>JAJJWX010002200.1:600000-1052500 GCA_023529315.1 Papaver bracteatum | reverse complement strand
TCTGCCGAAAGCCCATCTTATTGACCAGGGCAGACAGCTGAACATACTATGGCGGCGACGACCTTTCGTGGACGATGGCTTTTCGTGGTGGTGGTGGTGGTTTCCCCTCCGATGATGACGACCACAACGGGAACAAAATTCGAAGTCTTCCGGTGACTGTTTGGATCAGAAATTTAGAGCAAGAAAATAGAAGAAACAACTCATGTAAACAATAATTAATAGAGTGAATGTCCGTACCTTCGGGAAAAATCGATGAAGTTCTGTAGCCGCTCTGATCAAATATCCATTCAGCACATATTCATCCTCCAAGTCTAACTAGTAACGAGAATAGATTACAAACAAGAATAAAATTAGTTGTTTTGAAAAAAGAACGGAAATCAAAATCCAGAATTACAATAACGAGAGATGAATACTCACTATTTGACCAAAAAGTTTAATATCTTTTATGGTCCTTAAACCTTCTTGATAGGATTTCAAATCCATCTTTCCATCGTGCTTTAGGTTACAGTGGCGGTATCGCCTACAATGACGACAACCGCAATACAAGTGGTCGCGCGTACAGCGACGACAATCACAACACGAGTTTGCGCTGGCGTCTTGGATTATCTGTGGATCAAAAATTTAATTTAAAAAAAAAAAACAATATATCATCTGAAAGTCTTTCGTAAGCCTCATGAGATGAATGTACGTACCCGGCCAAAAGATTTGTGCAGTCGTATATGAGCTTTGGCCACTATCCTATCGAACGCAGCTTTATCCTTGTCGATGTTATCCAAGTCTATCTAATAACCAGGATTACAAACAACAAGATTAGTGGTTTTGAAAAAAGGAATAGAAATCAAAATTCAGAATTAGAATAACAAGAGATGACGATATGATACTCACTACTCCAAAGAGATGAACGATGTCACCAAGGCTCCTACTAAAACCTTCCGTTATGGATATCATATCCTTTTTTAAGTACCTAAGCTGTTTCACTAATGCGTTTGATGCCATCTTAAATCGTTTTTGTCTTCTGTTCTTTATGAAGAAAGATTATTGAGGAAGTCTTCTGTTTGTTATGAAGAAAGATTATTGGGAATAATCTGATGACAACTCCAAAAGAAAAACAAATATACAGTAAATAACGCAGAAATATGGACATATATATAGCGGATAATGGCGCCCATTGATGAAACATTGCAATCATTTAGAAACAGTCACACCCCATGGGATGGATCATGGACCTGGAGACTGAAACAAACTGAAGAGATGCACTACTTGGTTTTCACACTTTTCCAATAGATGGGTTGGAATTCAGAAGACACGTGACCCAACAGATGTGTTCTTTTGAGAAGGGGACTTGGATAGCTCGGCGGTTCTCTGCATATAATCACGTCTGTTGTTCTCAGGAATTTTGCGAGTTATGAACGGTATCTTAATCTGTACATAAGAGTTAACTATGAAAATGATGAACACCGTTCATTCACTCAGATTAACAGAATGTTATTTTGCCCACAAAAAAGACAACATATATATCAGAAAATACGGTTAAAGCTTCTTCAGATTCTTAATATTTTTGTCTCATTTCTCTTAACAATTTCTTATCCAACTGTACTAGATAATGAAAAACATTCCAAAATCCAAAATCCAAAACTCTTTTCCAGTAACAAGTACCGGGTCGAGTAGGGCTACTAACTCGTAAAGCTAGTATCCCCGATATTGCGGCGAAGGTTTTACACCGGCTGCCAGCTGGCCGAGACGCAACTCACCCGAGGGTAAGAATATCCTTGACACATTTCGTGTCGTTTTTGTGTAGAGCAGGGAGTGGGTTTACTGTCTAGTTGGGCTTACGCATTCGCGACCGTTAGCTCAGCAAATCCACTTTATCCCTCCCCAGAGGTGTTTCCTCCAAAAGGTTTGTTTAACGTGTTCGCATGTTGATGTAAAACCGTCAAAAACAACGTTAACGCTCAACATTGTTTTGTAACCGTGTCTGCCTGCGATCAAGGATTAGATTTTTAAAAATAAAAGGTAGGGATGACACACATACCTCATTTTTGTGGGTCGCTGCCTCCTTGCATGTCCATCAGGTGGCCGTAAATGTCTCATTCACGTGGATCGCTGCCCTCCACGCTGGTCTATCAAGCGCCAACTTTAGCTCCAAGCCTCGGGTATTCAGGTCCCGTTTAATCAGTTCATCCCATGTTAATTTCGGGCGTCCCCGTCTCTTCATTCTCCCTACGGCCCGCCTGATACGCCCTAAATGCACTGGGGCATTCGACGGTCTCCGGTATAGATGCCCAAGCCAGCGTAGTCGATGTTGCGCGAGTATCCTCTCCAACAAAGCTACCCCGAGTTTCCCATGTATTACCTCATTTCGGATCTTGTCGTGTCTTGTTTTCCCGCAGGCCCATCTTAGCATCCTCATTTATGCCACATGCAACCTACTAATGTGCGGGTGTGTAGTCGCCAAACATTCTGCCCCATATAGAAGTGCTGGCCGGACAGCCATCTTGTAGAATTTTCCATTCAGTTTTGTCGGTATATTTCGATCGCAAAGGACTCCCTTCGCAAGTCTCCACCTGTTCTATCCCGAGTTAATTCTATGTCGAATCTCCTCGTTTATGTCTCCATTACTCTGGATCATAGATCCCAGATATCTGAAGAAATCTTTCTTAGGTACTATTTGTCCCTCCAACAGCAGTTCTCCTTCTTCTTCTCCAGTTCCGTCGAAGTCGCACTTCAGATACTCTGTTTTTGTTCTGCTAAGTCTGAATCCATTTGATTCGAGTGTTTGGCGCCACCACTCGAGCTTGTGTTGCACATCTTTTTTTGATTCCCCAATAAGGGTGACATCGTCTGCAAAGAGCATACACCAGGGTATTTCCCCCTGTATGTATTTCGTTACCTGGTCCAAAACCAACGCGAATAGGTACGGGCTCAAGGAATATCCTTGGTGTAGTCCAATATTGATGGGGAAATCGTCTGAGACACCGTCGGACGTCCGGACCCCTAAGACAGCTCCATTATACATATCCTTAATGAGTGATATGAACTTTGGCGGTACCCTTTTCTGTTCGAGTGCCCACCACATTACCTCCCGTGGCACTCTGTCATAGGCCTTTTCAAGGTATATGAAGACCATATGCAGATTTTGCATCCGTTCCCGATAACGCTCCATTACTTGTCTAACCAGGAATGAAAAACATTCCATCGAATCAAAATATTTCACCCATTTGTAAGAATATTTCAGTGTCCGACTCTATGAATAAGCCAGACACCTTGCCCCACAATTCATCCTTTGTTGCGATCAGCTGCATTACTGATATCCTTAACACAGCCTCAATTGCCTTCAACTTCGATTTCACAGATTGGAATGTCTGACTTTGCTCTTGCTCTCGCAGTTCAGCCTTAATTTTTTGCATTCCACCAAGCCCGTTTTTCACTCACGCGTATCCACAAGGGAATTCATAAAATCTTTCACCAGCAGGCAAAACTTTGGTTGAAGGAATATAACCATTTTTCAGGCATATCTTCTTATACAATTCTGATTTCACAACAAGCATTTAGGAAGAATCGTGCAGTTATATAAGAGACATGAATTACGGAAAACCCCATCGCTGCCAGCAGGTACAAATTGTCTTTTTCCTTCTGCAAAACCAACAAACATCCAGAACTTCACCTTATTATGATACATTGGGTGAAATATGGTTTCGTTAGCAGTGGAGAGAGAGAGAGACCGGACCTTATCTCTAACTGACACATTCCGCGCCTTTCCCCTTCTTTCCTGGCTCCCTTGCTACAGGAATACCTGTCCGCACATGATTTTTTACTAGAAGATGGAGGTTTTTTCCACTTCCACCAACTTTCTTCCTCCTGAAAGATAAAGAGATTCACAATTTCTCTTTAGTAAATCGCGCATATGAAAGACTTCAAAGAAAAAGATAAAAAAATAAGACATTTGAGACTTCAAGAGAGAGTTTACATGTTAAAATGGCTTTAAAGCTGAAATAAATGTAGCAATCTAAAGTGATGGTGGTACTAGAAGAATAAAGCTCTATAGAAATAAGTGGAAATAAGAAAGGAGCAAAATTAACTCACATCATAAACCTAAAAGGATTATCCTTAATTTTGATGTGAGCAAAATTAACTCACATAAAAAGAGTTAGGTGTAAATTTGAAAATTCAGAACACTAATGTCAAAACCTTTCGATAGATATAGTGTAATTATATACGAACATGTGCTCACAGAATAGTGCAACACCCATCATCACAAAATAGTGCCACACTAATATACTACTTTTTACGTCTACGTCGGCCCTTTAACTAAGTATTTCCTTAGTTTAACAATAGGGATACGAAATTGATTGCAAAAACAATTTCACCCAATGAACATGTCTTGGGTATTGTATGCAATAATAAGCAGGAATATGAACTTGAGTGTTTCAGAAGAAAACTCTATTCTTTGTGCCCCTAGAATCAATTGTGTGTTTTTGCAAGTTGGTTCGTATTTTGATAGTTCTCTTGCAGCATTTTCAATCTTCTTCATGTATAATTCCAGAAGCACAAAAAAATGTGACTATTGAAATAGTAAATTCAATTTATTGTTTCAAGGGAATTAACCTGAGTAGCAAATGAACTATATAAAATATAATCCAAGAGCAAATAGTTCAAAATGTAAATGTAAGTAAATCTCACTCTGACCACTTGCATAGTTGCATCTCCTCGAGTCGTCAGTAGATAAGTGCTTCGTTGGTGGATATAACATGCCATCCTGCTATATACGGAAACAAGTTAGTTCACAAGTCGTGTTGGACTGCAGTTGCGGTGCTCCAATCTTTAAAGTGTAATTGGGAGAACTCACCACCTAATTGGGACTCAAATGATCCTTGTGGTAATCAGTGGGATGGAGTTGGCTGCAGTGGTTCAAGGTTACTTCACTAAGATATTCCTTAATCTTTTTCAGTCACAGTGGCAGCATAAACTGGTTTTTTGTTTTTAGTCCTCTTCTTATAACTTAATAATCCTCTTGTCTTTGTTGTACTAGTGGTGACATTGGAGGACTCTCTGAACTGAGATCACTGTGAGTTTGAGTTTCCTTTCTTCTTCTTCTCTTCTTCTCAATTCTTAATTGCCAATGGAGTTCGGAATAGAAGTTGTAAGATACCGAGGGGCACTGCACCAATGGAGATGATTGTGAAACCAATAGGAGTTGTCCTAGTAAGAAAATGAAATTAGGTGTGCTTACATTCAAAAGCAGATAAGAATCCTAACTTATTTACGCCAATACTGAGCATTGTCTAAAGCTCCTTTCAACACAAGCCATTCATTCTCATCAGCTGACTAATCACCATAACAGATTACAAACAACACAAAACAAAATTAACATTTGGAAATGGAATAAATCGAAATTCCAAATCAGAATAACAAGAAATGACAATGATACTCACATTTTGTTGAAGTTGATACAGGTTTTGCAAGGTACCAAACCTTTCTAATAAGGTTGGAAGATCTTCAACATCTATATCTATATTAACTTATTCATGGTTCTGCATTTGAAAATTGTTGGGGATAAACAAAGAATCCAAAATAGAGAACATAGTGAATGATGATGCAAGATGTCCAAAATTCTTATATACGTGGATGGATGTAATGAATAGACACATTGTTTGATGAAACATCGCAATGGTTCAAGAAATAACTAGATAATCTCCACTATGACAATGCAAACATTGTGATGTTTCATTAAACAACACAATGATTCAAGAAATAACTAGATCTTCTCTACTACAATAATGCAAACATTGTGATGTTTCATCAAACAACACAATGATTCAAAAAATAACTAGATCTTCTTTACTAAAATAATGCAAAGGCAATATAAAAAATCTACTCAATATCTAGATAGTTGAATTGTGTGGAACATAAATCCTGAATCTGCACATTGTCTAACCAATTAATGTACAATATCAATCATTCTTCTCAGTCAATACTCCCCTCGTCATCTCTCCCAAACAAACAAAAAATCAAAAACAAAAATCTATAGCAGACTTCCCATTCTCAAAAACAACATCATCAAGAACTTCACCAAGAAATCTCAACTTCAACAATTAAGAATACTGAACTTTTTGATGGAAGTTAAATGGGTATTTGAATTTCTCACCATGGATGATTTGTTTCAGTTTCAACCGGTACGATCGAACCTTTGTGATGAACTCATTTCTTTTGTAATTCGATGATTTGTTAGGTCTGAATCGTTCATTAGCATTGGTATACAAGAAAGAAGAAAACTAATCGCTGAGATTATTTGATTTACTTAGGTCGAGTTGAATTCAGACAACTTTAGTTTTTCTTCCGACCTCATTAATACAGCCATCTGAAATTCAGAAACGAGAGATGGAGAAATTGGAAATAGCAGCTGCTGGTGCTGATGAATTCGATATTAAGGAGAAGAAGTTGGTGTTATTGTTGTTGTACACGAACTGGAAATCAAAATAGGTTTGCTTTTGAATCTGAGATCGAGAAAATGAATCTTCTGCTGCTCTGAGGAAGGAGGTTAGGGTATTGATTGTCTTCGGTGGTTGAAATTAGTTGCAGACATGGTAGATTTTTATATCGAACAAAAATTGATTGATTGATTGGTTTTCGGTTTTCAGTTTTGCTTAGGGTTGGTTTTACAGTAAATTGGATAAATAATGAAAAATGATTGGATTTTTACATCGATCCAGGTTTGAATTTGGATGTGATTTGACATATTCGAGGAGCTTATATTGTATTTTGATTTCTAATGGAGCAGAATTCAACTTCAGGTTAGTTTTCTTTTGGTTGTATTTCATCTAATTTTCAGGTTTTGTTTCTAATTTTTAGTTTTTCTGAGTTTATGAGTTGATGATATCAATTCGTATAATCTTGAGTTGATATTTTGTTATATACTAGCTTTTTTATTCTCTTGATGATGATGATTTACTATAAATACTAGATAAATTCGATTTTTGTTACTTGATGTTGATTTTTTTAGTTTTATGATGCATGATATGAAATCGCCGGTGATACTATATCTTAGTCTTCTATTTTTTGTTCCATTAAGATTCTGGAGCTTAATTGATAAAGTATTTTTATCTAGGTTTAACGTTAGTTGATGTTTTTGGAATTTTTTAAATGTGTACTTTCATGTACACCGTTTACTTTTTAGGTTTTATGAATTTGAAGCTTCAGATGTTTATTATCATTTCTTTTGTAATATGTAGGGGTACCAAATAAGCCTGACAAGTTCATTAATGATGTTTTGAATCATGGTGAGCATTTTGCTGTTTTTCGTGTCAATGCTAAAATAACCGTAGAAGAATTGAAGCATTTAACATGCAAGCACTGGAGGCCTTTGTCTCCTAGGAGTATATGTTTCAGTTATATGGACAATACTCAAGTAGTTTATGTGACAAGTGATATACAACTTCAAAGCTTAATTGGTTTCATGATTCTTATCGATAATGAAGATGTGTATTTGTGTGTGGGAATAATTTCGAATCATACTTCTCGTTCTAAGTATGGTAGTAGCAGTATTTCTGGTTCTAAGTCTGGTTGCAGCAGTAGTTCTGCTTCTTGTTCTAAGTTTGCTTGTGTATCTGAAAGTCCTAAGATGGTAAGGGTGTTAGATCATGATGCAGACAAGGGTAAGCCTCTTATTATCGATGAATGGAATTATATATTTGAAGAGATTGGTAGAGAATTCGTGGGTGGTGTTAAAGCTGTTAGGATTTCTCTTGATGAGTACAAGATGGCTACTGGTCACAAGCATGTTATTCTTAAAAATGATAGAACTCGTTTTACTGCAAAATGCGAAGAAGATGGTTGTGCTTGGAGGATTCATTTTGGGCATGTGAATGGTGATACTTCTCGGTTCATGCTGAAAGATTCTAAAACTCACAGTTTAGTGGTTTTCATACTAGTCCACATTGCTGAAATAGTTAGTTTACTTGCTCTGGTTAGTTTTTATGTATATTTATTTTAGGTGTACATTGTGGTGCACTGTACTTGTTGTACTCTTAAAATACATGTTCTTGCTTGGTTTTTGTGTATGTTCATAGTGTTGTTTTTGAGATCTTATTAGGTGTGAATTGTGGTGCACATTACTTATTCCATTTTATTTATTTTTGTGTAGTTGTGGTGTTGGTTTGAGGTTGAAGAGTCCTTCGGGGACAACCGAGTTAATCAAGCATTTGATCGCTGACAATTTACAGGGTGATCCTATCTTAAAACCCAATCATATCATATCACTTTTCAAGAAAACTTATGGGTCCAATATTAAGTATCACCATGCCCGTAGAGGGAAAGAAGCTATATTTGAAGAACAGTATGGCGATGATGAGAAGTCGTATACTGATTTTACTTGGTATGTCAAAGCAATTGAGGAAACTAATCCCGATAGTTATGTGAAGTTTGAAGTTGAGGATGGAACAAATAGATTTCAGAGGATATTCGTTTGTTACGGTGCTTGCAAGCATAGTTATAAGTATCTCAGGCCCATGATTTACGTGGACGCTACTTTTCTTACTGGTAGATACAAGGGTACTCTTATGGCTACAACATGTATCAACGGAAACAATGAGTTTTACCCATTTTCTTTTGCCATTGTACAGTCTGAAAACAAAGATAATTGGTTTTGGTTTCTGGACAATCTTCAAAAACTATTGTCGATGGTCGATGATCGTCCGATTGTTTTCCTTAGTGATCCTGGAGAAGGACTCTTGCAGGGCATTCCAAAATATTTTCCTAATTCACATCACAGCTATTGCTTTTACCACATCAAATGCAATCTCCCCATTGGATCAGGTGATGCGAATTCGAAGCCCGTTCTTGATTTGTTTTACAAAGATGCGTACTCTTACACACTAGCAAACTTTGAAGAAGATTTGAAGGGAATGCATGCAATTGGAGCC
This sequence comes from Papaver bracteatum, assembly GCA_023529315.1. Taxonomy (NCBI): domain Eukaryota; kingdom Viridiplantae; phylum Streptophyta; class Magnoliopsida; order Ranunculales; family Papaveraceae; genus Papaver; species Papaver bracteatum. The sequence continues at coordinate 1,043,582 of JAJJWX010002200.1, read as the reverse complement.
GGACATGTTGCTAACTATATCAGGACTATTCCAAAGGAGAAATGGGCAAATGCGTTTTTCCCTGTATGCAGATATGGTGCTCACTCTTCAACTCTTGTTGAGTCCTTCAACAACTGGGTTCTTCCTTTCAAAAAGTTGCCTGCATTTGTTCTTCTTGATGCGATACGGTGAGTTTTATGTTTAGTTTTTTATTTATGCAACTATGTCTACATTGTTTGCATACATGTGTTTGCTTTGATCTATAGATACATGTATCCAACTGTGTGTACATTGTTGTACACATGGATTCCCTTGATGTGTAAATTGTTGTACACATGTTTTTATCTGTGATTTTGCAACTGTGTGTACATTGTTGTACACATGGATTTCCTTGATGTGTACATTTTTGTACACACGTTTTATCTGTATTCCTTTTTGTTGTACAAATGTTTTTGATTTTATGGTTTCTCTCAATATCCTTATCCAACTTTGGTTTTAACTTCATTATACGCAATATTTCACTCTCCACATCAAGTTTCCCCAACTTAGATTTCTGCTTCAGATTTATTCGGTTTATTAGTGGACCGTATGTTTGCTCAGCTCTAGTTTTGGCACATTCTCCTTCATCAGGTTCTGATCCCACCATTTCTAATTCAAAAATTAAGAACAAATCTTCTGGCATAATCTTTACTTCCACAAACTTTTTCTCCTCGGCAGTATTGAACATAAAGACATTTCTTTCTGAATGATCATAGCGGAACTTTTACAAAATCTTCAAGATTGATTCTGGACTCTTGAACCAAACATCATCTCTCTTCTTCTCCTTTTTCTTTTCTGAGTTCCCCCCCCCTCTTTCATCTTTATTGTTAACAAAGGCATCTACTACAGGCCAAAAAGGGTTCTCTTTTTGTTTCTTTAACTGAAATTCTGTGAACCAGACTTTGTCACGATCCTTTTTACGTACTTCTCCATCCTCTTCAAAGTGCTTGTTCACAAACTCACTAATTGCATTAAAACCTGATCTATAAGGTTTGTTTGTATCTACGAAAATAGACGAATGAGAATAAGAAAAGAGAAGCATAGAACATGATACTCGTACAAAAATGATGGTGTACAAACAAGTACACTGTTACAGATAGTGAGTAAAAAACAGACAGAGCATACACAAAATGCTGGTGTAAAAACCAGTACACTGGTACAGATATGAGCATACAACATGTTGGTGTACCATTATTTACAAACATACAAGAAATATCATAAAAAATGCTAAAAAAACATACATACCATGAAATGAAGCACTGCAACAACATGCTGGTGTAGCATTATTTACACACAGACAAGAAATGTCATAAAAATTGTTCTAAAACAGGCAGAACTGGACACGAAGCACTGCAAAAACATGTTGGTGTACCATTATTTACACACAGACAAGAAATATCATAAAAATTTCTAAAAACAGGTAGAACCGGACATGAAGCACTGCAACAACATTCTGGTGTACCATTATTTACACACAAACAAGAAATATCACAAAAATTGCTAAAAACAGGCAGAACCGGACATGAAGCACTGCAACAACATGCTGGTGTACCAGTATTTACACACAGACAAGAAATATCATAAAAATTGCTAAAAAACAGGCATAACTAGAAATAAAGCACTGCAACAACATGCTGGTGTACTAGTATTTACACACAAACAAGAAATATCACAAAAATTGCTATAAAACATACATACCATGAAATGAAGCAATGCAACAACATGCTGGTGTACCAGTATTTACACACAGACAAGAAATATCATAAAAATTGCTAAAAACAGGCAGAACTGGACACGAAGCACTGCAACAGCATGCTGGTGTACCAGTATTTACACACAGACAAGAAATATCACAAAAATTGCTAAAAAAACAGGCAGAACTGGACATAAAGCACTGCAACAACATGCTGGTGTAAAGATGTGTACACACCAACAACAAAACAGTATAAAATTGCTCAAAAAAATACAGAACTGCACATGAAACACTACAGTAGCATGGTGGTGTACAGATTGGTACACATACAAGAAATATCATAAAAATTGCTAAAAAATATACAGAACTGGACTTGAATTGTTACCTTTTTTTTTTTTTTTTTTTTTTCCTGTTAACAGTTGTTGAAGCCTTTGAATGCTTTGATTTCTTATTAGCTGCTGATGTTTCTGGTACAAAAGGCTTTGATGTTGAAGGCTTTGCTGTCTTTGGTTTCTTTTTAATTGGTGATGTTCTTGAGGTTTCTGCTACTGATTTTGATGTTGGAACTTCTAAACTTCTCTTAGATATCGTTTTTGGAACTTCTAAACTTCTCTTAGATCTTGTTTTTGGACCTACTGATTTTGGAATTTCTTCTGCAGTTGATGAAATTGGTGTTGAATCTTTTGATGCCGACTTCGATCTCGTCGTTGGTGACGTTGATTTTGCGATTTCGTCTCCTGCTAGTGATGGATTTTGTTCTTCAGTTGATGATGAATCTTCAACTGTTGGTGTGTTATTCTTAGAAACTACTTTGTTTCTTTTCAACATTATGCTAATGATGCTTCGTAGAATCGAGTTTTCTTGATGAATTTAGGGTTTTAGTCTGTGAGTTTTCTAGGGTTTGTCTGCAATTTTCTCTTTGATTTTTTCTTCTGAAGTTTCTGATAAACCAGAAATGGTGCAGTTAAATAAATTGTCTGTTACGCCGCTTTAATTAGTTTTTTAATTATATGGGCTAACGTGTCGCAATCACAGAGATTGTGTCAGTTACAAAACTGATTCATTTGATTGCACGTGTGCTTTAATAAAAGCGTGCGAAGGTTAGCAGCGTCTTTGTACATTATTTGGATTAAATTGTACCTAGTCAACTAGGTCTGGACTAAACTGTCGTTTTTTGAGCGGTTTTGGACTGAACAGTTTTTTTCGTGTTTGGTGGGGATATTTTCAGATTTTTATTTTTTTATTTGTTTTTTGTTTCTAAAAACAAAAAAATGAAAACAATAAATTATTGTTTTTTTATGTTTTCCCTATTTTCTTTTTTTTATTTCTTTTTATTTTCAAAACAAAGTAAGAGAACGGGGAATGACTGCAAGTCAGTCATGGCCAGTATCACTATCTTTTAAATGAGTCTTTACATTTGATCTAATTTCGTTGATTTCCCTAGGTTTTCAAAAACAGTTATTATCCTATCAAATAATTTTTAGAAAATGAAAACAAAGAAAAAAGGGTATTTTTGTAAAACAGTGGAAAACTATTTTTGGAAATTGTTTCTAAAAATTGTACTAAACAAGCTCTTATTTTTTTATAACACCCCAGTTGTGCAAATTTTCGGATGGCGTATGCGACACCAAAACAAATGACCACAAACGGTAAAAAGTATTCTAGATACACCCGACATGGTCAACGTGTAATTATGCATATAGTTGTGCTAGATATTACCCATATGACTATAGTTGTGGGTGAGTAAATGCATTTTTTTTTTCCGAAAAAGAGGCAAGCCTCAAGTGCTACATTAGTAAAGCGATTTCAACATCCGCGGTAATTACAGAGGTTTCAACGATTACAAGATTGATCCATAATTTCCCAACAATTACATAGGTTTCAAACAGACAATAGAGATATTCATCAGGCTTAACATAGTAACACAACCAATTCTGAAAAAGAATTCCTACCATTTCCAACCGATTTTAAGGTAACGAGGCTAGTTTAAATGGTCTTGGTTGGATTGAAGGTAACACATCCAAACCGTATAACAAAATTATATTTAGTAGAGATGTTAGGATCCATATAAATATAACAAAAGTACGTACATATTTACAATTTTCATATCTTTTGATGTTGGTTTGATTTATTTATTATTTTATTCGAATTTTTGTGGGAGTTTTCACCTTGTGTTGTGCCATGTATGAATTATGAGCATTCGTACGAAGAACTCTAGTCATAGATTTTAATCTTATAACTTCTTCAGGTGGAGGGGAGGTGTATTCGGAGATACTCGAACCAAAAAAAAAATGTTAAGATATATCTTTATCTTTTCCATACGTGTTTTTTTCTTCTTCCGATAGAGCTGATAATTTACTAGATGGAGACAAAGTGTTGGTCTATCATTGGAAATGACACCATCAAGCTGATCAAGAATTGATTCTCTACCGCCTCTGAGTCCAATCTACCTCCTGGTGTACTACCCACAAACGTTGTTCTCATCCCAAAGAGTAAGGCTCTATCCAACCCATCTCACTTCAAGCCCATCGTTCTTTGTAATGTCCCATACAAAGTCGCCACCAAAATTACAGCAAATAGATTGAAGCCTCACCTCATATCATTTTGAAAAAAGAGTCGGCCTTTGTTCCTGGGAGACAATATTGGATGCCCGCTGCCAAAGAAATTATGCACTCTATGAACAACTCCAGATCAGTTCTCGGCTCTTCGCCCTTAAAATTGACATCGACAAGGTCTTTGACAATATCAGCTGGCCATATTTGAAGCACATTCTCGAGCTAAGGCATTACTGGATCTGTTCATGTTTTTATCATCAATTATGTTACTACGATTTTTTCCCTGTGCTTGTCAATGGTAGTCTAGAAGGATTTTTCACCAGTGGTAGATGTAGACGTCAAGGGTGTCATCTCTCGCCATTCTTGTTTATCCTCTGTTCTCAAGGACTTTCTCGCCATACTTGTTTATCCTCTGAATCTAGGAGCTCTTTAAGTTTCTCATCTCATGTTTGCCGACGACCTCCTACTGCTTGGAATACGTAACATAGGAACAATCATCTCCCTTCATCATCACCTCTACTCTGCTTGGTCTGCGCAGCAAGAAAATAGATAATTCATCAATCCATTTCAACAACACGATAGACAACACTAACAAAAGATTATATATCTGATTTCCTAGGGGTAAAGCATATGCAAATTGATGAAAGATGCATTGAAAACTACCTTCTTAAGCCTAATAGTAAAGTGTCATACTTTGATTTCCTAACTGAGAAGTTTAACTGGCCTCTCGAAGGAAGAATTTCCTCGCACCTGCTGACAAAACCACTCTAATTTAACACGTGGTTGTTTTAATCCCACTGTATTTCGTGTCCACTGTTAACACCCCAAAATGGATAAAGAGTTACAATAGGACTAATCCCAATACACAATACAATTCTCTGAAAAGCTCTATCTCTCTATGTAGGATTACTTTCGTTTTATAGGAAAAACCTGACACAAGGATGCCTTATACATATGAGTTCAAAGTAATGCCCTTTGGACTCACAAATGCTCCAGCCGCATTTCAAGCCCTTATGAATGAGGTATTTCAACCTTACCTGAGGAAATTTGTGCTAGTATTTTTTGATGACATTTTGGTTTATAGCTCATCAGTGCAAGAACATGTGGAACACCATCACATTGTGTTCTCCTTACTAAGGAAACACCAGATGTATGCCAAGATGTCTAAATGTTGTTTTAGTCAAAGATAATTAGAGTATTTGGGCCACATTGTCTCAACAGATGGGGTAGCCGCAGATCCAAACAAAATTGCTAGTATGAAGAATTGGCCACTCCCAAGCAACATCAGAGAACTGAGGGGATTTCTTGGTCTTACTGGGTATTACAGAAAGTTTGTCCAAGGTTATGGAGCCATATGCAGGCCTCTCACTAACCTTTTGAAGAAGAACTCCTTTCAATGGAAAAATGAAGCCACTCAAGCATTTGAACAGTTAAATATTGCCATGACCAGGACTCCAATACTTGCACTACTAAAATTCACCAAGCAATTTACTATGGAAGCCGATGCTAACAACAATTGTATTGGGGCAGTTTTAACCCAAGAAGGTAGACCTGTAACTTATTACATCAAACCATTGGGGCCTAGAGTAATGGCTCTCTACTTATGAGAAATATCTATTGGCTGTTGTACTGGTAGTAACTAGATGGAGGCATTATTTTCTAGGAGGTAAATTCATTATTCAAACAGACCACCAAAGCATCAAGTATTTGTTGGAGCAGAAAATTACTATAGTATTGCAGAAAAGGTGGCTGATGAAGTTTCTTGGCTTTGACCATGAAATCATGTATAAGAAAGGAACAAAAAACATTGTCGCAGATGCACTATCAAGAAGGCCACACCTAGAGGCTAGCTGCAATGCTTTGGCACTATCAAGACCTCAATGGACTCAAGAATTGGTAAACAACTACTCTCAAGATACAAACGCATAACAGCTCATTTCTCAGCTTCTCTTAGCGCCTACAGCTGTGGAGCATTATACTTATACTGATCAGGTGCCGAGGTACAAGAATAGACTATATGTAGGAAGCAGCAGCAACAACATAACTTCTATCCTAGAATCAGTCCATGCATTAGCTATTGGTGTTCATTCATGAATCCAGGACACTTACATGAGGGTTAAAAGCTACTTTTATTGGCCAGGTATGAAAAAAGATGTGCTCTCTTTTGTCTCTTTTTATGATGTATGCCAAAGGAACAAAGGAGATCATCAATTTCCAGGATGTCTGCTTCAACCCCTGCCTGTTCCAGACCAAGCTTGGCAACACATTACCATGGACTTTATTGAAGGCCTTCCAATGAGTGAAAGAAGAACTGTCATACTAGTAGTGATAGATAGGCTAACTAAGTACAACCACTTCATTGGGTTACAACATCCTTATACAGCAACAACTGTGGCCAAAGTCTTCTTGGACCAAGTATTTAAGTTGCATGGATTACCAGTATCTATTGTGTCAGATAGGGATAAGGTATTCACCAGTAATTTATGGCAAGACCTCTTCAAGGCACTTGGTACTCACCTTAATTTGAGCACAACCTACCACCCACAAACTGATGGGCAGACAGAGAGAGTAACTGCTTGTCTAGAAAATTACTTAAGGTGTGTCACATGTCACTTGCCTAAGAAATGGTTTCACTGGATAGCTTTGGAAGATTCATGGTATAACACCAGTATGAAGATGACCCCTTTCAAGGCTCTTTATGGTTACAATCCACCAAACCTAGCATTTCCGGCAACAACAGTCACCTCATTAGCTGCAGTAGAGAGCTACCTTAAAGAAAGAGATGCTATGCTTGATGTCCTCAAAAAGACATTGCACAAGGCACAAGAAAGGATGAAATTCTTTGCAGACAAGAGCAGAGTGGATAGGGTTTTTGAGATTGGTGATAAAGTCTATTTAAAGCTTCAACCTTACATGCAAGCATATGTGGCATTGCGCAAAAACTTAAAGCTATCTGCCAAATACTATGGACCCTTTACTGTCTCACAGAAGATTGAAGCAGTGGCTTACAAGCTTGACCTACCAGCAAGTGCCAGAATTCACCCAGTCTTCCATGTTTCACAATTGAAGAAGCAAATTGGTCAGGTAATAACTCCTTCACCATCTCTTCCCTTAGTGGATCATGCATGGCAAATCATAATGCAACTAGAAAGTATCTTGGACACCAGAACAAATCACTCAGAAGAACAAAGAGATGTTGCAGCTGCTCATTCAATGGACAAACTCTTCACCATAGGATGCCACTTGGGAGGATAGGTCCAACATCACAGCTCATTTCCCTAAATTCATGGCTATGCATTCTCCACTTTTGATCCTTGAGGACAAGGATCACCTTTAAGAGGGGTGCAATGTCATGTACCTAGTTATATTGTACTAACCTTCAACAGTGAGTACCCTTAACACTATTGTGGATGCCCTTATAATTAGTTTTGGTTGGTCCTTTAGTGAGTTAGATGGCTTAGCAGATGCTGCCGCGTGTGTAAGTGAGAGTGGTCGATTATGGGGTTCTGAATTGGTCAGTATTTATGCTGATTTTGAATGAGTGGGAGGGACATGTAATGAATGAATCTCTAACTTCTTTGATGTGTTCATCTGAACCAGATCTTCATCTTCATCTATTTTAACTCGTCTAATTTCTTCTCTCTTTCGTCTAATTCTTCCTTGCCTAACTCTGATATCTTCTTTTATACTGGATTTGATTACTTTTGTACTCAAAAATAGTACAACTGTCTACCCTAGTCAATAGGATGGGCTTTCGGCAGACTTTGTGCCTCAAAATAAGTGATATTTTTTTATGTTCTTTATTGTTTGAGGCGTCAGGACTGTCTGACTTCTCTTCTTCTTGTATTGTAATCTTTCTTTTAGTCTTAATAAAATTTGTTCATACATTTCCAGCCACGGTAAGAATGTTTCTCCCAATCTAAGTATTTCATGGCTAAATATATTCTGCAAATAAACATAAAAGGCGAGTCAGTAGAGCATACCACGGGTCCCGTCCCTTATCCAAATTAAGGTTTTTGCTGCTTGAGTTTCCAGAAAATTTCAAGGCAGAACCACCGCAAAAATACGGTGCAAGACTAAAAGCACCGCAAAAATATGGTGGAAGTCGATGTATCTCTCACTCTGTGGTTTCTTCAAACCTGAGATTAAGAATTTTCGACTATAGAACACACAAATCTCTCTGAAACTGTTAAAGTTACTGGACTAAGAACGTAAACTGAGTTGAAATATGATGAAGAAGCGATCAAAATCTCTCTGAAACTGTTAAATCGCCTCCCAAATCATCTGTGAGCTGCATCCTGTTTTGAATTCAAGTTTCAGATCCAAAAGTTTCGATTTCAAAATCACACTTTATATAGAAGAAATCGTTCAAGGATAATTATGGTATATCGAAAAATCGGAAACTCGGGACTCGTATGTGGTTTTGGACTTGATCGTCCAAGTTTGGACTAAACTGTTCTGGGCGAGTTTTTTTTGGATTAAACTGTAATGGGCTTCAGATGGATGGACTAAAGCGTCATAAGGCCAATAACTTTGGGACTAAACGTCAATTTCTACTTTTTTTTTTTTTTTTTTTTTTTTTTTTTCTGTTTTCTGTTTTCCTTTTTAAAAACAGAAAACTGTTTTTGAAAACTTACCAAACAGGCTAATAGTAATGGTCAACTCGTGAATTAGTGCTTCCACTCCCACTATAATCAGTTTGACACGTTTTTGAAAACTTACCAAACAGGCTAATAGTAATGGTCAACTCGTGAATTAGTGCTTCCACTCCCACTATAATCAGTTTGACACGTTTTGAGTATTCATAGGCATTATTATGGAAACTTTGAATTTCAAAAATCTTTGAAATATCGTTTCCGAAACTAAAACACAAACAACTTTGAAAACCGGAAACCCTAGATTCATTTCTTGAGTGTCTGTAGAAATGGCTACGGACATGATCTCCGAAATGCCTGAAATGGCTACGGACATGATCTCCGAACTGCCCGACGATATTCATCACCAAATTCATTCCTATCTCAATTTCAAACATATTCGTAGAACCGATAGTGTATCGAAAAGATTCAACAAATTAGCAAAGTCAACCCCTTTAGTTGACATGAGTGAATGGTGGCACGATTCTGATTGTGAGGGTTCTTACTGCTATTGCGTACCATGGCTTGGTTTCGATGAAGTGATCAATGAAGTGATTTTAGAGAATAAAACAACTATCAAGAAATGCGTTCTTGATATCTTCGAAAACTTCTATGACCAAAAGATGATAACCAACTGGATTACTGCGTTGGTAAACCGTAGAAAGGTTCAAGAGCTGAAGCTATTTTTTGGTTTTTATATTAACAGTGAGAATGCTGCTGATTATGATTTTATGGAGCGGGCAGTAAAAACAAAACTACATTTTCCCCGGTGTTTATACGAGTCTGAAACACTAACTAGCTTGGAGCTGATATCCAAAAACGATTCCCCCAGAAGTTTACGTCTTCCTAAACGGTTCTCACTTCCAAAGCTCAAGAGCTTTATTGTTACCGGATTTAAATTTGCAAACAACAATTTAACATCTCAATTGTTTTCCAACTGTCCTGTTTTAGAAGAATTGAAATTGAAAGATTGTACTTTTGGAAAGATGAATGCGGGTCACATCTTTCAATCAATTTCCTCCACTGTTAAAGTTGTGAAGTTGCACGACTCAATCTTTCAGGTAATGTCTTGCTTCACTTATATATTAGATGTATATATACATGTATTTGTCACTCATGCATTCATGCTTTTTAAATATTTATAGGACCTCTTCTGTGTTGATGGCTTCGAAATATCCAGCCTACCAGTATTTTATAACTTGGTTAGTCTGGATATTACTTTCGATTATGACAACATTGGGAAAATATTCGAGTTTCTCCACTTGGTGCCTAACCTGGAAAAACTTGTCTTTCGCGAGGTAAGTTTACGGATAAACCTTTGATCGCTTATCTGTGTACATACAAGTGAAATCTAGATTTGCTTAATATTAGTTTGTATTTGTAGAGTACTTGGGCTTGCAAAACATTTGGTGGTGGAAATGGTGCTTGGGAAATGAGTGTCGTACCACGTTGCTTGTTGGTGAATTTGAAATCAGTCACCCTCAGATATAATGTGCGACCGAATCCAGAAATGATGTATGTGGCAAAGTTGTTTTTGAAGAATGCAAATGTTTTGCAGAAAATGACCCTGAGACGCGTACACCTTGAAGAGAACAATAGCAAACTAATGGAGGAGCTTCAAACAGTTCCAAGAGGCTCAGCTAGTTGTCAAATTGAGTTTATATAAGCATCTTGGAGTTTTTTCCTTTTTTTTTGGTTGTTCAGATTCTTGATATGTCTTTTGCTTTATGGTAGGCTTTTAAATGCTTTACAGACTGCTACATGATCCTTCGATCATTTTGTTTATTTTCTGTCAGACTACTGGTGACACTTTTAATAGTTTCTGGTTTTGCTTTATATTCGAAATGATTGTTGTTCATCTTGGCATAATATCTTGCTCGGCTCTAGTGTTAATTCACTGACTTGTATATCAGAATCACCTGTCAAGATGAATCAATCCAACTAGTCGAAATGTAGAGAAAATGGTTTTGGGTATTTTTTTGCTCTTGAATTTGATTCTTGCAGATGGATGCATGATGGTCTATTACCAGAACCATTCAATAGAGGCCTCATGCTGTTTTTATGCTTGAAGTTAGCGGAACGTGCAAAAGGTAAGCTAATTGATCCTTAAGCTGCATCTTACAAATCTCAACTGGTGCAGAAGTTTGATTGATTTGGAACTGTTGTCTTACTAGCAGGTCATCTCCCAGATGAAGTAAAATTTGGCAGCTAGCTTCGAAGTAATCTTGTACTTGTCCATGACCAGCTACCAGGCACTTGAACTGTTGTACCCATGGTCCATGTAATCCTAGACATTTCTTTGTTTCCTTGCTCGTGTGTATGTGTTTCTATATCTTTGTAATAAAGTGTCTGTTTCCAGGCCTCCCAATTTTACATCATTACCTGAATCATTTGTTAAGATTAGTCCTCATCACTATTTTTGTTCGGTGATCTTTCGGTTAAAAGTTACTTTTTGAAAGCCTGACAGAGTTGCTTAAAATGACAATGCATATTGCAGAGACCATGGAGACATGTTCTCCAAGAAATCTCGGAGCCTTTAAATCCATCCCTCGTGCAGTCTATAAGCGGATTGAGAATATGCCAATGCCTTAGGAGCAGGTGCTTTAACTTCTGTTGTCTTTGTTATTTGAACAATTGCGTTCAGTTTAACGCTTAAGCTTGAGAATATGCCAATGCCTTGTAAGAAGGTGCTTTAACTTCTGTTATCTTTTATTAATTTGTGTATGTACTTCATGCAGTGCATTGCATTGGAAACTTACTCTTGCTGATTTCTTGCAGTGCATTGCATTGGAAACTCACAGCCTATTTTAGACACTTTGCCTGACACTAGAAGATGGATGGTGCATTTCTCAGGCCTTTTTTCAGTCAAATCGCTGTAAAGTTGATTCTTGAGGAGGGTGAAGAGGATTTTCCAAGTTCTTTCATTTGGAAAACTGCAATTCATAATGTGGTGTCATTCATGGGAAGATAAACTCAATGGACATGTTGCAGAATAAGGGGATTCCCATCTTTAGTTGTTGTGCGCTATGTGGTAATGATGCTGAGAAGCCTGAGAACCAAGATCATTTGTTCCTACATTGCAAAATTGCACAGACAGTTTGGGACACCTTATTGCTTAAGGACTGGAAATGGGTGTTTCCTAGTTCTGTGTATTCTTTAGCTAGAGCTTGGTATCATCCTCTATCAAAGTTCAGGTAGAATTTATCTAGGAGTTTATTCCATCCGCTGTTTTATGAACGTTATGGAAGGAGAGAAATTGCCGAATTTCCGGAGAGAAAAAAAAGGCAGAATTTCCGAGAAATATCCATAGCTTCTGTGATCAGTCATTGAGGCTAAAGCTCTTGTTTTAGCATAGACTGTTGTTGCATGTGTAATCAGACCTTGTGCGGAGAAATGGATTCTGAAACTGCCCAGTATTCACAACACGATCCGTTTGAAATACAAGATGAAGAAGATACTTTTCTATTACCATTTCCCTCCAATTAGTATACATGATTCCATTTACTAAAGCAGCATACATCAATACATTTTCTTCTGTTTACCCACTAAACAAATTACAATGCCTACTTGTTTTCCTTTTTTCTGTGATTCTTAAAATGCGTTGGTTGTCATCTCCAAACCTCTGCAGAGTTATGAGCTATCAATGCAGAACTACCAAGGGCTCGCCGATCACGAAGTAGAAGGGTCCTCTTTGTAGCCAAACCACTATCTGTTTCATAATCATGCAGCCATCGAGCTTAAACTCGGAGATGTCTTTACAGTAGCAGCATACTCACGAGCCCACAAGTCGTAGTGTATGATATCATCAAGTGATGGGCTGGTCACCAATTCCGACCGGTGCTTGTCGCATGTAAGCTCCACGACCTTGAAGATATCCAAGTAGCTTATTCTGCAAGATGAATAAAACTCAGCTTTGAACAAAGAACAGGAGGTCTCGCTTATGCTTCCAGTATATAACTTCCAGGGTAAAGAACAATTTTGTATCGTTATCAGCAGACAAGTTTTGGGCTGACTATGATTATATATATAATGATAACCAAATCAGTTTACAGAAACGTTTGACAAACAGAAATACTTACTTTTCATCGATAAACATTTCCACGGCTTTCTCATTTGCTGCACTAAGGACTCCAGTCATGGTGCCTCCGGCACGGCCAGCAGCATAAGCAAGGTCCATTGATGGGTATTTTACATTGTCAGGAGCTTTAAAGGTTAGTGAACCCAACCTGTATACCACATATAACAAAGCCTTGTGATTTCAAACTTCGTTGTATCATTATTGGGAAAAAGTTGTCACTCAAAGGAAAATAAATCCATACTTGCAAAGATCAAGACGTGGCCAAGTGATCTCAGAGCAATATACTCTGTCTGGCCACGATAATGTGTAAAGAATAGGCAGGCGCATATCAGGCCATCCCAACTGAGCCAAAACTGACGAGTCCTGGAAATGGACGACAAACCATTACCGATGAATGAAAAAATTTAATTGAGTCAAAAAACACCTCATCAAAAAAGGAAGAGAGGAGGAATAAAAACCTGTGTTTCAATCATTGAATGTATGATAGATTGTGGATGAATGACAATATCAATATCATCATATTCAGCCCCAAAAAGATAATGAGCTTCGATAACTTCTAGACCCTGCTCATCATGTAAGACCTCCATTTAATCTCAGAATTTGCTACAAGTGACACTAACATATGTAAATAATTGGGTTGTAACATGCCTTGTTGAATAAGGTTGCAGAATCTACTGTTATTTTCTTCCCCATATTCCAGTTGGGATGCTTTAAGGCATCAGCTACTTTCACCTCTTTCAATTTTTCAACAGGCCAATCCCTGAAAGAACACCACAAACAAAAACGGTCAACTCTTGGTCATCTTTCAGAACCAGCGACTTAAGTGCAACTGAGATGACAATTCCTAAAATCCAACTCAAATGAAAGCTTGTGCAGACATAGTGACCTCTTTGAATTTCCCCTCTTATTAAGTCCAAAAAGTTGGTGAAAGACCTAATATGATTTATTCACCTGAAAGCTCCACCTGAAGCAGTCAAAATTATGCGTCGGAGTGCACCCTCTGGCAAACCCTGTATGCACTGGAAATAGCAACTATCTATCTCTCAGTTCTTGACAACAATTATAAGGAATAATGAAATTTGGAAATAATTTTGAGTTTTTAGTTGAAAAGATACAAAGTCTTGATTATGCCCCGTTCATGAAAAGAAGTTAAGGACTGAAAGTATCTCGAATCCTTCTACGCTTAGTAGATAATTTCAAATCGTCATACTGTATTCTTACCTGGAATATTGCAGAATGTTCCGAATCTGCAGGAAGAATTTTCACTTTATGTTTCTTGGCAAGAGGAAGCACAAAAGGACCCCCAGCAATCAGAGTCTCTTTATTTGCCAATGCAATGTCCTTTCCAGCCTCTATTGCAGCCACTGTTGGCTAAAACAGCAGAAACAAAATATTAACGGCCAGTTGGAGGTCCTTTATAGGTATTCTTAATTTCTCATCAACTATCAATAGTACTTGTCAAGCATATAGCACAAAACAATCTTACCTGCACACCTAAATCTTAAGGACCTAATGAGACATATATATATAGGGCCATGCTCTGTAGTAGATACTAGTGCCAATACGTCCAGCTACCCATGTATCCCGACTTAACTAAACCAAATTTCACCAATTTGTGGCTGCATGAGACTTGAAATTTTCCCCTAATGAACACCAACCAATCGTCCTCATAATATTGTACGGAAATATAAGTTTTTTTTCATGTTTTTTTGAAGCATGGAAATATTAATTTTAGATCAACTGACAACTTTCTTGCGAGCATACCCATCTTTCTATCCATAGTCAACAAAGAAGAAAAAAGGTTACAAGGAAAAATGACTTATGTTGTTACCTTCAAACCAGCACAACCTACTATCCCTGTGACTACTGTGGCAGCATCCATGTGTCGAGCAACCTGAAGATTGAGTGCAGACATTATAGTCGAAATTTTCAGTCAGGCAAGACAGTAGAGATAGGTAAGCAACACAGCTAACCTCAATGACCCCTTGCTCCCCAGGAATTATCTCAGGTTTGTAGTCCGCATCAGCCAAAGCCTCTTTCAGTTCATCAACCAAAGATTCATTTCTAACAGCCACCAGTTGAGGCCTAAAGGTTTTCACCTATTCGACAACAAAGTAAAATTGAGCTAACGGACACTAACTCAGTTTGAGATTATACAATCCCAAATGCCAAGCATTGCCAGCTCTCTACATAGAACAATCACCTGCTCCGCAAGAAGAGTCACATTTGAACCAGCTGCTAATGCAACAATCCTGAACTTTTCCGGGTTCTCCGCAACTATGTCTAAAGTCTGAAATACGGTACCATATCATACAAGCTCTTCAGGAATGCTCAAAAATCATCTTTCGAAACAATTAGCTAACTCAATTCTAAAGAAGATGTTGCACCTGGGTTCCAATGGAACCAGTAGATCCAACAATTGAAATAGGCTTCGGACCATCCCAAACCTTACGACCAGGCTCCGCCACAGCGCATCCCGGCCAAGCTGGTGGCGGCGATTGGGATGAACAACGAGCACCCTTACCAATTTCCTTTCTTTTCACAGGACAACGCCCTAAAATTATCAAGTCAAATAAAAGAAGCTAACATTTCAAACACTTATCTCAACAAAATAATACAGTAAAAATGCACTGACAAAAAAAATTGACATTAAAAGCAAACAATAAAAACCAACCAGGCAATAAAGAATCACAACAACCCAGTTCATATTGAAGCCTACAAATAATAATCTCTAGCACAGAAGAACAAAGTCACCCCTTAAACTGAAATCATGTCTACTGTAAACCTAAAAGGAAGAAAAGACAGACCTTTAAGTTTGAAGATGTCTGGTTTAATGGAATTCAAGAAAGAAATAGAACCCATTTCTCCAGGATAAGAAATTTTCAGAGCCATGTCTTGTTAGTAACCAGTTCTTGCTTCTAACGGTGATCAACAACAAGAGAGTTTTATTGGGTTGGGGAATGGAATCAGTTTAACAAGGCATTTCTAGGGAGAAAGCATTTTTAATGTGGGGGTGGAGGAGAAGAGAAATAGTGGGGAGGATAAGACGAGATGAGAATCGGAGGAAATTTTCAAGAAATAAAAAAAAAAAAAAAAAAGGATCAGAGGAAATGATGATTTTAGTGGACAATTATGCCGCTTTCTCTATTTTGCTTAATTTTCTTTTGATTCTGTTTATAATTGGATGTCACTATGTCAGTACAGTAGTAGTCGGCTAGTCGCTGGTCACTCGCACTCCTACTACTATGCCCAAAGCTGTTATTATTTTTAGTTTTTGCTGGGCACCTTTGGTATACGTCGTACGAACCATGATATTGGTTCGACGGTGTATCCTTATCTCTATTCGTAACTATCAGATCTAATAATAATAATAATAACCGGCGGGGAGGGAGAAGCTCCGGCGACTGGCATGGCGATCTTCTGGTGATTGAAAACCAGTTGTTTTCTCCTCCTTCGTCCGTGATTCATTGTTCTATCCACCTCCCTCCTTTTCGTTTATTGTTTATTGCATTAAGATGCACAGCTTGGTACTGCTTTCTTAGGGTTTTTCTTAAACCCTAGTTCCACTTGGACCGCGCAATGCCAAGACCCCGATTACGTTCCTCAACTGCTTCAGATTGCAATGCCAACCTCGACTCCCAAACCTCCACAGCTTCATCATCACAGGTTGACAAGATCCCTTGTCCCTTTGTTACGTTTGATGGATGTCAAGGAGGTACTAGTGGGTTAGGTTATTCCAAGAGTGGCTGGATTTGACACCTCAAAGATCAACACTTTCCTTCTGAAAGTGCTAAGCTAATCTGCAAGGAGAGAATCCAGAACGATGCGCGATGCTTTGCTGCATGGGAGAGTGTTCTACAGGATATGCGGTCTTGGTTTGTGTACCGGTTGTATGACCACTCATACTTGGAAGATGGCTTTCAAGTCGAAAACTCATGTTGCTTGACGTTATATCGTGGACCATTTAATGGGGTGGGTCTTGATTTCTTGGTACACGGAGTGGAGAAGCCTCGATCAGTGGTTCCGGTTGCGGTTGATCTTCTTGCACTAAGCGACCATGTCAATGATGGTCTTCTTTGAGCTTACGGTGGAAATTCTAAACAAAATGCTGCAAAGACAAATTCAAACCACGGTTAGTATTCCACCACACTGCAGACTCCATTTCTCGCGCACATTGAAATCTGCTTTAGATTTTGTCATTGCAAACCCCACCTGCATTCTTTGCTGGATACGTCTTATCTTTGCGCCAATTTGTACACTAAATTTGTATGAGCCACAAAGTTCGTGTGAGGAGCGCTCCGGAACCAGAAGGAAGCTACAGACTGCTGCGATCAATAAAGCTTTGTTGACCTGGAATACACCTTCGGGTTGTCTCACCTTGGTTCAACAGCTGCTAGACCTGACTGAGCAACCTCCAACGCAACGTGTTCCTAGCAAGAAGAAGTCTTCTAAGCATTTGACCGCCTGCAGGAAGAAGTTAAGTTATGGGCATTACACAGCATCTATACGTATTCTATCTTCTAGTGGCGTTGCTCCTCCGACACCTGAAACTCTACATGATCTCCAGCAGAAGCACCCTGTAGTTCAGCCGCCTACTATTCCAGCAGAAGCCATTACATCTCCAGCTTTATCTGTGGTTGCTAAGGATGTTCTTGCTGCGCTTAAAAGCTTTCCCAAAGGAACGTCTTGTGGCAGGGATGGCCTAAGAGCTCGAAGATCTCCTTGATGCATTGAGTGGAGCTAGTGCTTTGCTATTGCGGATGACGTCTTTGCGATCGATTACGGTGTTGTGAATCTATGGCTTGCAGGCAAATGCCCTTCTATACTTGGTGAATTTGTGGCCAGCGCACCCCTGACGCCTCTACTCAAGCCCGGTGGTGGTCTACGACCCATTGCGGTGGGTACCATTTGGCGTAGGTTGTGCTCCAAACTAGCTTCCAACTCGGTCGGTAAAAGTTTAAACACACACCTTGGTAACTTTCAGTATGGCGTTGGCATTCCCGGTGGAGGTGAAGGCATTTTGCACTCGGCTAACAGATTGCTCGAGCTGTGTGGTTCTGATGCCACCAAATCTATGCTGCTGATCGATTTTTCAAATGCTTTCAATCTTGTTGATCGGTCTTCCATTATTAAATAGGTGCGTACTCGATGCCCCAGCATAGCTCATTGGGTGGAATTTTGTTACATGCAACCTGCAAGGCTATATTACCGTGATCATATCCTCTCCTCAACACAAAGGGTACAACAGGGCGACCCACTTGGTCCCTTGTTATTTGCCTTAGCTCTACACCCTCTTGTGGAGAAGATTGCATCCAATTGTAGTCTAGATTTCCATGCTTGGTATCTAGACGATGGCACCATAGCAGGTGACACGTTGGAAGTCTCCAAAGCTATTCGAATACTACAAGAAGATGGACCAGGCTACGGGTTACATTTGAATATATCGAAGACTGAATTGTTTTGGACTTCGTATGATCCGAGGAAAGATACTTTCGACGCTTTCCCTGCGGACATAGGTAAGCCCTCAACTAGTGTAAAATTGCTTGGTGGGCTGGTAAGCTTGGACACGGAATTCTGCTGCAATACTGTGATGCATAGAATTGATAAGACTGTCCATCTTATGGACAAAATCCAAGAGTTGCAAGACCCTCAGTGTGAGCTCCTGCTCTTGCGCAGTTGTACCGGGGTTTCAAGGTTGTACTTCGCATTACGCACTACTTGTCCGAAGGCTCTTGCACCTGCTGCAGAACATTTCGATGATCTTCTCATGCAGTACCTTAGACGCCTGGTGGTTGGTGATGGCGCAGGGTTTGGGTTAGTTCAACAGCATTTGGCTACACTCCCTATCAGGGACGGCGGACTTGGTATACTCACCATGAAAGATACCATGAATTACTGTTACCTAGCCTCTCAGGTACATACTAGGCAGGTGCAGCTCTCTATTTTGAAGTGCCCCATTGCCAATGTCCCGGCCCCCCATTTCAACAGCTCACTCCAACATTTCAAGCAAGTTTGTGGGATCTCCTCCTCGGATTTCAACATTGACGATACCGCCCCCCTCTCCATGAAGTCATTGGAGGCTATTTACTTTGGTGCTGTTCGAGACCAGGTACCTTCTAATTTTGCTATATCCCCCCGTGAGGTAGCTGTTTGGCAGTGTAACAGGGTCCTCTCATGCTTTGGACTTCCTCAAAGCGATCCCGATCTCAGGCCTTGGTCAGGCTGTTGGGCCTAGACAGTTTAGCTTCGTGCTACAATATCGCTTGGCAATTCCCCTTTTTGATGATGGCAGTAAATGTTCTTGTTGCGGCAAACTTATGGATATTTTTGGTGACCATGCCATTCATTGTGCAAGCGAAGTTGGGCTCAAATTTAGACATGACTTGGTGAAGGACATCTTGGCAGATATGTGCTATCGGGCTGGTGTGGTGGCTAGGAAAGAGGTTTCTTTGGGCGTCATCAATGGCAAAGAGTTTCGGCCTGCGGATATTATGGCTTATAATTGGGAAGATGGCAGAGATGTTTGTCTAGATGTCACTGGAGTTTCCCCCTTTACTAGTGCTCGTACTCGCAGCTTCATTCCTGGTCACGCCATTTCGTCAGCTGTCACCCGTAAGAACAACAAATACTTGAGTGTTTGTACCTCACTCGGTTACGGTTTTGGGGTGCTAGCCTTTTCCACCTTTGGTGAGCTTGCTTTGGATTTTGTAACTTTCTTGAAGCGAATAAGGAATTGCATGGCTCGACATGATGCTAATTTCAAAATGGAAAATTCTCTTTTTCATATGTTAGGGATCGTTATTCAAAAAGGTGTTGGCGCCCAGCTTGTTGCTAGGTTGCCCACCATCTCTTGTAATGTGGACTTTGATATTGAGATTTAATAAAAGCCTTCGTGGCCCCTTTTCATCAATAGTATAAAGAAGAGTTTAGCTAATTTTACCTATCTGAGTGGTGGTCAGAATTTATCCTTGGCAAATATAAATCAAAAGTTGTGGTTCTCCATGCCACACCCTACAAGTCACACACGTGGTGTTCATTCCAATATTATGAATTAAAAATGAATACTCAAGTCAAGATATGGAATTTAAAAAATTATAACGGGTATGTGTCATAAGAGTGGCCTCTAACCATTGTTCCACCTTGGTTGGAATTGATAGAAAAGACAAATCAACAATGGTTGTTTGTTCAACTTAAATATTAATTAGTATAAGTGTTTTATTAATTAGTATAAGTGATTTATCTAGAGAGAAGATAAATCTATGGTCATGGTTTGTTCAACTTAAATATTAATTAGTATAATTGTTTTATTAATTGATGTCTCATTAATTTCTCATGATAAATGATTTATTAATTTTACATCATAAATATTCCTTAATTAATATTAATACATATCTCCATCAATAAATAATAATTTTGACAAAAATTATTTCAATAGATATTAGTGGTGGTGGTGGTAGTAGAGGAAGAAGTAAGTGGTGGAAGCGGTGGAAGGTGTTACTAAGTGGTGGAGGCGGTAACATTAGTTTTGGTGGAAGAAATAGTGGCGCTGGTATTGGTTTTTTCTTTTTGAATCAAAAATAATAAAAAAAAAATTACATGACGGGTAACATTGTATTGTGAAAAGTATAGTTGGTTGTTTTTGACACGATCAAAAAAGGCGGATAAAAAATACTTTTGGGATGATACCAAATCATATAAGACAAAATGGTTGTTTTTGGTACCACTACTATCTTTGGTAACCGTTAAATGACATGATTTTCAGTATTAACAAAAAACATATAGTTGAATAAATTAATTGACGACCTAAGTTTGTTAACTCTAAACTTTATACATGATGTGTGGGATTAAAAGTTATAAGTGTGCCCAATATTCTATGAGGGATGGAAAATGGTGGTGGTGGAGAAAGAAGTTATATATGGTGGTTTGTGGTACTGGCCGGTATTGATGAGTAGTAATTGACTATGTTAATTATGTGCTGCTACAAAAGGATAACACTATAAATTAGAAATGTGGTTGATCGTCTTAATGCTAATATAAACTCGGTTAAAATACATGAAAATTAAGAAGAAGAAAAAAACATTTGGATGTCACGTTATATAATAAATAACACTAAAAACTACATATTTAGTATCAAGGTTTCTCAATCCAATAGATAAATCTAATGTTGTATTGAGATCCAATGTAAATCGGGGGCGAGTTGATCTTGGATTTCGAATGATAATGAATATAATGAAACGCTCCTATCGGTTTCTCCAATGAAAACCGAAACCTTCTAAAAAAATAATCAATCGAACAACACTTAGATGGAACGCATCACCACCAATGTAAACTTCTCTGAATTGCTACATATCCAGTGAAATTTCTACAGATTAATCTGGTGATTTCGTCTTACCGAAGTTTTTAACGAGGCATGCAATTAAATCTCTAATACAAAATGGTCATACTTTATCTAATATGGTTACAAATTGATCATACTTTTAAAAATTGTGTACAAAACAGTCACACTTTGGGCGACATAACCGTTTTTGAAAAAAAAAACGGTGTTAATTGTCCCCAAAATGCCCTCTTGCCTAACTAAACCAGTTTAACTGGAGTTAACATGTGGATGACGTGGTTTGCTGACGTGGATTGGATGTCACGTGGCAAATATGTGACGTGGCAGATTTGAGATGCTCAGTATGCTCATACTTTCAGTGGTTTTCAGATGCCACAAACCCAAAAACATCAATGAAAGTTCAACTCCCAACACCACATTCCTGTTTTGCTTGTAGTGACAAGAGTCATGTGCACAATAACTATCTATGGAAGAACCAATCCTGGTTTTGGAAGAAGAAGAACTCCCAACAACATTCTGTTTTGCTTGTAGAACATGTAAAGCTTTTATTCTGCCATAATGTACACAACTATAACATTGCTTACCTCAAATGCTCCCACTTTGTAATGATTTTCAATGGTTGTCGATCTTTGTCTTCCATGCAAAGCAAAATCCTATATGCAAACAAACATCTCTGAAAATGGCAGAGTTATGCAAGGAAATAGCAGATCTACATATGTACTGAGCTTCAGTTTAAATAAAAAGAAACTTTCATGATTATGACACCATCACAATAACATAGAATATTAACATACATTAAGACCATATTATAAGGGTGTTCATCAATCCAAAACATAGAGAACAAAGGGCCCAAGAACAAAATATTGCTGTAGCGCCCCCTAAGCTAGCAGCTGACTAAACCAAGAATTTAACTAAATAAAGAGGCACTAACGAATCTAAGCCAAACACTTAAGCATTCAATTAAGAAAAATCTACTACAAAACTTAACCCAAAACTAGCCCCACTCTGAAATATACATATATATAAAATCTCCTCTCAAATGATACATATACAATAGTGATTTGCTTTACCAAGAATATGCAACAATAAACATAGCAGAAGTTAATCATCTAGCGAACTCAACACTTGTAGCTTTTGATGCGCTACTCTGATCTGTCACTGAAACTGAAAGTGGGAATGGGTGAGCACATCATCCCTAAAAGGGGTGCCCAGTAGGAATAACAACTAGCTTACAAGTAATCATTAATATGATTCGAAGACAATGCAGATTTAATCGAAAGTCGGTAATACAAGGAAAGACAATGAAACATAAAGTAGAAACTTCTTCATAGACATTCATAAATAACAGTAAACATCCATGTATGAGGTGTGTTGCCGCACATAAGGGAAGAATAATATTATGGTGCATCGCCCTAGCCATAATAATATTGCGGTGTATCGCCCTAGTCATTGAATACTGAATATATATAAAGGAAGAATAATATTGCGGTGTATCGCCCTAGCCATAGAATACTGATATTTTGTCGGCACACATCTCACATCACACCAAGCACACAAAGATATGCATGAATTTCACAACACAGATTAATTTGTAAAACAATAATGAATACAAGAGAGTTTGTTATCGATTCCCACCTCTTTTGATGACAAGCCTCGCCTACCTTGAGATCCATGATCCACTGGTTCATCCTTGAATTCGATCGTTGTCAATAGTCTAACTGTTATTCATACAAGCACTCTAAGAGTTTAGCCAAAAGGCTCACAAAAGAATCATACAATTCTATCTAATGGTTCTAAGCCCATTATAGTATCTTATTCTCTATCTTTAGTATAAATAAGAGTTTACTAATCCAATTAGGTTGATTCTATAGTCCGTAGCTAAGTCTTGGGAATATCTACAACTTTGTAGAAGGAACCGGATGCTGATTCAGACCATAAGAGGTCCAATTCACTATATAAGATAACTATCTATAAGCCCAAGTTCTCTAAACAGGCCCATTAACCAAATGCCTGGTCCATCCGAGTCAACAAACATCACTAACGGTCAAACTGACGGTCCAAGGTCCACTAACAGTCAACGTAAGTCAAAGGTCAAGTCCCGGTCAATGGTCAACTGAATCAAGGTCCGATCGACTGAGTCGGATCGGGTCAACACCTGGTCACATACTCAACTCAGTTAGACAACTGAGTCAGACATGGTAAATTAGTCAGACATCTGACTGGGATGACTAACAGGTCCAAACTCTATTACAGCTTCAGTACACATCAAACTCTAACCTCAGTTCAACCTTAAACATTACTGTAAAAATTCATTCATTTATTCTAAATTAACTTCAAGATCAAAATACAAACACAACTATAATATAAGCCTACCTGCAATTGCAGTAGTTCCAAGCTTTCACAGCAATCACTATTTACAACTCTACAAACCCATTCTCAACATTACAATGCCAATTACTTCAACTGCAATTCCAACTCAACCTTCATGCAACTAATCAATTCCATATAATATACACACACTGCCTGCACTAGTAACTATAGCACAATTCTTCATATTCACTACCAAATCCAACCTGGATTCAGCTCAACCCCTATTAAGACTCTAACCACCAATAACCTGCATACCTTTAACTGTTCATAAAATTCTCTAAACATCATTAACATAACACAGTCAATCCTGCAACTCAATTCCATAACCTCAACTTCATGAGCTACAGAATCACTATCTTTAGTAGTTCAATCATAATCCAATTTCTTATTCAACTCCACAATACACAACATTCAACTACCACTATCAACCACAGTACATCACTAGCTATCAATCGATCCACTACTTAGCCATTGCATTTAAAACTCAGGCCACTTCTACCATTCTATTCAACACAACAACAATAACCATAGCTAGTATGCAACCCTTTCAAGCCTACAACTTCTCAAAATCTCAACAACATCGTTTGTAACTCCACTAACTCATCTTCATACCCAGTTCAATACCAACTCCTTTATTCAGTTCATTATAACTCAATTCTATACTAATATCTTCACCATCACCTGCAATTCATACTTCAGAGCCAACACAATCAACATCACCTACAATCTCACCCTTAAAACATTCATCTGAGGTATTCAAACACAACTGAATTACCAGCATCCATAATTCAACCCTCTATACATTTAACTAAATCTCCATGTCCACAGAACCTCCAAACATATCAATTCAACTCAATTCCTAAATGTTATTTCTTCATAACTATCAACCCAACAGAATCTCTAACTCCATTAACATCATACTCAACAAAGAAATGAGTGTTAACTAATTCACTTAGAGAAACATTTACCTCAATATATTCATTCCAGCAAATTGAGATCAACTCCTCATTCTTGTTTGACTTGATTCAACATGCCATCTCAAGACAACAACAAATCCATCATTCTTTAACTATTGGCAACTCAAATATCAATCAATTCAACATATATCAAATCTGAATATCAAAACCCTAATTTGTTTTGAAATCAAAATTAAACTCATACTATCAATATACTTCATACCTGATCAAAACCCATATCAAATCTTCCCTTTAAACCCTCAATTTCATCTTTGAATTTCTTCCAGAAACCCTAACTCTTCAATTCTTCAAGAACAACTCCATAGCTTCTAATTAACCCCAACCCCTTCTTCATTCGGCTAAACCCAATCCTTAATCTTCTTAATCCTTACTCAAATCGAATTCCAATCCAACTCAGGTAACCCTAACTCTTGATTCTCTGTGATCCAAACCCTGGTTGTTCTGTTTCACAATAAACGACCACACCATCATCCCCATCATCTATCATCACTACCAGATGATTTCCCTCAATTTATTCTCACTCACCACTCTCAACTCTCTCGCAGACGACGAACCAGAAGAAGAAAGAAACGAGAGGAAGAAGGAAGAAAAGAAGAATAAGAGAAAATGATTCTCTCTGCTCGATTTGGTGAAGATAAGGATAAACACAAATGATAAAGGAACCCATCTAAACGAATAAGGGGAAGCCAGTCGGTTTACGTGTAAAAATACTCTTTTGACCTTCTTATTAATCTGATAAATTCTTCTCCGACTGGTATCCGATTGGCACGTTCGAGTAGCCCATTTCGCGTAACTTTTCGAGATCTATCTAACGATACTAACTTCATAGATAAATCGTTGTTAGATTAATTCCTATTAATTAACGTTCGTGTTAATCTAATCAATTCATTAGCGGATAAATCGTGTCTTTACTGGTCTAATTGCGTTGACGAGCTTGAGGGTCCTTACATTCTCCCCACCTTATGTGATTTTCATCCTCGAAAATCGAACTGCCTTTCTGATCTTCAAAACTCCCCACCTTAAAGAATAACCTTATATCTTATCTAAGCGCAAATAATAAGAAACAAAGCACAAACCTATGTGGCTTCTACAACTAAAATTTGTAGCTCTAGGTTAACTATGCTGATTTAGATTCTAACAAATAGGGAAGTCTAAGTTTCTTAAACTAATTTCTATTTTATGAGATATCTGTCTCTAGCTTCAGGGAAGAATCTTACAAATCTTTCTAAGTAAGATTGAAATTATCGGTTCTCTAAAGATTTAAATTATACTTCTATGATCAGTCATCTCTGAATGCAGTTGCCCTGTCAAGGTTGGCCAATCCCAACAATGCCTTCCTACGAACAGAGAAAACATAACCTTCACTATTCTCTAGTGCTAGATAAACTAATTACTAATTTATTAAAATTAATTAGTCTTTAAAGTTTTATCGTAATTGGTGTAACTTAAAAATTTACTTTGTAAAAACAAGTAAATAGTTCACAGCATTTTAAGTAATTTATCTATCTATCTGAATTAATTATTTTATTTTTATCAATATAAGTACTTCAAATTCGATTTCAGGTGAAGTTATAATATCTGAAAATTTTAACTTTACTTTAAGGTTATATATAAATTTTCCAAGTATTATCTATTATAAATTTCCTGCTAGTTTAATTACTCAATTACTTTTATCAACTGTGTTATTATTCTCAATATTCTTAAGTTGATAGTCTGGTTGATATATTAAACCTTAATCTTTTTAAATATAATTATACATCCACATAATCAGATTGAATTCGTATATTATATCTTGTTAAATAATGGTGTTGATAAATTAATATGATATAAATTTGAGTCTACATAAAATTACAATATATTCTAGTAGTCTTTAAATTTTGTTATTAATGTAAAGTATTATATTAATATATGAATTGATTTTTTTTTCTTTCAATTATGGTATTATTACACTAATCATCTGAATATAATTGTCACTATTTCATGTACATTTGTTTCATTTTATAGATTCACTGAATCATTTATTAGATTAAAGATAATTTATAATTTAGTTTAATTTACAAAACTTAATTGAAGATAAGCGTAAATAATTTTTCCAAAGCTATTTAATCATAATTATTAATTTTATCGTTATATTTCTTTAGGGAAATTTTAGTTAAGTTGAAGTTCAATATTATACTAATTAAGAAATGCTAGCACTACTTATCAAAATTATCACTTTTATTATAATTTATGATTACTATTATAATATTTTTATTATTAATTAACATTGATGGTTGAACTAATATTCACTGCTATTATTATTAAGTTATAATATTATTATTTACATTTATGTGGTTACTCCATAATTTATTTACTCTTCACATAAGTCCATGTATTCAGTAAGTTTCTATTTGATTTACAAGTTATATCAATTATACTAATTTCACTATTATTATTATAGTATTATAAATTTACGTGTTCATACTATTTAGATTAATTATTATCAAATCCTAAAGTATTGGTGTCCCCTACAATTTTTACTTCAATACATAAATAAACAATCAAACAAATAAATAAATAAATCAATCAAATAATTATTTTAATTATTGGTAACTTTTAGTGATTAAAATTTATCTCACAACCCAACCCAGTTCTAAACTAATCCAGTTCACTAACTGGCACTGGCTATTTCTATCTTTCCCATATAAGATCTAATAATGATCTCTGATACCAACTTTGTAGCGCCCCCTAAGCTAGCAGCCGACTAAACCAAGAATTTAACTAAATAAAGAGGCACTAACGAATCTAAGCCAAACACTTAAGCATTCAATTAAGAAAAATCTACTACAAAACTTAACCCAAAACTAGCCCCACTCTGAAATATACATATATATAAAATCTCCTCTCAAATGATACATATACAATAATGATTTGCTTTACCAAGAATATGCAACAATAAACATAGCAGAAGTTAATCATCTAGTGAACTCAACACTTGTAGCTTTTGCTGCGCTACTCTGATCTGTCACTGAAAGTGAAAGTGGGAATGGGTGAGCACATCATCCCTAAAAGGGGTGCCCAGTAGGAATAACAACTAGCTTTCAAGTAATCATTAATATGATTCGAAGACAATGTAGATTTAATCGAAAGTCGGTAATACAAGGAAAGACAATGAAACATAAAGTAGAAACTTCTTCATAGACATTCATAAATAACAGTAAACATCCATGTATGAGGTGTGTTGCCGCACATAAGGGAAGAATAATATTATAGTGCATCGCCCTAGCCATAATAATATTGCGGTGTATCGCCCTAGCCATAGAATACTGAATATATATAAAGGAAGAATAATATTGCGGTGTATCGCCCTAGCCATTGAATACTGATATTGTGTCGGCACATAAGCTAGCAGCTGACTAACCCAAGAATTTAACTAAATAAAGAGGCACTAATGAATCCAAATCAAACACTTAAACTGTCAATTAAGAAATCTGTTACAAAAGAACTTAACCCAAGGTTAACCCCGCTCAGAAACATATGTACAAGACTTCCTCTCCAGTGATATATATAAAATAATCATTTGGTTTACAAAATAATATACAACACAATCAACATATCAGAATATAATCAACTAACGAAGTTAACTTCTCGGAACTTTATTTAGCAACTCGCTCGTCACTGAAACTGAAAATGGGGAATAATTAACATTTAACTTCTAAGTAATCATATGTAGATTTGGAAACCATTACATGTTTTCCCAAACATTAGAAGACAACTAAACCACTGAAATAAACAATCATGTATATGGCCCTAAACTCCTCCTTTAGTTTCTGCGGTGACATTTACACACCTTATAATTTCTGTGGTGACATTTACATACCGTAATGCAGATGGTATTTACGTACCACCTAGTTAGTCTGTGGGTGAAAGGTACACACCCGTAATATTGATGCCAATTCCACACCTATTATTATATTGCGGTGTATCGCCCTAGCCATAAAATATGAAGGAGCGTATCCAATATACCATAGTTGGAAATTCTCATTTCCCAAAGACAATCATAAAGACAAACAAAGCACGAAATATGCGAATAGACAATGCATGAATTTAATAAGCATAAAGTTTTGTAAAAACAATAATAATAATTACTACAGAGTCAAATGCATTCCCACCTCTTTTGATGACAAGCCTCGCATACCTTGAGATCCATGATCCACTGGTTCATTCTTTGAATCGATCGTTGTCAAGACATACTAATTGTTAATCACACAAGAAGTCTAAGAATGTAGCCGAAAGGCTCACACAAGAATCATACAATTCTATCTAATGGTTCTAAGCCCATTATAGTATCTTATTCTCTATCTTTAGTATAACTAAGAGTTTACTAATCCAATTAAATTGATTATATAATCCATAGCTAAGTCTTATGAATCTCTACAACTTTGTAGAAGGAATCAAAGGCTAATTCAGACCATAAAGGGTCCAAAGTATCAATCTAAGAATACATGATACTAAGCCCAAGTCCATTAGGCTTGAACTGGCACGGCCTACTAATCTAAGGCCTGGTCCAAAAGAGTCAATTTAAGAAAAGCTAAACCTAAGCCCAAGTCCACTAAACAATTCCATTTAACTTAAAGCCAAGTCTATCTGGTCAACAAATGGTCACTAACAGTCCACTGGGTCAAGTGACGGTCAACGGTCAAGGTCAAAGTCCAGGGTTAAAGGTCAACGAGCTAACTCAGTCAACTGAGTCGAACAGGAATCGGTGAGTCAACAAATCCGACTCAGTCAGATTAACTGAGTCAGCTAAAGTCAGATACCTGACTAGGCTAAATGGCACAAGGCCACACTCTTGTACAGGCCAAAGCCATTGCTCAGGCCAAGAATACAAATGCACAATCATAGTGCAGTACAACTCTATAATCCAAACTCTAAATAACTCCTTCATTCATATTTCAAGTCTACCAGATTATACAACTTCATCTAATCATTCTAGACATACATTTAATTCATATAAACTTCAAAACTTATTCACAATCATAAGCTCAGAGTACCTGCAGTTGCATATTTAAGCAAGCCTACACTTAGATCACCAAACCTCATTCATAATCTGAACTTCACAAAACTCAACAACTCCAGGCCTGCAATACCTTTACAATCTGTACCCATAATCCTTACTTGAGACACAGTTCCTAACATCATCTCACTACTATTGAACCAATTTAGTCAAACAACAAACAACACCATCATATCTCAGAATCGCAACTACACAGGCCTAAGTACAATCCATTCATTCTACCATATCCTCTCCAGACTCAACTTAAACCTATATCAAATACCACCACCATTAGCTGAACAAGTCCAACATCACACTCATTGATGTCCCATGTAGTTTCAACAACACAGACATCACCAACAACTCAACCCCATTCCTTGGTTCTCAATTCTAACTACAAAACTAGTTAATCTGAACCTCCATTCAACAACCACCGATACAGACAACTCTTTACACACATCATGAATTCCAACAGTAGGACCAAAAATCAACTCAGAAAGTACACCATCTTCTCAAACACAATTCTAATTCTTCCACCAGTTCAATCCACAACAATAGCTCAATCCTATCAGATAACATACATACTCCCTGCAATATCTCATACACCTCATATCCACAACCACCAACGCAATACAGTATCATCATTCAATTAAGAACTACAACAAGAATTACTTCAGTTTATTGAAAAAGAATTACCTTGAACCCAAATCATAATCTTTCATAGTTGTTCAACCTCCATCTGATTCATATTAAATAACTTCACAACCACTCTTCAACCCTGACTATTCATTCCGAGTTATTCTTCAACTCCAAACTCTAACTGATATCAAACCCATCTCCAATTGATCTTCTATAATATCAATTTCATATTCTCATCATTCTTTTGAATTTCTATCAAACCCTAATTCAAACTCTGAGAATCCTAAACTTAAACTTACTCTTCCAAAATCACTGAATTAGCACCATCATCTTGTTATTCTTCTCATGCTCTTGAAACCCATATTCAATTATTAACTCAAATCAATCCTTCATTAATTTAACAGAACCCTAATTCACCGATTCTTCATCAACATCAGCTATAATTGATAAATTAACACAAACTCGTCTCTAACTCAACTGTATATCTTTCAAATCAAACCCCTCTTCTAAAACTACAACCGATTCAATCATGGAAGAACCATAGTTCTTCAATTCAATTATCAGAACAACTCTGCAACTTCAATTAACATCAATTTAACCACAACCCACCTCTAATCTTCTCCATTAAAAATTCCATTCACCTCTCAATTCCTTATCAATCCCTAATTTGATCTTCTCTGATTCAACCCTAACTTACATTTCACTTCCTCCTTCGAGTCTGTATCATCAACGGACAATAACAACATCACTCACAGCTAACCCATGATCTGTTTCACCTTTCATTGTTCAGAAATCTCTCATTTAATCTCTTGAATTCGCAAAGGAGAAGAACAGAAGAAGAAGAAGAACGAGAAAGAAAGAGAAAGAAGAAGACTGAATGAGCTTATCGGCTCGATTGGTTTTGATAAATCCAAAGACAAATGATAAAAGAAATCACCCAAATGATATGGGGAGTCCATGTCGGTTTAATAGCCAAATAACTATTTTTCCCTTCGACTAATCTGATGAAATCTTCTTTATCCGGTATCCGAATGACACGTTCGAGTAGACCACTCTGCGTAACTTTTCGAGATCTATCCCATGGTACTAATTTCGTATCTAGATCGTTGTTAGATTAATTTCTATTAATTAACGTTCGTGTTAAACTAATCGAGTTATTAGCGACTTAGACGTCTCTTGACTAGTCTAATATCGTTGACGAGCTTGAGGGTCATTACATTCTCCCCACCTTTAGACATTTTCATCCTCGAAAATCAAACTGCCTTCTAGTCTTGAAAACTCCCCACCTTAAAGAATACTCCCATCTCTTGTCTAAGCGCAACCAAAAAGAAATAAAGCACAAACTTAAATGGCTTCTACAACTAAAATTTGTAGCTCTAGGTTGAACTATGCTGATTTTAAATTCTATAAAATAGGGTAGTCTAATTTCTTAAATTAATTTTCCATTTTATAAAATATATGTCTCTAACTTCAAGGAAGAATCCTACGAATCTTTCTAAGTGAACTTACATCTATTGGTTTTTCCAGATTAACATCATACTTCTATGATCGGTCATCTCTGAATGCAGTTGCCCTGTCAAGGTTGGCCAATCCCAACAATGCCTTCCTACGAACAGAGAAAACATAACCTTCACTATTCTCCAGTGCTAGATAAACTAATTACTAAGTATGACTGACTGACTGATTAATGTAAGAAAATTTCAGAGCTCCATGAACTAATTACTCCATGAATCTCCAACTGTTCTACAGACTCCATCTCTAAACAACAACATCCTCATCACCATCTTAATTAGACCCTAATTAAATTCCCAAATCTATGTAACTAAAACCATAACTTCAACAAATCTTATAAGCCCTAATTTAATTACCTAACCTTCTTTACACTTGAAATCGAGTATTAATTCTTTTCTATGACCTTCACAACGAAAAACCCATTCTTTATTCTTCAATAATTCCCTCAATTTCATCATCTGTGAATTATCCAACAAACCTTAACATCTGTGATTCTTTATCAAACAACTTCAGAACTTCAATTAAACACCAACCCCCTTTATTCTTCATCACCAATTACTCAAATCCTCTTTCAATTAAATCAATTCCTCCATAACTTCATCTCCAAACTCTCCTCTGAAATTTTCTTATGAACCCTAACTCTTGATTCGATCCTCAAATCCACTTCAGAACAACCCCACAACTTCTATCAAACCCAATTAGGAATGAACCCATCTTCAATTTCATCTTCATAATCACCAATTCGAAACCCCAATTCATAATACAGAAAACCTCAACTTGGTTCTATGAATCATCTTTTCTTCGTCATCAATAACAACCTAGACTCCTTCATCATCTATACATCTTCATCAGTTGATTCTTATCAATCAAATCTCACTAACAACTCACAAATCTCTCTCAGAAACGCGAGTAAGAAGAACAGAGAAAGAGAGAAAGAAAGAAGAAGATAAGAGGAAGAAAAAGAAATGAGATCGAGTTTATCTTCTCTATTGGGATAAGGTCGGCCCATAATGTTAAAGGCACGCAAAAATTGATAAGGGCAGCCCAGCGGTTAACGTTTCTCTTCAAATAATTCTGATAATATATTCTTCGTCCGATACCCGAATGACACGTTCGAGTAGTCTATTCCACGTAACTTTTCGAGATGAATCTAACGATACTAGTTTCGTATCTAAATCGTTGTTAGATTAATTCCTATTAATTAATGCCCGTGTTAAACTAATTGAGTTATTAACGGCTAAATCTCCACTTGATCATATCTTGACCGGTCTAACAACGTTGACGAGCTTTAGGGTCACTAGATTCTCCCCACCTTTAAACATTTTCGTCCTCGAAAATCGAACTGCCTTCTAGTCTTGAAAACTCCCCACCTTATAGAATAATCTCATATCTTGCCTAAGCGCAACCAATAAGAAATAAGGCACAAACTTATATGGCTTCTTCAACTAAAATCTAAAATTTGTAGCTTTAGGTTCAACTACACTGATTTAGATTCTATCAAATAGGAAAATCTGAGTTTCTTACGCCAATTTCTATTTTATAAAATACTTATCTCTAGCTTCAAGGAAGAATCCTACAATTCTTTCTAAGTAAGATTGAAACTATCGGTTCTTTAAAGATTTAAATTATACTTCTATGATCAGTCATCTCTGAATGTAGTTGCCCTGTCAAGGTTGGTCAATCCCAACAATGCCTTCCTACGAACAGAGAAAACACAACCTTCACTATTCTCCAGTGCTAGATAAACTAATTATTAATTTATTAAGATTAATTAAATTCTAACTCATTATGACTAATTAATCTCTAAAATTTAATTGTAGCTGATGTAATTTTTATAAATTTACTTTGTAAATATATAAATAGTTCGCCGCATTTTTAAACAATTGAATTATCAAAATTTATTTCATTTCATTTTTAATTATCCTTACTATTATTTATTTATTTTAATGAAATCGAATTTTAATTCCAAATTTTATCTATTATAAATTTACTATCAGCTTAATTACTCATATACTATTATCATCTGTGGTATTACATTCATTATTCTTATCTTAAGTCGATAGTCCGGTTGATGCACTAAGTAGATACAATTTTAAATTTATGTAAAGATTGATATAATAGATTTTATTTGTTCAGATTAAATCCTTATTCTATTCCTTGTTAAATATTGACGTTGGTAATTTAATATAATTTAAATTTGAGTCTACACAAAATTTATAATATATCTTCATAGTCTTTTAGATTTTTGCTAATATTGTAAGGTATCCTATTAACGTACGAACTTATTTTCTTTTATTTCCAATATTACATTAATCATCTAAATACTATTGTCACTATTTCATGTACATTTGTTTCATTTTATAGATTCACTGGATCATTTACTAGATTAAAGATAATTTGTAATTTAGTTTAATTTGCAAAACTTAATTGTAGATAAACGTAAATAATTTTTCCACACATAATTATTATTTCTATCATTATATATCTTTAGTGAGATTTTAATTAAGTTTAAGTTCAATATATTACTAATTAATAAATGCTAACCTTACTTATCAAAATTACCACTTTTATTATGATTTATGATTACTATTATAATATTCTTATTATTAACGTTGATGGTTGAACTATCGTTCACTGCTCTTTCAATTATTATTAAGTTCCAAGAATATTATTAACATTTATGTGATTATAAATTGTTGATTTCTATGTATAAGTCAGGGTATCCAATAAATTTTATTTAACTTTCAAGATTTACCAATAATATTAATCTTTGTTTTTATAGTATTAAATTGTCTACGTGCTCATACTTTTTAGATTAATTATTATTAAATCATTATTAGCTAAAGCTATTGGTGTACCCTACAATTTTTACTTCAATACATAAACAATCAAACAAACAAATCAATCAATCAGATAAATCTTTTAATTATTGATAACTTTTAGTGATTAAGATTTATCTCACAAACCCAACCCAGTTCTAAACTACTCTAGTTCACTAACTATTTCTACATTTTCCCATATAAGATCTAATATTGAGCTCTGATACCAACTTTGTTATCAGAATAGTAATTAGTAATTAGTTTAGAAAGATTTGTAGGATTCTTCTCTGAAGCTAGAGACAGATATCTCATAAAATAGAAATTAGCGTAAGAAACTTAAACTTCCCTATTTGATATAATCTAAATCAGTGTAATTCAACCTAGAGCTATAAATTTTAGATTTTAGTTGAAGAAAGCCATATAGGTTTGTAGTTTGTTTTATGTTGTTTGCGCTTAGACAAGAGATAAGATTATTCTTAAGATGGGGAGTTTTGAAGATCAGAAGAGTGGTTCGATTTTCGAGGACAAAAATCATACAAGGTGGGGAGAATGTAATGACCCTCAAGCTCGTCAACGCTATTGGACTAGTCAAGAGACGTCTTAGCCGCTAACGAATCGATTAGTTTAACACAAAAGTTAATTAATAGAAATTAATCTAACAACGATCTAGATATGAAACTAGTACCGTTTAATAGCTCTCGAAAAGTTATACGAAATATACTACTCGCACGCGCTATTCGGACACTGGGTGAAGAAGATTTATCAATTTTTTTTCAAAGGGTAATATAGTAATTTGGATTCTACCTTGTGGCTGCACGTGTGAAGCAAGTGGGTGTCTCAACATATTGGGTCGTCCTTATCTCAAGACCAACCGAGAATATAAGCTCTCATTCTATCTCTTATTTTTCATTATTATTTCTTCTTCTTTCTCTCTTCTTCTTCTGCTGCTTCTGCTTATCGCCTCTGGCGATTTTGTGAAATGATCCTGAGGTCAAAATCAAAGTTAAACTTAGAGGAAATCTTAAGAACTGATTGTTGATGGTGGTGATGATGTTTGTTGTTGATTTAGATCCCAAGGAGTAATGAGAAATTGAAGTTAAGGTTTCTAATTTAGGATTGGGTGCGATTGAGAATGATGTTGGGTCGATGAAGATGAAAGATTGAGAGGGTTGATACTTAATTGAAGTTTTGGAGTTGTTTTGAGAGTTGGATTAAAGAATCAGGGTTTCTGCAACTCACTGAAAATATGATTGGAGGTGATTAAGAAGAGATTAAAGGATGGGTGTTGAAGAACGTGAGGTAAGGAAGATTGTTATAGTTTCAATTTAAAGATTTGGTTACAGAGAAGAAGATTGATCAAGAAATTTGAATTAGGGTTTATGTTATGTTCTTCCCCAAATTGAAATTAGGGTTTGTATAAAATCCAGAGAAGTTGTGGAAGATGAAATTGATGTTTAAGAAAGACGATTTGAGGTGGGTATTAATCAATTGAGTGAGTTAAGATCAGGGTTGAAGATTTGGAAGATGGTGAATCATCTAATTCAATTCAGGATTTAATCATGAGGTAATAATCCTTTTAATTCCTAAGTAAATTAGTTCATATTTGAGGGTTGGTAATTATTGTTAAATAAGATGGTGTTATGGATTGAATTCAGAATGCTTGGATGATTAGTGAGTTCAGTTTAAGGAAGGTTTTGTTGTTGCTGTTGTTTCGTTGGGTATGATTGGGAGATTTCAAAAGATGGTATGAGTAATTGTAGTTAGTGAAATTGGTGAGATTGTTGTTATTGTGAGCATTGCAGATGGTTGTGGAGTTATATGTGTAAGTGGAATTGATAACAAGAGATTAGTGTTGGTGGTTTTGTTGGTATGGCAGTGATGATGCTAAGGCATAAGTTGTGGTATTGATATGCTTGAGATTCTTAGAAATGAAATCGAGTATCTGGTGGTGTTGTTGTTCATTATAATGGTTGTGTATTGAGGATTTGTAGATGAACTGCGATGATTGAGGTATGATTTATGAGTTACAATTAAGGTTAAGATGAGTGGATTGAATTGGTGTTAGATGTTGTTAGTGGTTGTTGTAAAGCTTGGAACTGTTGTCATTGCAGGTAGGTTGTTGTTGTATTTGTAATTTGACTTTGAAGTTTGTTTAAGATTGTATGAACAAAGGTTAAGTTGTTAAATGAATTGAGTTTGAACTAGAATTGGAGCTTGTTGTGAAACAAGGGATTTAGACCTGTTAGTCATCCCAGACAGTTTAGCTGACTCAAATTGTTTAGCTGACTTAGTATGACTAAGTGTACCTTGAGACTTAATGGACTTGACGACTGTAACTAAACTATGTCCTGCAGACTTGACTAAGTGTACCTTGACCGATTTGATTTTCTCTTTTGACCATGGACTTGACCTTTGATGATATGCATTCAACTTGACTTGTCCTTATAGTAGATTCGTTGGTGTTTCTCCAATGGTTGACACAACTAAATTATTTCTCCAAAGAATTAATTGTCTAATTAAGCACAACTAATCTAAAGATCAATATTTGACCAACATAGAGATATTCTAACTACAATGGATACATGGCATACATTAGTTAAAAACTCTTTAAACAATTCTAAACTTGACAAGATACAAGGCCTTTGGTTAATGGAAACTAGAACATGAAGAACATTACAACAAAAACTTAAATTTGATAAACTTAGAGAACTTGGGCTTAGGACTAGTTTTCTTATAAGTGATGAATTGGACCAATGGTGGTTATGGATTTGGTGGGTTTTGGATCATGGGTTTTGGATTATGACCTTATTGTAAACAAAGGTTTGCTTCTACAAAGTTGTAGATCTTCAAATAATTCTTGACTTGCCTACGGACTATAGAATCAATCTAATTGGATTAGTAAACTCTTAGTTATAATAAAGATAGAGAATAAGATACCATAATGGGCTTAGAACCATTAGATAGACTTGTATGATTCTTGTGTGAGCCTTTTTGGCTAGATTCTTAGACTTCTTGTGTGATTAACAGTTAGTCTGTCTTACCAAATGGTCGATTCCAAGGATGAACCAGTGGATCGTGGATCTCGAGGTAGGCGTGGCCTATCATCAAAAGAGGTGGGAATGCATTTGACTCTGTAGTAATTATTATTATTGTTTTTACAAAACTTTATGCTTATCAAACTCATGCATTGTCTATTCGCATATTCCATGTTTTGTTTGTCTTTATGATTGTCTTTGGGAAATG
Source organism: Papaver bracteatum (assembly GCA_023529315.1). Taxonomy (NCBI): domain Eukaryota; kingdom Viridiplantae; phylum Streptophyta; class Magnoliopsida; order Ranunculales; family Papaveraceae; genus Papaver; species Papaver bracteatum. The sequence goes on along the minus strand of JAJJWX010002200.1, from coordinate 1,005,674 downwards.
AGAATTTCCAACTATGGTATATTGGATACGCTCCTTCATATTCTTATGGCTAGGGCGATACACCGCAATATTAATAATAGGTGTGGAATTGGCATCAATATTATGGGTGTGTACCTTTCACCCATAGACTAACAGAAATTATAAGGTGTGTAAATGTCAACGCAGAAATTATAAGGTGTGTAAATGTCACCGCAGAAACTAAAGGAGGAGTTTAAGTCCATATACATGATTGTTTATTTCAGTGGTTTTGTTGTCTTCTAATGTTTGGGAAAACATGTAATGTTTTCCAAATCTGCATATGATTACTTATAAGTTAAATGTTAATTATTCCCCATTTTCAGTTTCAGTGACAGAGCACAGTTAACGCGTGAAAGTTCCTAGAAAGTTAACTTCGTTAGTTGATTATATACTGATATGTTTATTTTGTTGTATATTCTTTGTAAACCAAATTACTATTGTATATGTATCACATGAGAGGAGTTCTTGTATTTATTACAGAGAGGGTTTAGATTCGGGTTAATCTTTGTTTAGAACTTCTTTCTTACAGTTTAAATATTTGATTTAGATTCGTTAGTGCCTCTTTATTTAGTTAATCTTTTGGGTTAGTCAGCTGCTAGCTTAGGGGGCGCTACAAAGAAATAAAAACTAGCTTTCAAGTAATCATTAATATGATTCGAAGATAATGCAGGTTAAATCGAAAGTCGGTAATACAAGGAAAGACAATGAAACATAAAGTAGAAACTTCTTCATAGACAATCATAAATAATAGTAAACATCCATGTATGAGATGTGTGTAGCCGCACATAAGGGAAGAATAATATTGTGGTGCATCGCCCTAGCCATAATAATATTGCGGTGTATCGCCCTAGCCATAGAATACTGAATATATATAAATGAAGAATAATATTGTGGTGTATCGCCCTAGCCATAATAATATTGCGGTGTATCGCCCTAGCCATAGAATACTGATATTGTGTCGGCACACATCTCACACCACACCAAGCACACAAGGATATGCATGAATTTCACAACACAAATTGATTTGTAAAATAATAATGAATACAAGAGAGTTCTTTATCGATTCCCACCTCTTTTGATGACAAGCCTCGCCTACCTTGAGATCCATGATCCACTGGTTCATCCTTGAATTCGATCGTTGTCAATAGTCTAACTGTTAATCATAAAATCACTCTAAGAGTTTAACCAAAAGGCTCACAGAAGAATCATACAATTCTATCTAATGGTTTTAAGCCCATTATAGTATCTTATTCTCTATCTTTAGTATAACTAAGAGTTTACTAATCCAATTAGGTTGATTCTATAGTCCGTAGCTAAGTCTTGGGAATATCTACAACTTTGTAGAAGGAACTGGATGCTAATTCAGACCATAAGAGGTCCAATTCACTATATAAGATAACTATCTATAAGCCTAAGTTCTCTAAACAGGCCCATTAACCAAAGGCATGGTCCATCCGAGTCAACAAACATCACTAACGGTCAAACTGACGGTCCAAGGTCCACTAACAGTCAACGTAAGTCAAAGGTCAAGTCCTGATCAATGGTCAACTGAATCAAGGTCCGGTCGACTGAGTCGGATCGGGTCAACACCTGGTCACATACTCAACTCAGTTAGACAACTGAGTCAGACATGGTAAATTAGTCAGACATCTGACTAGGATGACTAACAGGTCCAAACTCTATTACAGCTTCAGTACACATCAAACTCTAACCTCAGTTCAACCTTAAACATTACTGTAAAAATTCATTCATTTATTCTAAATTAACTTCAAGATCAAAATACAAACACAACTATAATATAAGCCTACCTGCAATTGCAGTAGTTCCAAGCTTTCACAGCAATCACTATTTACAACTCTACAAACCCATTCTCAACATTACAATGCCAATTACTTCAACTGCAATTCCAACTCAACCTTCATGCAACTAATCAATTCCATATAATATACACACACTGCCTTCACCAGTAACTATAGCACAATTCTTCACATTCACTACCAAATCCAACCTGGATTCAGCTCAACCCCTATTAAGACTCTAACAACCAATATCCTGCATACCTTTAACTGTTCATAAAATCCTCTAAACATCATTAACATAACACAGTCAATCCTGCAACTCAATTCCATAACCTCAACTTCATGAGCTACAGAATCACTAACTTTAGTAGTTCAATCATAATCCAATTTCTTATTCAACTCCACAATACACAACATTCAACTACCACTATCAACCACAGTACATCACTAGCTATCAATCAATCCACTACTTAGCCATTGCATTTAAAACTCAAGCCACTTCTACCATTATATTCAACACAACAACAATAACCATAGCTAGTATGCAACCCTTTCAAGCCTACAGCTTCTCCAAATCTCAACAGCATCGTTTGTAACTCCACTAACTCATCTTCATACCCAGTTCAATACCAACTCCTTTATTCAGTTCATTACAACTACATTCCATACTGATATCTTTACCATCACCTGCAATTCATACTTCAGATCCAACACAATCAACATCACCTACAATCTCACCCTTAAAACATTCATCTGAGGTATTCAAACATAACTGAATTACCAGCATCCATAATTCAACCCTCTATACATTTAACTAAATATCCATGTCCACAGAACCTCCAAACATATCAATTCAACTCAATTCCTAAATGCTATTTCTTCATAACTATCAACCCAACAGAATCTCTAACTCCATTAACATCATACTCAACAAAGAACTGAGTGTTAACTAATTCACTTAGAGAAACATTTACCTCAATATATTCATTCCAGCAAATTGAGATCAACTCCTCATTCTTGTTTGACTTGATTCAACATGCCATCTCAAGACAACAACAAATCCATCATTATTTAACTATTGGCAACTCAAATATCAATCAATTCAACATATATCAAATCTGAATATCAAAACCCTAATTTTTTTTGAAATCAAAATTAAACTCATACTATCAATATACTTCATACCTGATCAAAACCCATATCAAATCTTCCCTTTAAACCCTCAATTTCATCTTTGAATTTCTTCCAGAAACCTTAACTCTTAAATTCTTCAAGAACAACTCCATAGATTCTAATTAACCCCAACCCTTTATTCATTCGGATAAACCCAATCCTTAATCTTCTTAATCCTTACTCAAATCGAATTCTAATCCAACTCAGGTAACCCTAAATCTTGATTCTCTATGATCCAAACCCTGGTTGTTATGCTTCAGAATAAATGACCACACCATCATCCCCATCATCTATCAGCACTACCAGATGATTTCCCTCAATTAATTCTCAGTCACCACTCTCAACTCTCTCGCAGACGACGAACCAGAAGAAGAAAGAAACGATAGGAAGAAGGAAGAAAAGAAGAATAAGAGAACATGATTCTCTCTGCACGATTTGGTGAAGATAAGGCTAAACACAAATGATAAAGGAACCCATCTAAACGAATAAGGGGAAGCCAGTCGGTTTACGTGTAAAAAGACTCTTTTGCACTAATCTGATAAATTTTTCTCCGACTGGTATCCGATTGGCACGTTCGAGTAACCCATTTCGCGTCACTTTTAGAGATCTATCTAACGATACTAACTTCGTAGATAAATCGTTATTAGATTAATTCCTATTAATTAACGTTTGTGTTAATCTAATCAATTCATTAGCGGCTAAATCGTGTCTTGACTGGTCTAATTGCGTTGACGAGCTTGAGGGTCCTTACAGTTGCAAACAGATGCAAAAGAAGTGGGTAGTTTTAAAAACAGAAAGGAACTTATTGAGTAGCAGCAGGAGGAACTGTAGTTTCTTTGGGTTTTGGAACTGTGAATGTATGAGTTAGTATCTGACTAAGTCCACCAACACCTGAAATGCTCTGTGACAGTGTTTGATGCACCCGCATTCCACTTCCAGACCTTCCTCTACCACCTCTTGAACCTCTACTTCCTGTGGACCCTCTACTTGCAGCACTATTTGTAGGTTGAGAATATGATGCACCAGCTGCAGCAGCACTATTTATAGGTTGAGATGATGATGCAGGAGCAATGGATGAAGTTGTTTCAGCTCCTCTTCCTCTTGTTGCTTTTCTGCTTCTCCTACTGCTACTAAGCTCAGCTGGATATGGATAAGAAATTGAGTGAGATCCTCCTTGAACCATATTCCTTTGCCTTTTTGCTTTTGGATTGGATCCAACAGGTGCACCAACACATGTTTTCTTGTTGTGCCCAACTGTTTTACACCTTGTACAACTCCTAACCTTCTTCTCCTTGTGACCTTCATCATAATCTCTCTTCCTTTTCTTACATGGTCTCCCTGGTTTCCTGATGTCAATTGGAGGCCTCATATTAACTATGTCTTATGGCTGCACAAAGAAAGAAGAGAGAAAGAGATAAGAAAATAAGAAAGAAGATAATAAGTAGTGGAAGCAAACCCTAAAAATTAAAAAGTAATTTGTCATGAAGTGAAAGATTCCCTAACAGTGTCAATTACATAAAAGGACAAATAAAACAGAGTCATAAGGGTAATTACCTCATCCCAGTCTTCTCTTCCTAGTAATAATCCCATCTCAGGAGCATAAGTTGCTCTCAAAGCATCAACCAGATAGTACTTGTCACAATAACTGCCATCATAAGGACAAAATCATTAATAATGACAAACTCAACTAGAATACAACCACATTATAAATAATAAAAATAAAACACAAATATGGAAGTGAACTTACTCAGCCCAATTGATCCTCATATCCATTAGCACACACACAACATGAAGACAAGGAATTCCTCTAAGTTGCCACTGAATGCAACTACAAGTCTTGTCAACAATATCAACTTGAAATAGAGCATTGGTTTCAATATTTTTCACCTCATATAACCTTCCATAAACTGCCCCATTTGGTCTCAGGTGAGCTGTGCAATTCTGCATCTTCTTTATCAACTTCATAACTTCTGGCACCAATGTTCCAAGCTCCAACTTAGCAGCCTCATCTCTTCTTTTGTAGAACATACCCATAATGAGTTGACCATACATCATTCCCAGAGTACAAATGGGCTTGTCTCTCATTGGGCCAGCCATGTTGTTGAAGGACTCACAGAAATTGCTGTTGGTGTGCTCAGAAGAAGTATACTGGTCATAGAAGGCTTTAGACCATTGTTGTGGTGTTTCCCTCATCATATATTCTGCTGCTGCTGGAGACAACTTCACAAGCTCATCCGTATGAACCTAGTGATTAAAATAAGGCATTCATTATTACCACTTAAAAAAAAATCACAAATAAGGAGTATTGCAACATAATACTAACCTTCCAATGTCTTTCCTTATAACATAGGGCAGCATTGCAAACCAGGTTATGTAGCTTTGTACCTTTATAGTAGTTTTTTGAAATTTGCATACATATGTCTGCAGGTGAACACACAACAAAATTAATCACAGTTGTCAAATTAACCAACCAACTAAACAATTCAAATTAAAACTTATGAACTAAAATTTACCTGAAACAGTATCTCTGGTTATGATCTGGAAATAATTCAGTAATGGTTTCCAATAACCCTTTTTGCCTATCTGAGATAAAAGTCAGCTTTCCTCTAGGGTGGTTGACAATATATGGCTTCAATGCTTTCATGAAAAAGTGCCAGTTCTCACCAATTTCATTTCTAGTCACCATTATATCCAATGGGACAACCCTATTCTCTGCATCCAAAGCTGTTGCAGTCATCAAACAACCACCATGTTTTCCAGTCAAATGACAAGCATCAAATCCTATCACATTTCTACACCCATCATGAAAACCTTTGAGTGGTGTTGCAAAAGCAATTGTCATTGACTCAAAGCATCCATAAACACTGCAACAAATAAGCATTGCTATTAATAACCATGCTTCAGAGTTAAAGATTCAAAAAAGTAAAACAAGTGCAACTCAACATGTATGGACAATGTAAAAATGTAGGGCAACTCACCTTCCAAATGTGTAGTTTGTCAAAGAACCAGGATTTGTTTTCTCCACCATATCAAAAAAAGCTGGAACAAGTCTGTAAGACTCATCATAATTGCCATTCACTCTTTCCAGTGTCTTGGTTCTAGCTCTCCAGGCCACATGATAGGGAACACTAGTGTTATGAGTAGTTTGGAACTGATCTTGTAAATTGAAAGGTCTTGGCATTGGGTCTCCACTCTTCAGCTTATCATACAAGAACTATGCAACAAATTCTGCATTTGTTGTCCTATTTCTGGTTACTCCTTCAGTCACACATGTATGCTCCAAGTTCATATTTCTCACTATGAAAGTTGGTTCATGACATCTGACACTTTTATAAATAAAAACTTACAACTCTGAGACTTGTTATACTTGTAATTGACTTTGATCCTTTCTTTGTCATTGGCCTTCAACTTGTATTGAAACTTTGTCTTCACTTCATATGCCCTTAAGTGCTTCTTAAAGTTTTTCCTATCCATAAACTCCATCCCTACAAACATTATATCAACATCCACAAACTCCTCAGCATCCCCAGTGTCATCATCAAAAGAAGATGATCTGTCAGCAGCTTCTACATGTGTACCCCAAACTTGCTCATACTGATTGATCCAAACTGTGTTCTGACAATCATCCTCTGCAACTCCAGAAACTGCTAAGGTACCTTCATATTCAGAGTCACTGTTACCAGAACTATCACCACTGTCAGTATCAGATGGTACAACAAACACTGCTTTTCCTTTTGGGTCACATTCCTCAACACCACCACAATTTTTGTCATTTTGGCCTTCAACTACAACCAAATACAGACAAGTTAAATTGTATTTAATAATAAAAAAATGCATAAAAATTCAAATGTATTTAATCTAAACAGATACAAATAATACTTGTATTTCCCTTTTTCTTATATTGTTGTGGATGTAAGAAATCAAAAGAGTCTAATCCCCCAAAATAGTTGTTCACAAAATCAGTATACACTTCAATACCTATTTCTGCATCATCGGCAACTGGACTTCTACAATCATCAATGGGATGACACATATCTTCTTCAATATTTGTGAGTTGTATGTTTTCATACTCCAACTCAACTTGTCTTGAATCAAATGATATTTCTTCATCCCTCACCTCATCATCGTCCACATCAACAAATAAATTCTTACCATTCACAGTACCCAAACTACCAGTAGCTGCAGCAATTGACTTCTTCAACAGCCTAGGACTTCTTCTTAGTAACTCAGGTGACTTACTATATATAATCCTCTTCTTAGGTGTTAAAAAAAGTGATGGGTCAATAGTCACTGCTGCTGCATCTCTTTCAATATATAGTCTTGATGTACTATGCACCTTCTCGGGGGTCATCATAAGACTCTTTGAAACTGAAACACAAGAGGATGAAGGGCATTCATCACTAAGAGGCACTTTCCTGTGTGTAACACTCATGTAGATATAAATGTATCCATCTTCTTCAACCACTGCTTTGTCCCACATCTCAAAGAAATCTTCATTATTACCAATATAGAAAGGGTATGTGTCACTGAACCAGGCCATACTAACCTGCTTAATAGGGGGTAACTGATATGCAGCATGAACAACATGACTAAAACCATTCAGTCCACCACAATTCACACTTATATTATCAAAATACCTAATCTTATTTGTATCATTTTCTTCAACCCTAAAGCTTCTAACTGGGTTCTTCACATACTTCCTAAAATACACATAATCAAATTCAATCTGTTCAGTGTGACTAGTAACATATAACATACACAACAGTCCTCAATTAGGGTTACTGAATTTGTAAAATACCCAAATTACTGAATTTGTAAAATACCTAATTTTGAGAAATTAGGGTTTATAAAAGTTGATAAAATCGACTAATTAGGGTTACTAAAATCTAACGTGAAATAATCTGGTTATGATTACCAACCTCATTATGTTTGCGTACATGGTGACGAAATATTGTATGAAAACCACCGCCGTTTGGCAACCAGTCACCTTCTTTGCTCTCTAATCTTCACGAATAAGCACTGAAGATGTAAAAAAAACCATTAACACTACCTTGATAATCTGTTTGCGACATTAACCACTAAAAATCTCAAGTTTTCTAATATATCGCCATTTTTGCAGAGAGTTTAGAGAGACAGAGATGAAAGAAACGAAATGAAATGAAATGGGTTTGCCTCAAACCCTGAACCCTAAACTGTTATAGCTTGAGTGTTCCAACTTTTGATCCTGTCCTTCCGTTTCATCTCGAGATGCATTATTAGCAAGATGTATGGTGCTAGATTTAACCCTGTCTAGTTAAGGGTAAACTAGTCAATGTACCAGCGCATTTAACTCTGCACTAGTGGGTCCCAGTGACACAACCTTGCTTTTAACGGAAGTAGGACCAATTTGTTAATGGTTGGTAGCAGTAGGACGGTTTTGCAAACCGGGTCTTAATACTGGGACTGTTTTCTAATTTTCCCTTATTTTTAGTTTTTGCTGAGCACCTTTGGTATACGAACCATGATATTGGTTTGACGGTGTATCCTTATCTCTATTTGTAACTATCTGATCTAATAATAATAATAATAATAATAATCAATAGTATAAAGCAGAGTTTAGCTAATTTTGCCTATCTGAGTGGTGGTCAGGATTTATCCTTGGCAAAGATAAATCAAAAGTTGTGGTTCTCCGTGCCACACCCTACAAGTCACACACGTGGTGTTCATTCCAATATTATGAATTAAAAATGAATACTCAAGTCAAGATATGGAATTTAAAAAATTATAACGGGTATGTGTCATAAGAGTGGCCTCTAACCATTGTTCCACCTTGGTTGGAATTGATAGAAAAGACAAATCAACAATGGTTGTTTGTTCAACTTAAATATTAATTAGTATAAGTGTTTTATTAATTAGTATAAGTGATTTGTCTAGAGAGAAGATAAATTTATGGTCATGGTTTGTTCAACTTAAATATTAATTAGTATAAGTGTTTTATTAATTGATGTATCATTAATTTCTCATGATAAATGATTTATTAATTTTACATCATAAATATCCCTTAATTAATATTAATACATATCTCCATCAATAAATAATAATTTTAACAAAAATTATTTCAATAGATATTAGTGGTGGTGGTGGTAGTAGAGGAAGAAGTAAGTGGTGGAAGCGGTGGAAGGTGTTACTAAGTGGTGGAGGCGGTAACATTAGTTTTGGTGGAAGAAATAGTGGCGCTGGTATTGATTTTTTCTTTTTGAATCAAAAATTATAAAAAAAATTACATGACGGGTAACATTGTATTGTGAAAATTATAGTTGGTTGTTTTTGACACGATCAAAAAAGGCGGATAACAAATACTTTTGGGATGATACCAAATCATATAAGACAAAATGGTTGTTTTTGGTACCACTGCTATCTTTGGTAACCGTTAAATGCGCATGATTTTCAGTATTAACAAAAAACATATAGTTGAATAAATTAATTGACGACCTAAGTTTGTTAAATCTAAACTTTATACATGACATGTGGGATTAAAAGTTATAAGTGTGCCCAATATTCTATGAGGGATGGAAAATGGTGGTGGTGGAGAAAGAAGTGATATCTGGTGGTTTGTGGTACTGGCCGGTATTGATGAGTAGTAATTGACTATGTTAATTATGTGCTGCTACAAAAGGATAACACTATAAATTAGAAATGTGGTTGATCGTCTTAATGCTAATATAAACTCGGTTAAAATACATGAAAATTAAGAAGAAGAAAAAAAACATTTGGATGTCACGTTATAGAATAAATAACACTAAAAACTACATATTTAGTATCAAGGTTTCTCCGTCCAATAGATAAATCTAAGGTTGTATTGAGATCCCGTAAGCAGAGGGCGAGTTGATCTTGGATTTCTGAATGATAATGAATATAATGAAACGCCCCCTCTCGGTTTCTCCAATGAAAACCGAAACCTTCTAAAAAAAATAATCAATCGAACAACACTTAGATGGAACGCATCACCACCAGTGTAAACTTCTTTGAATTGCTACATATCCAGTGAAATTTCTACAGATTAATCTGGTGATTTCATCCTACAGAAGTTTTTAACAAGGCATGCAATTAAATCTCTAATAGTGATTTTAAAGGTATTTAATAATTACAAAATTCTCTTATAAGTTTTGTTTATGCAAGTATTGATTTGTTTTTGTGTTAAGTTGATGACTTTTTAATTTGAATACATGTTTGGTTAACAAACTTTGATACATATAGGGTATTTTATTTGTAGAACTGATGTTAGTCTCTCATTTTTCCCGTTATCACTTTGTTTCGATCCAGTATTTGTAGACATTATTTGACTAATGTTGGGGTATTTGTTTAATCTCAAGGCCGATTAAACCCAATGTGTGTTGTATACATTGAAGGCGACAGAAGTTTGTGTCGGCTCTACCTTGAAACTAATAATTTTTCTACGGAAGGTTAGTTGAATTTATGTAGATACAAATATCAATATGACTATGCTCTTTAAAACTCCAAATTACTTGAGTAACACTAGATGTGAGAACGTCATTCATGCACTACTTAGCATAGTTGGTGTGAAATCTTTTTATCCACGAATTTCTTCAATTTTATGTTATCAATATGATTGAGAAATAATCTTACACATGTTTTGATTTACTATTATAAGTTTATTTTTTTAACTCGCATGTGTATATCCCAGCCTTCCAATAGCCAAGGGTTCTTCATTTTTATAACTCTCACATTTGCAAAAAATAAATAAATAGTATTTATCTATAGTAGGGAAAATATTATGGGTTTTTTGCTTCACTCCTTAGAGCCTTGGTTATCAATAATTTCGGAACAAATGTATTCATAAACATCATGGAGTTGGATTGGCAGTTTAGGTATATGTACTGTTAGATGAAATATTCTTTTTGAAGTTTGAAATTATAATATGATGGAACAATAAATGGGGAAATTTTTTATTTACTGTATTTTTTATTTTTTTTCATGTTGGAACAACATTATTACTCCGTCCAGATAATAAATTGGAATAACATGCTTAAGTAAAAAATAAAAAGATAAGGTAACCCATTTTGTTTCCCAAAACCTATTTGAATATCAAAATAATTACTCACGAATAAAATGAAGCAAGAGGAATGTGAACAATATCGTATTAGAGACAAAACATTCTGTGCCGTTACGGCACGTGTTAAGATCTAGTTTCCTAATATAAAGAAAAGACCCTTTTTTTTTACCGTCAAATTTTTTTGCCCGTCCGACATGAAATTACTATCCTACCCCTCCATGATTCTGATTTTTATGTTGAAAGTTTTGTAAATCTGGAAACAACGAGGGGCAGTCTTCTTTGCAAAAACTGAAAATCCCATCTTCAACGAAAAAAACCAAAAAAATCTCCTCTAACACTCGAAGGAAGAACAATCGAGGCTGATTCTTTTTTCCCTAATCTCCTCTGAAGTTACAAATCAATTAGACAATCGAGGGGAATTCTAATTTCAAATCAAATCCATACCCCATCGATTTCTAATTTCAAACCAAATCCATAACCCATCGATTTTAAATTTTTAACCTAAATATAAAAAAAATCCATATCTCAAAAAGGCAATACGGTTATCCCTACCTAGGGCAAAGATAGTGGGCTGCAAATGGGCATATTTTTCCTATTCCCACCCCCTCATAACATGCAAATGGGGTGGGCTAACTGTTAAATGGGGAGTTCGTCCATCTCGTCTCAAAGTGATTCGAGAATCTTGACCTGGGACAAACTGCTTAACTTGAGACGTTCGACCTCACCTAGGTCGAGGCTCGGTTAAGGTTGAGACAATAACCGTTACTTCCATTTAATGACTTTAATCTCATTACACATAAATTCAATTATTTTCGATTTTAAAATCATACCTTTTATGCCCAAAAATTCTAATAATCTCACTTTCAATTCAATCTTTAACTCTCAGATTCTTAATTTGTAAATCAGAAGAGAAAAAATATTCAACAAAATGGTCACTTCATCATAACCACAAAATACCTCAACAAAAAACTCACAGTCTAAAGTATATTCTGGATGAAGATAAGGCTATTTCCTGAGCTTATGCAACGTTTACGTTTATCAATGCTGCTCAACAACAACATAATACTCTTTGGGGAATATTTATAAGCTTTATAATTAGGAAACTGGGAATGTTAAAAAACGTGATGCTTCTGGGTCGTCAGGTCATTTTAATGCAATTAGCAAAGACATGAACCTATGAGTAGCTTCGATGATGCAAATGGCTTGTCAAATTGCTAGCAATGAGACTGAAGTCGATTTAATAAGTCGCATTTCAAATGGTTAAATTGATTTTTAAAAAGTGTTATGTTTGTTGTAATAACAATTTTTTGAATATGCAAACTGCAGCAACGAAAAACTCGAGAGGAATGGCAAAGAAAATATTTTTCAAGTTTTAAGCACGAAGCATGTTTCCACATCCTCATAAAGATGAACCGATATAACCATGATATGTTGAATGGATATCAAGTACCAAAGGAATCACCTTACGAGACTCCAAATGCTTCTCAAGGGTCTCCTTGTTCTTCACCAGAAACAAGCTCAAACCCTCGTCCCAACACTTGAGGATACCCATATGGTAATTCTAATCTTAATGTCAATCGAAATGCATAAATATTTGATGGATCGGGTAACAAAAAATCAAATAGAAACATAAAGGAAGCTCAAGATGCCGCATAATAATTAACTTCATAATACAACCTTCATGAATATTTTGAAAAACAAGAAAAAACTGATATTGTTAAAATAGTAGAGCGTAAGAAAATGGTTTTAGCGGTGAGGAAAGGTCACAAGGCGGTTGAATAGAAGTTGTTTAATGCGCACATGGGAGGAATCATGGAAATAGACACGACAAAAATTGATCTAGCACAACTGCGATTCTGGGAAAAAGAATTTGATGAATGAAGTTGAAAATCTTAATCAGAGTATACATGTCCATTGATAAAATAATTATGCATAATTTATTGATGTCCATCCTCTAGAAATCTCCTCATATATATTATTTTCAATACTAATATTGGTTCTAGAGCTCGCGGTACTTGTCCAATGTACTGCTATTGAAAAAAAAAAGACAAAAAGTGGCTACTTATTATTTTTTTCCTTCTTATGCGATTCCATGAAATCTATTATTGGTTTCAATAGCCATGAGGATTGGAGGGATCAGTAGATGAGTTGCTTGCACCTTGTATAACCGGTTAAGCATTCATAAACACATTCATCTAAACATCATCTTGAATCTTGTAAATTGAAAGAATTTCTTTGTTTTTCCTAGAGTTATTTTCTTCTTATTAATAATAACATCAAGTGCAGTGGCATCCTTAATATCTTTAAACCTTTATCTTAGCATTGTTCTACACTCAGATACCAAATAGCTTGTGATTTCGCAATGAGAACAAAACTTTGGCATTTTAGGAATCTCAAAATATCGCCAAAATCCTTCTTCATTTTCTTCATCACTATCTCCCACCCTGATTCGATCAGGAATCTTTTGTGCAAATTGGGTATTATTATTATTTGGTGTTACTCGCTTTCAAGATCAGTAAATTGAAGAGGTATATATCAAATATAAACATTAAAATGACAAGGGTACCAAGTACACAATTTTTTCGTATCAAATTATTCAAGACACATCCTGCGTGATCTAATATATACTGATATTGTCAGATAACAACCACAAGATGTACACTTGGTAGATAGTATAAGTTCGGACCAAGCCGACCATGGGATCAAACCAAGTGTCTGATTAATGTACAAGTGCATTTAGTTTAATCATAAGGAAAAACCAAATAATGTGGAAGTAAGTGACACAAGATTTGGCTAACGAGGAAACCGCAAACCCAGAAAAACCATAGGACCTAGTCTAGTTTTGAATACTCTCAGAATTAACACACTATATAAAGATTACTACCGATTTTGTATAGTTGATACCAAGTTTTAGAGCACTGCTCGGTCGAAATCGCAAAGCGTTGCTATCTCAAGGTTGTTTGTCAAGTTTATGTGATTAAAACTATATACCTGATTTCTAGTAGCTACTTATATCTATGTCTCGGATTAGGACAAAATGTGTAGTTGAGCTTTAGACTTCACGGAGTTCACCAATAAAGACGAATATTTAATGAGGAGCTTAGAGGAACTTCATCAACAAAAGGTATATGGAGACTAAAACTTATCTATCACTCAGAAGTTTATTCAATTATATCTTCTAATGAGACTAAATCGTATGCCTATGTAGACTTTTACATTATACACATTTGATATTTCGAGATGAGTTTACCTTGATTATCTATATCTCAAAATATGTGTTGGAAGCTTTTTGCTTTAGCTATGTTCATCATATTCTTGGCGAGTTTAGTTGGAGACAAATTATTTGTTGGAAACTAAATATCAAGTCAAAAGATGATCATGTGAAAATTACATTGAACATCTTATATGATTTGTGTGAGATAGTCATTTGATGTTAGCTTGAGAAGTTCGTATTAATCATTCGATCACTTAATAATTACTTGAAGCTAATGGTATGTGTGAGATTACCATTGTCATCTTCCAAGGATGTTTTAATAATTGAAATGAGAGTTTAGAACAATTACCCTTGTCTAGATACAACGCGGTATGCATACCTAGTATGCGAACTGTATTGTGGTGATTCAGGTCCGGAACTATTGTTTGCGTACCTAGTATGCGAACGGGTTTACCTGAGTTGGGTCCGGAACAGTTGTTCGCGAACTGGGTTTGTGAAAGACTTGACTAGGCCAAGGTCCGGAGCTGTTTTTCGCGTACCTAGTTTGTGAACTCAGTTGTTAAGTTATAAAATTGGTTATGTATGATTCTCATACTCATGAACTAAAACATTTATTATTTAAAGAATGCAAATTAACTTTGCGAACCATGGCTTAATGTTCATGAATTGATTCTTGTATAAGTACGTTGTACAATTACAAATCAATCCGATTTTGTTTTAATTTGTTCATATATATTTTTATGAGATAGTGAACTATTAGAGCACTACTCAGTAGAACTCTCAACCATTGCTATCTCAAGCTTGTTGTCAAGTTTATTTGCCAAAACTATAAATCTTGATTTCTAGTCTACTTATAGCTAAGTCTCAGATTATGATAAAAAGTGTAGTTGAGCTTTAGACTTAACGGCGTTCATCGATTAAAGAGGAAGAACTACTAAGAGTAGCTTGTGGAACTTCATCAACAAAAGGTAAGTGGAGACTTGAACTCATCTATCACTCAAAAGTCGTATAACTATATAGACTTCGATTATACACATTTGATATTTCGAGCTGAGTTTAACTCACTTACATATTTCTTAAAATATATGTTAGTAAGCTTTCGCTTTAACCAAGTTCATCTTATATTCTTGACGAAAGTCAAAAGATGATCATGTGAAAATCACCTAGTAATATATTACATGATTTGTGTGAGACAGTCATTTGATGTAGACTCGAAATACTTCGTATTGATCATTCGATCACTTGAAAATTGCTTTGAAGCTAATAGTTTGTGTGAGACAACTATTTTCTTCTTCTAAGAATGTTTCAGTGATTGAAATGGGAGTTTAGAAAAAATAACGATGATTGGATATAGCACAATATGCATACTATGGTACTGGTTGGTTTATGAAAGTCCGGGAACTCAGTATGCATACCAGTATGTGTACTGGTGTGAGTTTCAAGTTCCTGGATTTAACTGAGTTTGGATGGTATGCGTATAATTTCACATACTGGCGAACCCAAGCTTGGTCCGGCCACTTAGGTATGCGTACCCATTCGCATACTTGAGTAGGTTATGCTCTAAAATCGGTTTGTTAATGAACTAATACATTTATATAATAAGGAATGCAATCTTTTGCAAAATGTGGCTATAATGTTCATGAATTAATTCGAGTGAACCAAAATTGATTTTGCTTAAATTGTGTCTTGTATGCTTCTATGATAATATAAACAATTGAACAACTCTAGAACTAGTTTCATTTGAGTAATTTGGACTAGTTATGGTTAAGATGAATAAGGTTGACATGAAAGTTTTCATATGGCTAACTTCGGTTAACTATTGTTGAGCTAACAAGGTGCACACATTTAGGTACGGTTACTCATATCTAACTGAAGTCACTTTTCATTTATGTGTAACAAGCTAAGTTCGATCTAACGGTTAAAATATATTAGCGTGAGTCTAATCATATTTTCATCTAACGGTGAATATTGAATGTTTTGTTACCAAGGTAACATTGATTTGAAGATTATATAAGGGAGAACTCTAGTGACTGGGAAACCTAATCCACACACCTCCTATGTGATAATAGTTGAGACTAGAATCGATTCTCTTTTAACCTTAGGTTTTCTCCAAAACCCTGTAGGTTAACAACTTGAAGAATTCATTGAGATTGTGAAGCCAGACCCAACTATTTCTATGTAGTTGCATGTTCTGATCTTGTTGTTTTCAATCGTGATTGAGTGCCATCTTGTCTAAGATTTGCTCGAGATTTAATCTTCGATATGCAAAATAAAAGTAGTCACAAACATCTTCGTCTCATCGTTTGTGATTCCACAATATCTTGTTTATCTACCATACGATTAAGATTATTGTGAGGTGATTGATATTACTAGGCTGTTCTTCGGGAATATAAGTCTGGTATATCAATTGGTTCTCATTCACCTTGAATTATCAAAAGACGGAATAATACTTTTAGGTATTTCTGTGGGAAACATATTTATCTATTAAATAGACTTTTCTATGTGAGTCAGATTGGTTTATCAAGTCTTCGACTTTGGGTAGTAGAAACTCTTAGTTGTGGGTTAGATCATCTAAGGGAATCAAGTGCGCAGAGTCCTGCTGGGATTCAGAGGCGTAAGGAACGTAACTGTACCTTGATTAGTATGAGATTGGTTAGGGCTCAGCTACATTCCAATCTGAAGTTAACTTGTAGTAGGCTAGTGTCTGTAGCGGATTAATACAGTGTGGTGTTCAAATCTGGACTAGGTCCCTTGGTTTTTCTGCATTTTTGGTTTCCTCGTTAATAAAATTTCTGGTGCATGTTTTATATCTTTTCCTCATTATATTTTTTATATAATTGAAATATCACAGGTTGTGCGTAAGTTCAATTAGTTAGTGAATATGACCTTTGGGTTGTTGATTAAATTGATTGATACTTGGATATTGGTTTTTCATACCATCCAAGTTATTTCTTATATTCCATTGGGCTTGAAAATTCCTATTTGTTTGATTGCATATTGAATTGAGAAATTAAGATACAACTCTTGGATATATTTCCATTGATTGAGTCTGACTGTCTAGTTGATTCTCTTCGAATTATATTGGAGTTTGTCTATACAAACTGTTAATTGAAATATTAGGTGTGGTTTTTAGGCCCACATTTTTTCATAAAAAATTGAACAACTCTATTTGAAACATAATTAGATTCATTTGATTATCTTTCATGATTGATTGATCATCATATTTGATTTATGTTAGAGCATAGCTCGGTTGAACCCACCAAGCGTTGGTATGTCAAGTTTGGTTGTCATATTTTAGTGAGCCAAAACTCATTTAAAGAGTCGCTTGATTATGTACTAGAGTCAACTTCGTATAAGTTAGCTTGAAAGTATTAGGATATGATACATTACAAGTATTGCGAAGACTTGAAAAAGTGAAGAAGTAAGGAGCTACAACGATAACATCATCCTTCCACTTGAGGTTAGTGATATTTGACTTAAACTATTTCATTCCCTAACGTATCTTTCAAGTCTTGCATATTGAAAACATAATTGCGATACATGAATGATTACACTCTAGTTAGACGTAGTATTAAGGAATACAATACGAGGTATATTGCTTAACCATTAAACTTTGTATATAAGACATCGACATAATCGTTTGAATGCTATTGTGATTATGTATGGGTATAAGGTGAAGATTTCATCCTAGGAAACAATGTTTTATATTTGTTTAAAGGAAGTAAGTTCATGAACTTGTTTTGTGAATCGAACGGGAAATCGCTAGGCATTATTGGTATTGTTATTCATTGCATATATTTTGAACTACCAATATGTGTGATTAGTATAACCGCTCATGACTTGTTTATGTTCTTGGTAAAACTATTCACAAAGGCCTGACTTTTTTATTGGTATGACTTTTATTAGTGAAACCGATCTTAAGTAATCACCTGAGATGGTATGATCGATTTAGTGTTATTGGTATGACCGACTCTGGGTAAAGGGGAACCGATTCTAGTAAGAATTGCAACCTATCACAAAGGGTAATCGATCCGTGTATAAGGTGCAGCAAGTTTTTAGTAGATGGGGGAACCGCTCCTATGGACATGTGCAACACGTTTTTAGGCAAAGGGGAACCAATCCTATGGACATGTGCAACAAGTACAAGTTAGATACCATATATATGTGGGAACCGATCCTAGTACCTAGTCAACCGAATTTTCGGAAAGCTAGTGTGAATAAATCCAGTACCCACATGGAGGTAGAACCGAAACTTGTTTTGGTAAAACCGTGAAACCCATGTTTGGTGATTGAGTGTTCTTAATCAATCACGTGGTTCTTGAAAGTCAGATGAACCAATTCTAAACTTGTTTGGAAGTGTGAAAAATCGGTTTCAAGATTGTAAGTATGAAAGAGGATTTACAAAGTTAAGATGTCGACATACTTTGAACATGTGCAGTAACTCTTATCTTTTATTGTTCAAAGATATTCCTTAATAGCTAAAGGAAAAATCCCAGATCGAAAAATTAGTTGGAATCTTTTATTTAAGGTTTTTAATTTTATTTTTGGAAAATGAAAATTAGTAATGTGCATTTACTAGTTGGATATTTTCAAAGAGATTTTCGGTCATTATTTGGACAAAGCATTTCAAGGAATTATGGAAACCGAATTTGGAATATATTGCATATCTTGAGAATATTTTCGGTTTTGGAAATTCCTTGGTGTCCAAACTTCTTTGTCTATAAATATCAAAGTTTGTATTCCGAGCAAACTAATCCTCAGATCCAGCAAAACTACCTTAGTTATGTTGTTATTGGTGGAGATGCCTATTCGGAGAGGAAAGTAACCTAATTAGGCGAAATCTCTTACGACCGCTCAGTTTAAATATTTCTTTGGAATTGAGAATCTCTATTAGTATCGTTGGTGGGAAACTAGATAATTGCGGTTTATCTTTAGTTTTCGATTGATTTGATTGACTAACGGTGGTTGAACTTTGATTTCACCTAGTATGTTTATGCTTTAGAATCTTCTCTTCTAATATAAGATAAGATTCACTCAAACTATATTGAAGTTTCGACGGGGATCTTTAGAATGTTTGTAGATCTAAAGACGTCTTGTGATAATCCATTGTCAACAGACTCCATTCTGTGCATGATTGATCACAAGAGATTCAAGTTGATTGTGTGCATGTGTTTATTAAAGATCTAAAAATATTTAAAGACAAATAAGACTTTGAAGATTTCTGATTTGGGTTCATAATCTTTGGTGTGCACAATACTTGTTTCGGTTCAAGAGGATCCAACTATAATCGGTTTATCCTTGTGGTAGATTGGATTGATTAGTTGTGTAGATCGACATCAATACAATTCTTTGTGATTAAAAGATTGCAAAATCTTAACAATTACTTTGGTAGTTGTTGATAAGATATGTATAAGAACCTGACAAAGGAGTTTCCTGAGATAAACAGAAGAGCCTTTTGTCGAACTCACATCACTTGGTTGAAAAGAGTTGATACCAAACAGATTTGTTGTTCCTTTACTGTTTGAAATACAAACCAAAGGAATTGTTCCAAGTACGTGACTTATTACAGGTCGGAGGAGTGGGAATACAGACGGAACTAGGTGAACTATAGGTTTAGTTGCTTGGTCTCAACTATACGAAGTTGGTTTGATTTTGTATAGCGGCTTAATCCTGAGAGTATTTAATTATGGACAAGGTCCCGGGGTTTTTATGCATTTGTAGTTTTCTCGTTAACAAAATCTTGCTGTGTCATTTACTTTTATTTTCACAATTATAATTGTTGTTATTATAATTTAAGTAAATTACACAAACGTTAATTCCTATTTACTTGATAGTAATCCTATTGTGTTTGGTTAAGTCCGAACCTTTTACCAATTAAACATACTTCGTTGTTGTATTGTCTCGATCTCGTATCCATAGACGATCACACGAAGTGTGAACCGATTTGTTGTATTTTCTCGACTCAGTCTATAGATAATCGCTTTCGGAGAAAGGACTTATAGGTGTGAAAGTTTTAGATTGAGGTAAATTTGGGTACCCTCATCTTTTTAATCTATAAGTGCTTGATGAATATATTTAACTTCGTTAACTGTTATTGAGCCAACTCAATATACATGTTTAGGTACGGAAACCCATATCTAAATGTAAGTATATTTCATTTATGTTTAACAAGCTAAGACTATCTAACGGTGGGTATTGATTGCTAAATTTCTAAGCAGACTTAGCTTGAATCTTAAATCAGGATTTTATCTAACGGTGAATATTGAATGCTTTGTTACTAAGCTATCTTAGCTTTGATTATAAGCAACCATGATTTGAAAGACTATATAAAGGTGAACTCTAGCAACTAGAAAACCTAATCTCGACACTTTCCTGTGTCCTACTTGCAAACTAGAGTCGATTCTCCTTTAACCTAGGTTTTTCCAAAACCATTATTAGGTTAACGACTTGAAAACTTTATTTGGGATTCGTGAAGCCAGATCCAACTATTTTATTTGTAGTTGTGTATTCTAATTTTACTTGTTCTATCGTATTGATTTTTATCTTCTCTAAGATTTACTCGAGATTTATCTCCGATAGGTAAGATATAAAAAGTAATCACAACAGTTCTTCGTCTCAGACTCTTATGATTCCATAACTTCTTTTGTTAATCAGTTAGGTTATTCTAAGGTGATTGGTATTTCTAGGATGCTCTTCGGGAGTATACGACCGGATTATTAATTGGTTCATGTTCACCTTGATCTTTGTATCAAAATATGGAACAAAAACCGAATACAAAATAGACATATCTGTGGAAGACAAATTTGTTTATAATTCTTCGCCTTTGGGTCGTAATAACTCTTAGTTGTGGATGTAGGATAACTGCTCGGTCGAACTCGCAACATTGCTTTCTCAAGATTGATTGTAAAGTTAAGTTGTCAAAACTATAAGTTTTGATTTCAAGTCTACTTCTAGCTATGTTCCGGATTAGGATAAAATGTATAGTTGAGCTTTATACTTCACGGCGTTCATTGATTGAAGACAAAAAACTACCAAGGGGTGCTTGTGGAACATTATCAACAAAATGTATGTGGAGACTTGAGATCATATATCACTCAGAAGTCTATTATTTTTTATCTCCTATTGAGACAATTCGTATAGCTATATAGACTTTACATTATACACACTTTATATTTCGAGCTGAGTTTAACTCGCTTATATCTTTATCGAAATATGTGTTGGTAACCTTTTGCTTTAACCTAGTTCATCTTATATTCTTGACGAAAGTCAAAAGATGATCATGTGAAAGTCACCTGGTAACATCTTACATGATTTGTGTGAAACGGTCATTTGATGTAGGCTCAGAATGTTTCGTATTGATCATTCAATCACTTGAAAATTGCTTATAAGCTAATAGTTTGTGTGAGACACATCTATTGTCGTCTTTTAAGAATGTTTCAATGATTGAAATGGGAGTTAATAAAATGGGAGTTAAGATTTAAAACCCATGTCTGGATATATTACGGTTTGTGTACTAAGTGTACGAACTATTTTGACGGAATTTAGGACCGGAAGTTTGCATACCCGTTCGAAAACTTATTCAATTGTTTAAGTCAGGGTACTTAAGTTTGCATACCCGTTCGCAAACTAACATAACTATTGAAGTATGGTAACCAATTTTGCGTACCGGTTTGCAAACCGGCGGCTAGTGACCAATATCCGGAACTTAAGTTTGCGTACCCATTTGTAAACTTAAGTGGTTCAAGTTCTAAATAAGTTAAGTATGATTTCATACTTATGAACAAATACATTTATATATTAAGGAATGCAATCTTTGCAAACCATGGCTAAAATGTTCATGAACTGATTCTTTAAAAATCAATCTGATTTTGCTTCAATTGTATCTTGTATACTTCTATGAAAACATACAATTGAACAACTCTATGGGTAACACAATTAGATTCATTTGATTTCATTTGATCTAGAAGTGTTAAAATGAACATAGTTAAAAGTGTTCATATGGCTAACTTCGGTTAACGGTTATTGAGCCAACTCAATATACACGTTTAGGTACGGTTACCCATATCTAAATGAAGGTATATTTCATTTGTGTGTAACAAGCTAAGACCATCTAACGGTGGAAAGATAATAACTTGAATTTGAATCAGGTTTCATCTGACGGTGAATATTGATATTGCTTTGTTCCAAAGCTATCAGACTCTGATTTGAGGACTATATAAGGGAGAACTCTAGAAACTGGGAAACCTAATCCACGTACCTCATGTGTGATACTAGTTGTGACTAGAGTCGATTCTCCTTTAACCTAGGTTTTTCCTAAAACCATTATAGGTTAACGACTTAAAGACTTCATTGGGATTCTAAAGCCAGACCCAACTATTTTCTCTCTAGTTGCGTGTTCAGATCTTACTTGTTCTATCATATTGAGTATTATCTTCTCTAAGATTTGCTGGAGATTTATCTCCGATAGGTAAGATATAAAAAGTAATCACAAAGCTCTTCGCTCATTCTTTGTGATTCCATAATAACTTGTTATACTACCATATAGTTAAGTTATTGTGAGATGATTGATATTTCTAGGATGTTCTTCGGGAATATAAGACCGGATTATCAATCGGTTCCTATTCACCTTGATTTATCAAAATACAGAACAAACTTTGTAGGTATTTTTGTGGGAGACAGATTATCTATTAAAATAGACTTTTCTATGTGAGACAAATTTGTTTATCAAGTCTTCGACTTTGGGTCGTATCAACTCTTATTTATGGGTGAGATTATCTAAGAGAATCAAGTACGTAGAATCATGTTTGGATTTAGAGGCGTAAGGAACGTGACTGTACCTTAATCAGTGTGAGATTGGTTAGGGCTCAACTACATTCTAGTCCTAAGTTAACTTATATCATGCTTGAATCTGTATCGGATTAATACAGTATGGTGTTCAAATCTGGACTAGGTCTCGGGGTTTTCTTGTATTTGCGGTATTATCGTTAACAAAACTTCTTGTGTCTGTGTTATTTATTTTCCGCATTATATTTTCTATGTAATTAAAATATCACAGGTTGCGTGTAGTTCAATCAGTTTTTGAATCCCACCTTTGGTTGTTGATTGAAATTGATTGATACTTGAACATTAGTCTTTGGTACCATTCAAGTTGTTTCTCATACTAATCATGCTCGCGGATTTCTATCTGTTTGATTTATTGATTACATTGAGAAACAGAAATATAAATCTTGGATATATTTTAATTGATTGAGTCTGACTGTCTAGTTGAGTCACTTGAAATTATATTGGAGTTAGTTTGTATAAATTTCCTAAATGAAATATTGGGCGTGGTTGTTAGACCCTCGCTTTTTCAGGTGAGATCAGATAAGGGAATCAAGTGCGCAGAATCCGACGTGGTTCTAGAGGAATAAGTAACGCGACTGTACCTTAATCGGCGTGAGACTTGGTTATGGCTCAATTACATTCTAGTCTGAAGTTAACTTGTAGTAGGATAGTATTTGTAGCGGCTTAATACAGTGTGGTGTTCAAATATGGACAAGGTCCCGGGGTTTTTCTGCAGTTGCAATTTCCTAGTTTAACAAAATTTCTGGTGTTGGTGTTATTTCTTTTCCGTATTGTATTTGTTTATATAATTGAAATATCACAAGTTGTGTGTAGTTCTATCAGCTGATAAGTCCGACCTTGATTGTTGGATAGAACTTTATTGACACTTGGGCATTGGTCTTTGGTACCGTCCAAGTTATTTCTAGTCTACTTATAGATATGTCTCGGATTAAGATAGAATGTGTAGTTGAGCTTTATACTTCACGGTGTTCCTCGATTGAAGACGAAGATCTACTGAGGAGATCTTGGAGGAACTTCAACAAACAAAAGGTATGTGGAGACTAAAACTTATCTATCACTCAGAATTTTATTCTATTCTATCTCCTGATGAGACTAAGTCATATAGCTATATAGAATTTTACATTATACACATTTTATATTTCGAGACAACTTTAAATCGCTTATATCTTTCTCGAAATATGTATTGGAAAGTTTTTTGCTTTAGCTACGTTCATCATCATTCTTGACGAGTTTAGTTGGATAATAATTTATTTGTTGGAAACTAAATAATTAGTCAAAATTTGATCATGTGAAAATTGTCTTGAAACATCTCACATGATTTGTGTGAGACAGTCATTTGATGTAGACTCAGAATGTTTCGTTTTGATCATTTGATTACTTGAAAATTACTTGTAAGATAATAGTTTGTGTGAGATAACTATTGTCGTCTTCTAAGGATGTTTCAATGATTGAAATGGGAGTTTATAACAAATAACCATCATCTACTAGTATGCAAATTGTTGTAGTATAATTCGGGTCTGGGAACCTAGTTTGTGTACCAGTATGCGAACGATTTTAACTTTCAAGTCCGAAAACCAAGTTTGCATACCAGTATGCAAATAGTTTCACCTTAGTTAGGTCTGGTACGATAATATGCACACCCGTTTGCGAACTGTCGGACGTGACCAAAGTCCGGAACTCTAGTTTGCGTACCCGTTTGCAAACTGAGTTGGTTTAAGTTCTAAAATGGTTAAGTATGATTTCATACTCATGAACAAATACATTTATATATTAAGGAATGCAATCTTTGCAAACCGTGGTAAAAATGTTCATGAACTGATTCTTTTAAATCAATCCGATTTTGTTTCAATTGTGTCTTATATACTTCCATGAGAATATAAACAATTGAACAACTCTGTGAGTAACATGATTAGATTCTTTTGATTATCATTTGATCTAGAAATGTTAGATGAATGTGGTTAATATGAAAGTGTTCATATGCCTAACTTAGGTTAATTGTTATTGAGCCAACTCAATATACATGTTTAGGTACGACTACCCTTATCTAAATAAAGGTATATTTCATTTGAGTGTAACAAGCTAAGACCATTTAAAGGTGGAGAGATATTGCTTTGGTTTTAAGCAAACTTAGATTTGAATCTTAAATCAGGATTTCATCTAATGGTGAATATTGATTGCTTTGTTTCAAATCTATGAAACCCTTATTTGAAGACTATATAGGGGAGAACTCTACTAACTGGGAAACCTAATCCCCATACCTCATGTGTGATACTAGTTTCGTACTAGAGTCGATTCTACTTTAACCTAGGTTTTTTATAAAACCATTATAGGTTAACGACTTAAATCTTCATTGAGATTCTGAAGCCAGACCCAACTATTTTCTCTGTAGTTGTGTGTTCTGATCTTACTTGTTCTATCGTATTGAGTACTATCTTCTCTAAGATTTGCTCGAGATTTATCTCCAATTGGTAAGATATAAAAAGTAATCACAAAGCTCTCCACTCATTCTTTGTGATTCCATAATAACTTGTTATATTACTATATAGTTAAGTTATTGTGAGATGATTGATATTTCTAGGATGTTTTTCGGGAATATAAGACCGGCTTATCAATTGGTTCATGTTCACCTTGATTTATCAAAATAAGGAACAAAAACTTCGTAGGTATTTCAGCGGAGACATATTTATCTATCAGAATAAACTTTTCTTGTGATCCCCCAAATCAATAACCTGCTTAGCTAATATGATTACCACCTAGATGAGGGATCATTTCCAAATTGACGATTTTAAGAATCCTAATTACATAATGTGAACTAGAACCAACTTGAACCCAACACTCTAATATTCATAAATGAAGAACTCTCAAATGATATTAATATATTAATATGTTATTTTATAATATATAAGAATACAAATATACAAAAGAATCATAAATGTAACACCGTGCGGTAACGCTTTAAACTACGAAAATGGATATCTTCACGTGCACCATTTCTTCTGGTAACTGAAACTGAAGAGGGAACGAGTGAGCACATCACCCTAAAAACGGGCTCAAAGAAAACATGTAACTCTCAAGTAACCACTAACATTCTTCATAGTTCTAACAGAATATAAATTGAAAGAGCAAAAAGAAACTAAGCATTTAGCTATTTATGCATCATGAAGCAAGTGTCACTCTAACCTCGCCAAACTCATTGGAGAAGACGATGCGAGAGCAACCCTAATTAATAATAATAAAATTGTCCACACAGAGTGCCCATACAAACCATGATTAAGAATATTACTATCAAGATCAGAAAGTTAGACAAATAAGTATAATATGCACACGAGTGATTTCCTCAAAATAAAATAGTATATATAATAGCGAAACAGGGAAGAAGTCGCCATTCTAGGTAATATTATAATGGGGAAGATGCCTCCCTACTATATATTATTTATATACTATCAAAACGGGGAAGAAGCCGCCCTACTAATATATTAAAACAGGGAAGAAGCCGCCCTACTAAGTAATATTGAAACGGGGAAGAAGCTTCCCTACTTAACTCAGAAAAGAGCCGTGGGGAATCACAGATACTCCTTACGGAGAAATCATATACAAACATTTACATAGATAGTAAAACACACTAACATGCCAAAAGTAACAAAGACTCATCATGCTCGCATATAAAAAGAATGCTCAATGATTACAAGAAGGTTACAGAGTTCCCACCTGTTTTGATGACAAGCCTCACCTACCTCGAGATCGATAAAACACTGGTTCATTCTTTAGATCGTTCGTTGTTAATAACGATTAACTGTTAATCACACAAGCACTCTAAAGATTAGCCAAAAGGCTCATACAAGGATCATAACACATTTGCATACAAATATCTAGTTATAGACTAAGTGAACTATCTAATGATTCTTAGCCCATTTATGATACTACACCTTTTCATTATCTATCTTTAGCACATCTAGAGGTTTATTAATTCAATTTGATTGGTTCTACAGTCTATTAGGTATGTCCTAAGAATATCTACCACTTGTAGAAGGAACCAAAGGTCAATTCAGACCATAAGGGGTCCAAAATATCGAACTAAGAATACATGTTACTAAGCCTAAGCCCATTGGGCCTAAACTGGCATGGCCCATTAATCTAAGGCCTGGTCCAACAGAGTCAACAAACGGTTATGGGTCAAACTAACAGTCAACATCTAAGGTCAGGTCAATAGTCAAGGGAAAAGGTCAACTCAACGGTTGACATGTCAACAATTCAGATAGGAATCGGTCAAGGTCAACTCAACGGTTGACAGGTCAACAATTAAGATAGGAATCGGTCAAGGTCAACTCGGTCAAACCGAATCAATTCAAGTTAACAGGGTTAACTCAACTCAGTCAGATAAACTAAGTCAGACACAAACAGTCAGACATCTGACTAACAAGAAAAGTAATTCAAAGCTAAAGGAAAAATCAGTTACATACATTATTCTATCTGGACACAGTTCTATAGGCTACAACTAACTTCCATCTCCAATTCTAACAATCTTCCAACAACAATATCATTAACCACCAGTAGCTCAATTGAGTTCAATTGAAAAAACACATCAACCAAGTATCTGCCATATCATTTTGATCTTTATTAACCGACTTCATAAGCTAATCATAGCCATCTTTAACTATAAACTTTTTCATTTCAAGCACTGCATGTACCTTCATTTCTACCACCACCATAGATTCTAGACTTAATCATTTCAACACCACCAGTTCATACAAATCTAACATACTCAATTAAAGCCACCTGCAGAAGCATCTCATGACTCAACACCATTACATTCTTACCACCTAGTTCATTTCTAAGACCTCCACCTGAAGTAGCACTTGATTTAGCTTGTTCAATCCACTGAGATCAATTCCTCTTTATCAGTTCAACATAATAAACACCAATAGAATATTTATGATCTATATCTGCAATTTTATTTCCAATTCATTGACTTCAAGTCTTCATACCTGCATCTGTTATACATCTTCACTTCTTGAGTTCAGTTCAAGTTCAATATTGGCATCTCAACAGCTCATGAATTGTTATCTAACTTAACTCAGACGATATAGCTAAACATCATCACCTACAATTCAACCCAGAAATTCATAAATAAACTTCAATACCAGCCACATACCATTTCTCAGTTCATACATATATTCCCTGCAACATCATCTCTACCAGAGACTCAACCCCTCATCTCTTCTAGCAATATCTGTATCTTACTAAAGATCTTAATTCTCTAGCTCATGAACCCTAATTTCAAATTGGGAAGAACAGGGAAAAATCCTAATTTACTTTGAAATCAAATTAAACTTCATGTAACCATTTAGACTTCAATCAAACACAAACCCATATACTAATTCAATCAAATAACAATAATCCCAAGGATGAAATCGAATTAATTGAAACCCAAAATTACATGGTTCTGTGATTCTTCATAGAACAGCTTCAGAACTTTAATTAGATACCAACCCATTCGATCTTCATCCAATAGAAACTCAAAACTCCTCTTAATCTCTCTTCCAACTCAAGAACATAATCCGAATTTATTGAACAACATCCCTCCTTCTCCCGAACCCAAATAACGTCAACAACACCATCAGCAATCAAATCCTAATGTTTACCCTAAGTTTCTCTTCGATTCGACCCCAGAATCATCTCGCAAAGTCACCAGAGAAAACGAGCAGAGGAGAAGAGAAGCAGAAGAAGAAAGAAAGAATGAATAAGAATGAGGTGGGGTCGAGTTCATCTCGATGGGTTTTGATGATAAAACCAATGGATTACCAAGGTGCCCACATAATGGATAAGGGCATACAGACGGTTTAGATGTTATTTTTCTCCTCATACTAATCCAGTGATATCTTCTTCGTCCGGTGTCCGAAAGACACGTTCGAGTAGTCTATTTCGCGTAACTTTTCGAGATCTATCTAGTGATATTAGTTCTGCATCTATATCTTTGTTAGACTAATTTCTATTAATTAAAATCTACATTTACTAATCGAGTCATTAGCGGCTGGTTCGTCACTTGATCATCTCTTGACTGGTCAAATAGTGTTGACAAGCTTGAGGGTGCTTACATTCTCCCCAACTTATAAAATTTTCGTCCTCGAAAATCTAGCGATTCTTCTAGTCTTCAAAACTCTCCAACTTATAAAGAAAACTATATCTTCAAAAAATATAAGTATTGCTCATACTTACTAACGGCGAAATTAACTCATTTCAAATGAGTTCAAAGAAATAAGAAGTGAAGCACAAACCTAGATGTTTTTTTTATACATCTAAAATCTATAATATGTAGCTCTAGGTTCGACAGACTAAATCTTATTTCAATAGATTACTGGTTCCAAGTACACCAAACAAAATATTTTATAATATATTTTCTATATGATTCTGTAATCTATCATTCAAAATTATTATCCTCATCTATGCTAATTAAATCACTAATAGATAAATAAGTCTAAGCTCTTCACACTAATTTTCTATTTCAATAAATTGATGGCTCTACGTATATGCAAATGTTGTAGTTGCAGGAAATCCTACACTACACCCTTGATAAGATCTTACAGTGATTAACACATATTTGAGTGATTAAAACGACACTTTATTATTTGATTCTCAGAAATGTTTACAAATAATGGAAGTAGATTAAAAATGCAACCGCTCTTTTGTTTCTCTCTCCTCAAGAATTTCTCAACACTCAAAAAATACATACCCTTCCTATGGACATACTGGATCTCTTTATAGTATAGGGTAGTTACATAATGGATGACATCTAAGCTGTCCTTTAATTTCGGGTTTGGCTTGCATTGTTCTCGCGGTAGTTATAATGTCAATTCTCGCAAGCGTTCTAACCATCGCAAATCAATCATGATCTTCTCATGTTTCTTCAATCTCAACTATTACGTCATTCTTTGGATCACTCTTTAAATTATTTTTATGACGCTCGCAAAGTGTTGTTAAAGAGCTCGCGGTAATGATCGCAGGAGTGTTGTTAATCTCGCAAGAACACTGTCATGGAGACATTCTGGTCCTACATCTTGCCTCTTCTCATGTATTTTCTGCGAAGGAGGGAAGATCATGAGAGTTGAATTTTTTACAATGTCGCAGCTATTTATCTTTTTGCATTCTTCCACTTTGACACGTTTTTATATTCTTTACCAGCTATTTTCTCGTACTTTTTCTTCCAGTAAATCTTTGACACGTCATTTTCAACCGCTGCGATCTGATCGTTCATGTCTTTTTTTTGCATTAATTACATTCATCTTATCAAGAAATCTCTTCTTCTATAAATACTACTTCATTCCTTCTCTTTCTTCTTTTTACTTCTTTCTTTTTTTCTCTCCGTAAATTCTCTGCAAATTCACTATTCTTCCGTAAATTCCGGATATGATACTATTAAAAATTTTGTTTCGATCTTTCACTCTTTCAATCTTCATTCCCATACTAAAAATGGTTGTAGCTGGTCGCAAATACGAGATGGCTTTCGAGAAATTTCAACAAGAATTTCAAGACAAAGGTTTTACTTTATCCACTATTCATAATCAAAACCCTAAGTCTGAACTTTCTGTACCATTATTTTCTAACTTTCAATGTAATAGCGAGAAAATCATAGTCTCGCTAGGTCAGCTTGAAGCTGGTCTTCCCATTCCTCTCTATAACCCGAAACTTCCATTATTCTATGAAATACTTTCTCACAAGAAGTTCTCGCGAGCGATATATCAGTTGAGTGGGGACTGCATTCATATGCTGATGGAGTATGCTACTCACGATGCTAATAAAGGATATCGCTACCCTGAGACTGCGAATAATCCTAAATTTAAGGATATTCCAATTATTCCTGCAATGTATACTGTATATAATTTCTTCATAAACTATGATATAATCCCTATGAAGAGGGATAACACCTGTTGGGGTGTCCGTTTGCAAAAGAAAGATAGGGACAACAATGACGATCTTGATAAGGACAACAATGATGATGATTTTAATGATGATGTTGATGTCTTTTCCATGAAGAATTCTTCCTCTTCTGAGTCTTCTATGACTCAACTATCCAAAAAATTTGGCGATGCTACTCATGGTGTCACAAACGATTACGGAGATGAAGATCTTAATGGGATATCCCAGGCTCTCGCCAAAGTCTGTGATGCTCCCATATTAGTTGATAATGATTCTCTTTATGGGATCTCTAGATCGCTGACTCCCAACCTCTTAAATTCGCTTGGTATTCTGGTATGTTTCCATTTTTTCAACGTGTTTAGATATTTGATTTATCGCCATACTTTAATTTATATTATTCTCTCGCAGATTGGAAAAGCTTCTTTTGCTACTGCCTCTGATTTGGATAAAAGGCGTGCATCTTCTCAAAAGAAGAATATTATACTTCGCAAAAAGAATGAGAAGCTAGAATCTGAATTCACTAATCTCCACAAGAAGAATGAACAAATGAAATCTGAACTTGCTAGTCTTCGCAAGAAGAATACAGATCTTGAGAAAAATCTTTCTCAACAATCGCTCAAAGTATCTAATCTTGACAATGCTAACAAACAACTTTTAGGTATGAAAATTTTCTCCTTTTCTTTCATATTTTTACTTTTCATTACTCTTTCTTACTTGATTTATCATTCTCGCAGACATTTATGGTCTCACTAATGAGGCTTCAACCATTAGTTCTTTTCCTGAACCAATAGATGATGATGCTCTTCTAGTGATTCTTAATAATTCTTTGAATAATCTTTCCAAAACTAATTCTCTTTCCATAGATGAACTTAGATCTAAATTTTGCCTTTTGGGGATTGACCACAGATCTTGTTTAGATATAACTAACAGATTCAAACAACTTTATCACAACTCCAAAGTAGAGATTAAAACTTTAAAGGCCAAGAACAGTGATCTTTCAAAAGACAAAGATCGTATATCTAGACAAGGAGCTGAAACCTTAGCAGATTTCCATAAGACCATTCTTGAAGTTCAAATTGAAAGGGATGGACTTATCCGCGAGAAGGAGGGTTTTGTTGAAAGAGAAAACCAAATTCGTTCCCGCCTTCTTATTAATAATGATGAGGAGTTTTCTTGGGCCTCGAAAGTTCTTGACAATGCCAGAACTAATTTAGGTGTAGATGTTAGTCTTCACATTGAACAAGCAACTTTAATTAAAGACTTGATTTCTGGAAGTTAAGGTTGTTTACCGTTCTCCTTTATTAACTCCTTGCTTTTATTATTCTTCCTTGCAAAACTTTCAACTTGTTATTATATACTCGCAGGAGCTGAAAAGAGATACTCTGAAAGAATTGGAGAACTCGAAGCTGATAAGAATCAACTAGCGAATACTATTGCTGCTCGCAATGAGAAATATTCAAGGTTGAAAGATCAATTGAAGATTACTGCTGCGAACTTTAGTAATGCCCTTATTGTTGTTCATAACGATTCTATTAAAATGGTCTGCAATGATCATAACATTCCTCATTCTACGTATCCTGATCTAGCAGAAGAAATTCCAGCAGATACTCCAAACCTTATTATCTTTGATAGTGAAGCTGAGGAGTCTGGCGAGGATGAAGATGATGATAAAGATGAAGAAGTAGATAAATCTGGCGAAGATGATGATATCTAATTAGTTATGTTTCTTCTTTTTATCTTCCTTGTAATCTTTGTACACTTACTTCCTTCCTTTTGTAATATTGCTGCGAGTCTCTCCAACTTGCAGATTTCCTTGATATATAAATTTATTTTGCTTCAATATGTATGAATTAGAAATAATTCGTTTCTGCAACATATTCAATTATCATAATTATTACCCTTTAACTATCTGCGTAAATGTGTCATATAATAAGATCTACGTAATTTTATCGTATAATGATGAATAATGATTTCATTGCTCTGTGCATTCCCATACTTGCCTCTATTATTCATCTGTAATATGAAAAAATTGAGTAGAGCTTAGATATCAATTGTAAATAAAGTTGAGTTGCGAGCATCATCTCAAGTATCAGTTGTATACTTTTATGATCTATACGTGAATATCGCAAATTTCATAATCTCTGCAGAAATATCGCAGTCATTCAACTTCTTGTGGTCTTATTATACCTTCCTAGTTAAAGGTCTTACTTTGCCACTCTGTGTATTTGCGAAAAAATCGCAGGACGTCTTTACACTTATATGTAAAAACCCATTGATCTTGCCTTATCTGTATTTTTTCAATTTCTCTGCGACAATATGACGAGTCTAAGTTCCCTCGCAAGAACAAAGCTTCATGACATTTTCGTCGTGAGATGAAATCGCAGGACGTCTTTACACTTTCATGTAAAAACCCATTGATCTCATCTCATATTTTCTCTTATGGCTTGTTGCCTCTGTATAATCTTCGTCATGCGATAATATGACAGGCCTAAATGCTCTTGCGAGCGTAAAGCCCCATGACATTGCCGTCTTAAGACACTTATCAGCTCCCTAATGGAGGGTGCCGCCTTTATCTCCCCCCTGGTTGCCCCTTCAAGGAGGGCACATCGGCCATACAAGACTAGCTCCTCCCATCCGTATTTACCAACAACCAGTTTTTTCCGCAGCCTCTTATCCTTTATGCCCATATGGCTTATAGTTACAAGATTGCACCCTAAGTGAGGTTTTTTTCAGGCCGAGTGCATCATAGCCAAGACTTACCAAGAATGGCCAGGGTAGGTTCGTCCATCCCGGTCATCCTTGGCTCAACCATGTACCTCAACGCCTTGGTCATACTCTGCACTCCTTAGAAGATACCCTCAGTCGTCCAACCAGGGTATAACCTTATATAGTTGAAAATCCAAAGTATCTCTCCTGGATAGGTATCTCAAAGAGATGGACCCCAGTCTCCGTGTCTCAGGTTCCATTAGCGGTATAACCTTATCCCTGAGCCACGCAAAGAGATACCCCCTCATATGACATACTTTAGGTCTTACATTTGCCTCTTGCGAAATTGTATCCGCGAATTACGGTGTACGCCATATAGGTTTGTCCCATTCTTATGTTTCTGCGAAATTTTATTCGCGTTTCTTGCGACTAATGCAACTTTGATGAAATTTCTTTTCTTGGATCTTCTTTTCATTTATATTTCAACTTTTTAATTCCATCTTTTTCATTCAAATGAAATATTCTTTTGAAACATTTCTTCAACAAATCGTTCATGAAACTTCTTAAATTTCTTCATTTTACCTTTCTACTTACTACTTTCTGCTTCTGGTCTTTTGTGTTTTACATCTATGATCTTCTCGCCATTCATATACTCATGTTGATTTTGCAGTATTCTCTCTTCTCACTGCTCTATTGTGTCAACCATCATCTTATCACCTTTTTGTTTTTGCTTGATATTATGTTTCCAATTTCTATTTTTTGCTCCAATTTTTATTCTTCGTTGTTCTATGATGAAATTTCAGAACAAATTCTCCGCTTTAGCTCCAACCTCTATCACAAATGTTTCTGCTCCTTTTACAGTATTTACTCTACGAATTTCTGGTGCTGGTGGTAGATGCTGAGATTGTGGATGTCCTATTTGAAAATGATTTAACTTTCCCTGATCAATCATCCTCAAAATTATTCTTTTTACATTCCTACAATCGTTTATTGAATGACCATGAAAATGATGGTAAGGACAAAATTCTTGGTTTCGATTATTTTGATGTGGTTCTTTTCCCATGTTCCAGGGTGATGGTATATTTTCCATCAAAATGATAGCTTCCCAAAAAATTTCAATGCTGGCATTCAGAGGTGGCATCTTAATTTCTTCCCATATTATCCATTGATTCCCTTGTCCTCTGAAATTATTTTGCCTCTGACCACCATAAGTCTCTTGCGGCTGATCCAATCTTTGAATTTTATTATTTCCACCGCGATTGTAATAATTCCTTTCTCTTTCATACTCTTCTTGATTTCGACTTCCCATAGCTACTAACTTCTGCTGATTTTCAATCACCACTTTCTCTTTCTGTGACTGCGAGGTGCTCGCCACATTGTTGATCATTTTAGGAAGTAAACTCCCATTCGCTGCTATTGAGCTAGTGTTTGCAACTGGATATGATTCCATCTCATTTTATTTTTCCTCCAAAGCAATGTATTCTTCTTGTAGGTCTCGTATCTCAGTCATTGTGATGGTATTTTTGATTCTGAAAATTTGTATGTACAACAGATTGGTTGCGAACATGGCATTAATGAAAGATAAAATGAAGTATCTCTCATCCACTCTTCCTGCATATTCACTGTACATTGTCTTCCATCTTATGGTTAGGTGTTTCAAACTCTCTCCAATCCTATGTTTTAATCCAAATACATCTTCAATACCGGGTCGTGAAGAATTGTTGCTTATATATGCTCCCAGAAATATAGCTTGCAAATGATCGAAAGAAGTTATTGTATTTTTAGGTAAGCCTTCGAACCATTTTAACGCCTCGCCAGTTAAACTAGATGCAAAGTATTCGCATAACACAGCATCATGGTTTTCCCATTGTAGCATACACCTAACGTAAGCCTTGACATGTTAAACAACACAAGTAGTCCCATCAAAGATACTGTTTAACGCTGGTAAATTGCATTTTGGAGGAATTCCTCTTAGTTATAATTCTTGAGTAAATTGAGTTATCGCAGCTTCTTCAATGGCTTCATCAAGTTGCCTTCTGCCTCCTTCTCTCCTGTTATTCATCATTCCCCTCATTTCTGCTATTTCTCTTAAAATTTGTTCATTTCCAGCTAAATTTTGCTCCATTGGTCTTTTTAGCGCAGCTTCTCTTCTTCTACGTTCATGCCTTTCTTGCCTTGCGAGAGTTTGTGTATCTTTATCTGTTCTTCATTCTGCCTTCTCCTGCAATTTTCCACTTCAACTCCTTCTAGATTTTGCAACTGATTATGTCTCCCAATTTCTTCTCTGCGAATTTCTTCATTTCTCATCGCTTCTCTTCACTGTCTTTCTATTATTCTTTGTATTCTATCAAATTCTTCATTGATATTATGGTTGTGGCGGTTTTGTGTGCGTCTTATTTCTCGATTTTCATGATTATTCTGTCGTATTGCTTCTTGGAATTCTCGTTCTTCCACTTCTGCTCTTAATCTTTCTCTCTTGCAAGCCAGACGTGATTGTTCAACATAATGTCTCTCAATTTCCTCCTCAATGATTCTTTGATTTCTTTGAATTTCTCGCCCATGTAATATTCTTCTACCTTTTTCTCGATTTTCTTCACCGTCTTGGCTGTTTCCACCTTCTTGATTTCTATTATTACGTCTACCATCCAAAACTTCACCGCGTGGATCATAGCGATCATTAATTATCTCTTCTGCTCCATGTCGTTGCTCTTCATTTGGATTTTGCATTTCTTCTTGGATATTTTCTCTAGATTTTCTCGTAGGGGAATTTCGCCTTGGTCCTTCTCTAAATGATCTTGAATTGATCTATCAGTACTTTTTGATCTCCTACTCTGCAATCTCAAATTCTCTATTCTTAACTCGTGATTTTATCTTGTTAAATTTGCACGCTCTTCTGCTTCTAACCTCTTTTCTTCTTGTATTGCTTGTCTTAAATCATCTGCTATTTCATTTTCGCCTTCTCCATGAATTAATCTTCCAACTACTCCTTGATCTCTTTCTTTTCTTCTCTCATTTCTTAATTGTCGATCTTCTGCTTCTTCCATCGAATCTGATCGCCAAGTATGCACGCTAACTCTATCATAATCCACAACTCTATCTTGCATTGGTGTTTGTTGGTTTGGCTGTTGAAATTGATTTTCTCCTTCATTCCTTGTTCTATTTCTTATTGTTCTTATTCTTGAAGGTTCTCCCACTTCATTTGTTTCTCCACCTGCAAGTCTTTTACTCCTCCTTACAGTTGTTGGTGGTTCTGATGTGTTTCTCATTCTTCTAGCCATTAATCTTTGTAATCTGTTGAATGTTGCGTAAGATCTTTCACTAATTATTCCAAATTTCTTCCAATCACAATGTCAATTTTTATCTTTTCCATCAAATAATCATCAATTCTTCCCTGTTTCGGGCGCCAAAATGTAGTTGCAGGAAATCCTACACTACACCCTTGATAAGATCTTACAGTGATTAACACATATTTGAGTGATCAAAATGACACTTTATTATTTGATTCTCAGAAATGTTTACAAATAATGGAAGTAGATTAAAAATACAACCGCTCTTTTATTTCTCTCTCCTCAAGAATTTCTCAACACTCAAAAAATACATCCCCTTCCTCTGGACATACTGGATCTCTTTATATAAGGTAGTTACATAATGGATGACAGCTAAGTTGTCCTTTAATTTCGGGTTTGGCTTGCGATGTTCTAGCGGTAGTTATAATGTCAATTCTCGCAAGCGTTTTAACCATCGCAAATCAATCATGCTCTTCTCGTGTTTCTTCAATCGTCAGATATTACGTCATTCTTTGGATCACTCTTTAAATTATTTTTATGACGCTCGCAAAGTGTTGTTAAAGAGCTCGCGGTAATGATCGCGGGAGTGTTGTTAATCTCGCAAGAACACTGTCATGGCGATATTCTGGTCCTACAAATGTACTAACTTTCAGAATATATGAATTATACTAATCTCACTATTTTTCTATTATTGGTTTGTTGACTTGTTCTTAATTTTTACTTCATTAAATATACACACAACTAAATAAACAAATCAATCACCCAAATAAATATTTTAGTTATTAATAACTTTTAGTGATTAAGATTTATCTCACAACCCAATCCAGTTCTATACTAATCTAATACTCTAACTGACACTAGCTATTATCTATCGTTGCCCATGTAAGATCTAATAGTGAGCTCTGATACCAATTTGTGACGCCCCAAATCAATAACCTGCTTAGATAATATGATTACAACCTAGATAAGGGATCATTTCCAAATTGACGATTTTAAGAATCATAATTACATAATGTGAACTAGAACCAACTTGAACCCAACACTCTAATATTCGTAAATAAAGAACTCTCAAATGATATTAATATATTAGTATGTTGTTTTATAATATATAAGAATACATATATACAAAAGAATCATAAATATAACACTGTACGGTAACACTTTAAACTACGAAAACGGATATCTTCACGTGCACCATTTCTTCTGGTAACTGAAACTGAAGTGGGAACGAGTGAGCACATCATCCAAAAATGGGGCTCAATGAAAACATGTAACTCTCAAGTAACCACTAACATATATGCTTCACAGTTCTAACATAATATAAATTGAAAGAGCAAAAAGAAACTAAGCATTTAGCTATTTATGAATCATGAAACAAGTGTCACTCTAACCTCACCAAACTCATTGGAGAAGACGATGTGAGAGCAACCCTAATCAATAATAATAAAATCTTCCACACAGAGTGCCCATACAAACCATGATTCAGAATATTACTATCAAGATCAGAAATTTAGACAAAGTAGTATAATATGCACACGAGTGATTTCCTCAAAATAAAATAGTATATATAATAGCGAAACGGGGAAGAAGTCGCCCCACTAAGTAATATTATAACGGGGAAGAAGCCGCCCTACTAATATATTGAAACGGGAAAGAAGCCGCCCTACTAATATATTAAAACGGGGATGAAGTCGCCCTACTAAGTAATATTGAAACGGGGAAGAAGCCACCCTACTTAACTTAGCAAAGAGCCGTGGGGAATCACAGACACTCCTTACGGGGAAATCATACAACACATATCACACGCACATCAAGACACATACAAACATTTACATAGATAGTAAAACACATAAACATGCCAAAAGTAACAAAGACTCATCATGCTCGCATATAAAAAGAATTCTCAATGATTACAAGAAGGTTACAGAGTTCCCACCTGTTTTGATGACAAGCCTCACCTACCTCGAGATCCATAATCCACTGGTTCATTCTTTAGATCGTTCATTGTTAATAACGATTAACTGTTAATCACACAAGCACTCTAAAGATTAGCCAAAAGGCTCATACTAGGCTCATAACACATTTGCATACAAATCTCTAGTTATAGAGTAAGTGAACTATCTAATGATTCTAAGCCCATTTATGATACTACACCTTTTCATTATCTATCTTTAGCACATCTAGAGGTTTATTAATTCAATTAGATTGGTTCTACAGTCTATTAGGTATGTCATAATAATATCTACCACTTGTAGAAGGAACCAAAGGTCAATTCGGGCCATAAGGAGTCTAAAATATCGAACTAAGAATACATGGTACTAAGCCCAAGCCCATTGGGCCTAAACTGGCATGGCCCATTAATCTAAGGCCTGGTCCAACAGAGTCAACAGACGATCTCAAACGGTTAGGGGTCAAACTAACAATCAACGTCTAAGGTCAGGTCAACAGTCCAGGGCAAAGGTCAACAATTAAAATGGGAATCGGTCAAGGTCAACTTGGTCAAACCGAATCAATTCAGGTTAACAAGGTGAACTCAACTCAGTCAGATAAACTAAGT
This sequence comes from Papaver bracteatum, assembly GCA_023529315.1. Lineage (NCBI taxonomy): Eukaryota > Viridiplantae > Streptophyta > Magnoliopsida > Ranunculales > Papaveraceae > Papaver > Papaver bracteatum. The sequence goes on along the minus strand of JAJJWX010002200.1, from coordinate 966,109 downwards.
CAGATACAAACAGTCAGACATCTGACTGACAAGAAAAGTAATTCAAATCTAAAGAACAAATCAGTTACATACATTATTCTATTTGGAAACAGTTCTATAGGCTACAACTAACTTCCATCTCCAATTCTAACAATCTTCCAACAACAATATCATTAACCACCAGTAGTTCAATTGAACAAACACATCAACCAAGTATCTGCCATATCAATTTGATCTTCATTAACCGACTTCATAAGCTCATCATAGCCAGCTTTAACTGCAAACTATTTCATTTCAAGCACTGCCTGTACCTTCATTTCTACCACCACCATAGATTCTAGACTTAATAATTTCAACACCACCAATTCATACAACTCCAACATACTCAATTATAGCCACCTGCAGAAGCATCTTATGACTCAACACCATTACATTCTTACCACCAGGTTGATTTCCAAGACCTCCACCTGAAGTAGCACTTGATTTAGCTTGTTCAAGCCACTGAGATCAATTCCTCTTTATCAGTTCAACACAATAAAAACCAACAGAACATTTATGCTCTACATCTGCAATTTTATTTCCAATATATTGACTTCAAGTCTTCATACCTGCATCTGTTATACATCCTCACTTCTTGAGTTTAGTTCAAGTTCAATATTGGCATCTCAACAGCTCATGAATTGCTATCTAACTTAACTCAGACGATCTATCTAAACATCATTACCTACAGTTCAACCCAGAAATTCATAACTAAACTTCAATACCAACTACTTACCATTTCTCAGTTCATACATATATTCCCTGCAACATCAACTCCACCAGTGACTCAACCCCCCATCTCTACCAGCAACATATGTATCTTACTAAAGATCTAAATTCTCTAGCTCATGAACCCTAATTCCAAATTGGGAAGAACAGGGAAAAACCCTAATTTACTTTAAAATCAAATTAAACTTCATGTAACCATTTAGACTTCAATCAAACACAAACCTATATACTAATTCAATCAAATAACAATAATCCCAATGAGAAAATCGAATTAATTGAAACCCTAAATTACCTCGTTCTGTGATTCTTGATAGAACAACTTCAGAACTTTAATTAGACACCAACCCATTCGATCTTCATCCAATAGCAACTCAAAACTCCTCTTAATCTCTCTTCCAACTCAAGAACAAAATGTTAATTGATTCAAGAACATCCCTCCTTCTTCTCCGTAACCCAAATAACGACACCACCAATAATCAAATCCTAATGTTTACCCCAAGTTTCTTTTTGATTCGACCCCATAATCATCTCGAAAAGTCACCAGAGAAAACGAGCAGAGGAGAAGAGAAGCAGAAGAAGAAAGAAGAAGAAGAAAGAAAGAATAAATAAGAATGAGGTGGGGTCGAGTTTATCTCGATGGGTTTTGATGATAAGACCAAGAAATTACCAAGGCGCCCAAATAATGGATAAGGGAAGCCAGGCGGTTTAGATGTTATTTTGCTCCTCATACTAATCCAGTGATATCTTCTTCGTCCGGTGTCCGAAAGACACGTTCGAGTAGTCTATTTCGCGTAACTTTTAGAGATCTATCTAGTGATATTAGTTCTGTATCTATATCGTTATTAAACTAATTTCTATTAGTTAAATTCTACATTTATTAATCGAGTAATTAGCGGCTGGTTCGTCTCTTGATCATCTCTTGACTGGTCAAATAGTGTTTACGAGCTTGAGGGTCCTTACATTCTCCCCAACTTATAAAATTTTCGTCCTCGAAAATCTAACGATTCTTCTAGTCTTCAAAACTCCCCAACTTATAAAGAAAACTACCTCTTCACAAAATGTAAGTATTGCTCATACTTACTAATGGCGAAATTAACGCATTTCAAATGAGTTCAAAGCAATAAGAAGTGAAGCACAAACCTATATGTTTTTTTTATACATCTAAAATCTATAATATGTAGCTCTAGGTTCGACAGACTAAATCTTATTTCAATAGATTACTGGTTCCAAGTACACCAAAAAAAATATTCTATAATATATTTTCTATATGATTCTGTAATCTATCATTCAAAATTATTATCCTCATTTATGCTAATTAAATCACTAAGAAGAAGATAATAATGACATCTCTCCTATGAAGGATTCCTCTTCTCCTGAATCTCCTATGACCCAATTATCTAAGATTTTTGGCGATGTCACGCATGGTATTTCAAATGATTATGGAGATGAAGCTATTAATGAAGTATCTCAAGCTCTCGCAAAGGTTTGCGATGCTTCCCTATTGGTTGACAATGATTCTTTCCATGGAATCTCGAGCTCGATGACCCCCAGTATTTTGAACTCACTCGGAATTCTGGTATGTTTTCACTTATTTGCCTCTTCCTTATACCTTAGATTTCGAACTATATCTGTCTTAGAAATTTTTACATTTCTTCGCAGGATGGAAGAGATTTTTTTATTGCTGCCTCAGATTTGGAGAAAAGATGTGCTGACCTTCACAACAAAAATGAAAATTTAAAGTCTAAATCTGCAGATCTTCGCAAGCAAAAGGAACAATTGGAATTTGAAGCTATTGATCTTCGCTAGAGTAAAGGAGAATTAGAAACTGAGGTTGCTGAGCTACGCAAGAAGAATAAGCAATTAGAAATTGATGCTTCGAGTGATAAACAAAAGATTTCTGATCTTGAAAAGGCTAATCAACAACTCTATGGTATAACTTTTGCTTCTTTTTCTTTTAATTCTTTTGCCTTATTTTGACTCATTCAAGTAACCATTTTTGCAGATATTTATGACCTTACTGATGAGGCTACATTCCTCCGATCTTTCTCTGAACCTGTAGATAAGGATACCCTTCTTGCTCGTCTTAATAGCTATTTAAGTAGTTTCTCCGATGATCAAATTAGATCTCTTTCCATAGATGAACTTAAATCCAAACTTCATCTCTTAAAAATTGAGCATAGATTCAACTTGGGCTTAACCAATAAGTTTAAGCGTCTTTATCTTGATTCAAAAGAAGAAACTAATAGATTGAGGAGTAAGAATAGTGATCTTATTGATGAGAAAGATCTTATTGCTAAAAATGGTGCTCAAGCCCTAGCAGATTTCCATAAGATTCTCACTGATGTTAAAATTGAGAGGGATAGATTTATCGGCGAAAATAGAGATCTTCTTGCGAGAGAGAACCAAGTTCGCTCTTGTCTTCTTATTAGCAACGATGAAGAATTTGCTTGGGTTGCAAAAGTTCTTGATAATGCCAGAAATAATCTAGGTGTAGATGTTAGTCTTAATAATGAACAAGCAGCCTTGATTAGAGACATGATTTCTGAAAGAGAAGGTTGCTAATTATTCATTTTTATTGGTCTTTCGTCTTTTATAGTTTGCTACTAGATTTATGATTTGCTATTCTGTACTCGCAGGAGTTGAAAAGAGATACTCTGTCAGAGTTAAAGAACTTGAAGATGATAAGGGAGTGCTCGCAAAAACTCTAGCTTCTCGCAACGAAAAGTATTCAAGACTGAAGGAACAATTAGAAATTATGAGAAGGAATTTTAGTAACACTCTTGTTGGTGTTCGCAACGACTCCATTAAATTGGTCTGCATGATCATCAAATTCCTCATTCTGAGTATCCTGACATTTTGCATGAAGTTCCACAAAATGTCCCTGATCTTGTCATTTCTGATAGCGAAGATGAAGATTCAGAAGAAGATGAAGGTCATGATGAAGGTGGTGGAGATGAAGAAAATAAATCCGGCGAAGACAACGATGGATCTAATTAGATTTCTTATATTCTTCCATGTAATATATGTACACTTATCCTTTTCTCTTTGTAATATACTTGTTGCGAATTTCTCCAGCTTCTAATGTTCTCTAGTGTATAAACTTCTTCTTATCTCTTCCTGCATATATTAAAAGACAATTTATTTTGTGCAATATGGTTAAGTAATATATTTATAAGTTTTTGGCTATCTATGCATAAATATGTTATATAAAGATGCGTAAATTTGTTATATAATGATGATTACCAATATTATCGTTCTGTTCATTCCCATACTTGCCTCTGTTATTCGTCTGCAATATAAAAGATTGAGCATATTAGATTCTTAATAAAATTGTGCAAATATCGCAACCATAATCTCGCAGTCATGTGTTAATCTCTTGTGGTCTTAGTTTGCCTTCCTAATTAAAGGTCTTATTTCGCCATGTTTCTTTCTGTGACAAAATCGCAGGATGCCTTTACATTCGCATGTAAAGACCCGTTGATCTTGCCTTATCCATATGTTGTCAAATGTCTGCGACAATATGACATGCCTAAGTTCCTTACGAGAACAAATCCCCATGACATTGCCGTCTTGCGATGAAATCGTAGGACGTCTTTACACTTTCATGTAAAAACCCATTGATCTCATTGTAGTTGCAGGAATTCCCACACTACACCCTATTCAAGAATTTACCAACATCTATGACATAATTTGAAGATTAAAGGCACTTTTTATTAATTTGATCTTAAGGAATTACAGAAATCAAGAACACAGAACACTTGATAAAGATTTTCTCTCTCCTAAAAACTTTCCTAACACTCAAAAATTCATTACCCTCTTTGGAACTATTCATCTCCTTTATATAGGTATTTACATAGTGGATTACAGCTCATTTACAACTAAGATTCCCTTCAATTTCGGATCTGAGTTCTTGCGATAAATCGCAGTTAGCACCGCCTTTAACTTTCGCAGGTTTTATTGATATATCGCAGACATGTCATACTTTTTTCGTGTTTCTGTCGTTTTCAGTCATTACGTCATTGTTTAAGTCATCTTTGGATGTGTCGCAGAATATTACTGATGTATGGCAGAGTAATTCGTTTATTATCGATATATCGCAGAACAGTCACTTATTTCTCAGGAATATTGTTGTGACAATATTCTGATCCTACATCTTGCCTCTTCTCATATCTTTTCTGCGAAGAAGATAAAGATTATGAGAATTTAAAATTCTTGATTTGCCGCAACTCCTTATTTTTTACCCGACAAAGTTCCCTACTTTACGCTCTTATCACGACACACGTCAATATTTACCGATTAACCCGGTTACCCATCCTTCATCTATAAATAGATGTTCCACTCGAGACTATTTCCTTCTTCTCACCTTCTCTTTCTTCTTCAAAATCTTTTTTGTCTGCAACTTTTTCTTTCTTGTTATTCTTTCTGCTGCTGCTCTAATGGAGGAGACTCAAAGGTATGTTCTTATCTTCCATTTTATTTTGTTCACGTTATCTTATCTTTATCTCCCACTTTTCTTTATAATCCCCGTATTTTGTCATCTTTTTCAGTAACACCACTTCTCAAATTAAAATTACTATCAAAAATCCTAACCCTAAGGGTTCTCAGAAAATGCGCGTTGGGAAGACGAAAAGATCTGAGGATGATAAGGTAGTAAGAAACACCTATTCCTTTGAAATAACAATATTGTTGCCTCTGTTTCTTACCTACATTATTATTCGCAGAATGAAGAGAATATTCCTAAACCTCTTAAGCGTTTTCGTCAAGTTAAAGCTCTTTCAGATGAAGTGGATATTCTTGAATTTTTACCTGCAAAACCTGTTCCGTCACAAGATAAATCTTCTTCTTCTCCTTGCGTGAATTTCAATACCCATATTACTTCTTCATCGACTTCTAATAAAGTTATCGATACTAATATTCCTATCTCTGATAACCCTAACATTTTAAAAACTGCGATGGATGAGTCTACGATAGTTGGAAATAAATCTGTGACGAATGAAACTGCGGTGAATGAGACTATAGTAAATGACATGACGATTAATGAGGCTTTGGTGAATGAATTTGTAAATAATGAAACTGTGGTAAACGAAGCTGCAGTTAAGGAAGCTGCGATGGATGATGTTGCGGTAAATGAAACTGTAACTGCGATCAATCAAATTCCTTCTTTCATTCTTACTATCGCCAAAACTTCTTCCTCTAGTTCTCTTCCTTCTTCCCAAGAAATAACAACAGGTGTTGAAGCTGCTTTTCAAATATTATCTGAAGTTTTGGACGATGCTATGAAATCTTCTTCAGATCCTGCGAGACAGGATGTTTATATGATTCTAAGCAAGCATCTTGGGTCTTGCGGTTCTTCATCTTCGTTAACTACCTTAGAAGATGAGGTTGAAACTTTGAAGAAGAATCTTCAAGCAAAAACTTTGGAGTGTGAACTTCTCGATCATAAGCTTCATAATTCAATTAGATCAGAAATTCTTCGCAGCAGAAATGATGATCTAAAAGGTATAACTTTCTTGCCTTTGCTTTTGCCTCTGTAAATCTTTGCTTTTTATATACTCAATTTTCCTTTATTTCTTTGTTGATGCATATTTATTTAGCTTCAAAACATAACCAATTAATGAAGATACTTGAATGGGAAACAATCGCTGATGAGGCCCGCATTGGGAAAGAATCTTGGAAGAATCAATTTGATAATTTGAATGTTCTTCATACATATTCGATTGACGAGATAAATAATCTTAAGAATGAGAACAACCAACTAATTCATGAACGAGATCAACTAATTCACGAACGATACCGTCTAAGTAATGAAGCCACCCAACTTTTATATTCGCTAAACCATATTAAATTGAGGGTGGAATCTTTATCAGATGAAAACATAGTTTTATCCCAAGAAAAACGTAGTTTTGTGGATACAACAAAGACTTATTCGCAGCAATTAGACAATCTTCAAAAGTTGTGTAAGGACCAAGAGCAATCCCTTCGCACACTGAAAGATGAACTTAAAAAGAAAATTGAATCATCTGCTGCTGAACAAGAGAAGCTTATGAAGGGCAGATTAGCTCTAAGTTTAAAAGTCAACAATCTCAAAGATGATTGTACTCGACTAAAGGAAGAAAATGTTTATCTTCGCAATTGTGAAAAAAGTACAAAATCTCGTTTAAAAGGTAAAGTTGGGGATAATTTTGATGATGCCATGAACCGATGGAAGAGTTGCTTCTTTAATATAATTCACACTTTATCTTCACAAAAGGAAGGTAGTCATTTTGACTGCCTCATCTATTAATTACTTCATTGTATTTTCTCATCTTATTTTTCGCGAAAATTCCCTCTAATATTAAATTTTTCTCTCGCAGAATCTGAGAAGCATCTTCAAGCTTCAATTTCTGATTTATCTATGAGGTTAGCCAAACTTCGTAAAAAGAATACCGCGCTTTCCAACTCTCACAATAGGGCATTGAGAAGATTTGACTATCTTGAATATTTCAAAGATATAGAGATCAGAAACCGGGAAAAGAATTGCCTCCGCAAAGCTCATTTAGGCGCTAAGGTTTTCATAAGTAATGTTCTACTCTCTCATTCTTTACCTCCTATGAAGATCAAACCCTTGGAGATAGATGATAATGAAGTTCCTCATCCCATAGATGAAGATCTGAATTATTCAAGTAATGAAGAAGATTTTTCTGAAGACGAACAAAATCCACCTGAGGACGAAGAAAACCCTCTTAATGAAGCAGAAGAACAAAATCCTCCTCATGAAGAACAAAATCCTCCTCATGAAGAACAAAATCCTCCTCATGAAACAATCGCTGGAGATGAAGAAACTCAAACTAAAAAAGATGATGCTGGTGATGATAATAGTGGTGAACAAGAATGATGAAATTAGAGAAGAATTTTCTTTAAATTATCATGTATTCTTGCGAAATATTTCTGGTTCTGCGAATGATTGTAATTTCCGAATCTTTCTTCTTCCTGCTCTTTTTGCGAAACATTAAAGTTCTTTGTAACTCAATCACCTACTCTGATTTATATATTCTTATTAATTTTGAATCCAATCTTCATAAACTTGATTATCTTCCTTCTTTTTTATTATTTTAATTCTTCTCAAGGAAGATAATGAAATGTTATTTTATAATCCCCATATTTTCCCCTCATAATTTTCCTTGTGAAGTATTTTATTTGTTACCCTTGTAAGAAATCCCATACTTGCCTCTTGTTATCAATCTGTAATATTATCGCAAATATTTCTGCGAAGAATTTGTTTCGCAGATATAACTTTTCTTGTGGTCTTATTTCGCCTTCCTAGTTAAAGGTTTTATTATGCCACTTTTATGCGACAAGATCGCAGGACATTCTTACCTTTATACGTAATAATCCATTGATCTTGCCTTATCATTTAATTTTAATTTCTGCGACAATATGATAAATCTAAGCCATCTTGTGAGATTAATCTCTCTTTGCTTTTTAAGACTTATGATATTGCCGTCTTTGCGATGAAATCGCAGGACGTCTTTGCGATTTATATCCTATTATTATTGATTTCATTTATCTCATTATTTGATCTTATCGCAAAAACCCATTGATCTTATCTTAACATTTCTTATTAGGCTTTTTGGCCAGTCACGAGGCAATATGACGGGCCTAAATATTCTTGCGAATATAAAGTCCCATGACATTGCTGTATCTGTCACGCGACAATATGACGGGCCTAAAAATTCTTGCGAATATAAAGTCCCATGACATTGCCGTCTTTTTTGATACACAGCTCCCTAATGGAGGGTATCGCCCTTATCTCTCCCCCTGGTTGCCCCTTCAATGATTATACATCGTACATACAAGACTAGCACTTTCCCATCCGGTTTTGCCAACAACCAGTTGTTTTCGCAGCCTTGTCCTTTATGCCTTATATGGCTTATAGTTACAAGAATGCACCCTAAGTGGGGTTTTCTTTGGTCCGAACACATCGTAAGCCAAGACTTTCCATGGATAGCCAGGGTAGGTTCATCCATCCCGGGCACCCACAGCTCAACCGTGTACCTCGGCGCCTTGATCATACGTTGCATTCCTTAGGAGAAACTCTCGGGCGCCCAACCAGGGTATAACCTTATATAGTTAGGAATCCAAGTTATCTCTCCCGGATGGATTTTCTATAATCCCAAATCTCCATGACTAGGTTCCAGCAGCGGTATAGCCTTTCCCATAGCCATGCAAAGAGATACCCCCCTTATGACGCACTTTAAGGACATTGCCTCTTACGGAATAGAATCCGCGAACTAAGGTGTACGCCATAAAAGTTCGTCCCGTTCTTATGTATTTTTAGGCGATTTGCGCCCATCTTATGCATTTGCATTAAAAAATTTAATTATCTCGCAAATTGTTGTGGAAAATAGCTTTTATATTCAGCTAACTTTGTTCTTGCAGAATATTTCTTTTATTCTCTCGCATTTTCTTGCGTGTAATCCCTTCATTCTAGTCTTTCAGATCTTTATTGATAATATTTTCTCAGATATTGTCTATTCCATGGTCTGCCCAGTCTTTGACCCATGTCTCTTCCTTTTGGATCCATTAATTTATATGCTCCAGTTCCAACTATTTCTTTGATTATATATGGCCTATCCCATTTTTTCGCTAATTTTCCTCCATTTTCTCACCGATATTCGTGTTTCTCATGAACTAAATCTCCAACTTGGAATTCCCGCTTCTTTACTCGTTTATTATATTCACGAGCTAATCTGCGATGGTAGTTTTCCATATGTTGTAGTGCTTTTTCTCTCTTCTCTTCTACCTCATCAAGCTTGTCTAGAATCATACCATCACTAAGATTCTTTTCCCAAGCTTCTCTTTTTGTTGTAGGAATAACAAATTCTGTTGGTAATACTGCCTCAACCCCATATGTTAAAAAAAAAGGTGATACCCAAGTTTCTTCTCTTCGTGTTGTATTATAAGCCCAAACTGCATTATGGACTTGTTGACACCACGTTCTATGATGCCCTTCTAACTTCTTTTTGAGAATATCTGCAATTGTTTTGTTAGTTGCTTCAGCTTGACCATTGACTGTGGATATAAAGGAGTTGATTTTCCACATTTTATCTTGAATGCATTAAGTAATATCTCTATATTTTGTCCTTCAAATTGTTTTCCATTATCTCCACACCAATTGTCTTTGGAATTCCGAATCTGCAAATGATATTTTCAAATATAAATGTGAAAATGTCCTTATCACGAATATGTTGTACCGCTTTAACTTCTGTCCATTTTGTGAAGTAATCTGTTGCGACAATTAAGTATCTCTTTTGCCCTGTTCCTGGTACAAATGGTCCCACAATATCTAAACCCCACTTTCCAAATGGCCAAACATTTTTTGAAGATGTTAATGTTTCACCTGGTGCATGTATTCTTTTTGCAAATCGCTGACATTCTTCGCAACTTCTTGATAAATTCTTTGCATCTTCATGCATATATGGCCAATAATAACCTTGCATTTTAGTTCTGTATGCTAAGGATCTGCCTCCATTTGTGATTACCAAGATCATCCCCACTATGCAAGATTTTTAATATCTGCTTTCCTTCTTCTTGTGTCAAACATCTGAGGGAAGGCCCATTTAAAGATTTTCGATATAATACCCCATCTCTTAACTCATAATTTGTTGCTCTACTTTTTAATTTATGTGCTTCCAATCTGTTTCTTGGTATCTCCCCCCTTGCTAGATATGCGTGAATTTTCGCACGTCAATCTGCGATAATTCGGCTTGATTCTTCGCCATTATTTGCTACTACCATTGCCTCAGCTTCCTCTTCTTATTCTTTATTAATTGATGGTGCTATGAGTGTTTGTATTTTTATATTTCTCACAGTCGGATCTACCATCATACTTGATATGAACGCAAAAGCATCTGCAAGCCTATTATCTCTTCTTGAAATATGCCTCCATTTGAGTTTTGGTATTTTCGCAGATAATTCTTCTACAAGTTTCTTATATTTTTTCAAAGATATATCATTAGTTGCATATTCCCCTTCAATTTGGCGAATAATCAACTGTGAATCACTGGTAATTCTTGCATTCTCTACCTTCATTTCTATCGCAAATCTTAGGGCATGTACTACAACCTCATATTCTGTCCCATTATTGGTAGATTTGAATTCCAGTCGAAATGCAAATGCCATTTTTTCACCTTCTGGCGAAATAAAAATGACTCCCAGTCCATTTCCTTCTCCATTAGATGATCCATCCACTATTATCTCCCACCTATTTGGTTTTGTTAAAAGATCTCTAGGATCCCCATATTCTTCTTCTATATCCATCATGTCTTCTACCGCTTCATCATCCTCCAAAGGAAATTCTGCGAGAAATTCTGCGACAATTTGAGATTTTGGCGAAGATAAAATTGCATATTGGATCTCAAAATGCCCCACTTGTGCATTCCATCTTTCGACTCTGCCTGATCTTTTTGAATTTTTCATTACTGACTCGATTGGTACTTTTGTTAGTACTTTGATTTTATGCGCTTGGAAATATATGCGAAGTTTAGAAGCTGCATAAACTAATGCCAAAATTAGTTTTTCAATCTTCGAATAATTTTTCTCCGCAGCATTAACTGTTTTGCTGATGTAGTAAATAGGTTTTTCAACTCCTACGTCATTTCGCAAAAGTACTGCACTTAAAGCATGTGGAGTTGTCGCAAGATATATCAGCAATTCTTCTCCTGGTTCAGCCTTCTGTAATATGGATATATTCATCAAATATTCCTTAATTCCTTGAAAAGCTTTCTCACATTCTTCTGTCCATTTAAATTTTGTTCCCTTCTTTAGTATGTTGAAGAAATGCTTGCATTTATCTGATGACCGCGAAATAAATCTTCCTAGTGAGGCTAAAAGTCCATTTAATATTTGCACATCTTTTACTGTTGCTGGAGTTGGCATATCTCGAACTGCTTGTACCTTTTCAGGATCAATTTGTATTCCTTCTTTTGATACAATATATCCCAAGAATTTCCCAGACGATACTCCAAAAGTACATTTCTCAGGATTTACTTTGATATTAAAAATCCGCATCTGATCAAAAATTTCCCTTAAGTCCTGCACATGATTTTTAGCTTCTTTGCTTTTTACCAACATATCATCCACATATACCTCTAAAGTTTTATGTATCCATTTTGTGAACACTTTTTCCACCATTCTTTGGTATGTTGCTCCTGCATTTCGTAACCCAAAAGGCATCTTTGTGTAACAATATAATCCTCTAGGAGCAAAGAATGCAGTATGTTCTTGATCTTCTTCCGCAAGTGGGATTTGATTATAGCCCTTATATCCATCTAACGAAGATATTAGATCATTTCCTACGGCAGATTCCACCATCTGCGGAATATCTGGCAAGGGAAAACTATCTTTGGGACATGCTTTATTTAAATCAGTAAAATCAATGCAAATTCTAATCCCCTTGTTTTTCTTAGGAACGACTACCATGTTAGCGATCCATTCTGGATATTTCGCTTGCCTAATAATTCCTGCATCAAGCATCTTTTGAAATTCTTCCTCTATCTTGGCATGATAAGTAGTTGCAATCTTTCTTATTCTTTGTTTGATTGGTCTCATATTTTTGTTAATCTCTAATTTATGGCATGCAACAGATGGATCTATCCCAGGCATCTCATCCATATTCCACGCAAAAATATCTCTGTATTCTCGCAGAAGGTTTACAGTTTGCTCTTCTTCCTCCACATCCATCTTAGTTCCAATTTTCAGTATCTTTGGATCTTCTTCACTTCCAACATTTACTTCTTTTGTTGATTCTGCTGCAGTATAAATAGCTTCATGTTCTCCCATTGGTGTTGGTGCCTTTATTACCTCCGCTGGTTCATTATTTTCTTGCGATACGTCGCCAAATATTCCTTTTCCTTCTTCTGACTTTATCATGTAAATCTTGAATTCTTCTTCATTCTTTTCTTCTCTCCTCATTTTTCTCACATTGCTTTCACAACTGAATTTGATTTTCACGATTCCTTACTTCATTTTGGAAACATAACGCTGCATAATCTGCATCTCCTCTAATTTCTCCAATTCCACTAGGCATAGGGAACTTTAAACACTGATGTAGAGTTGATTATACAGCCTTGATTGCATGTATCCAAGGTCTTCCCAACAGCATGTTATAAGGTGATTTCACATCCACCACGCTCAAAGTGACCTGCGTCTCTATTTCTCCCAAATGAAATCCGCACTACAATTTCACCTTTAGGTTTTGTTAGAGATTTTCCAAATCCATGAATATGATATGTTGGACTAAGCATTTCTTCATCTTTATATCCCATTTTCTTGAATGTGTGGTAAAATATTATATCCACGTAACTTCCTCGTCCACCGAGTCCTATTCACAGCCCACTCTTCTGTAGATCTTACTGATTTCTCTTTTCTTGTTGGTACAACAGACACTATGATCACCAATGGAGATGTATGACTTAAATTCTCTTTCGGAATTTATGCTGCCGTAAATGTGATCTTCTGTTTTTCCCAATCTTTTAACGGTGATGTCTCATCTACCGTCAAGATTTTCTTTCCTTCAAAATCTTGCTTGTGTATCCTTCCTCTAATATCTTCATGGAATTTATCTATCATCATTTTTTTTATTACATCACACTCCAATTTCTTTTGATTATCTTTGATTTCAATCATCTTTTCTTCACCAAATTTCTTAATACTCTTCTAATTCTTGAATAATTTCTCTCTTTTACTTAACTTTTACTTTGATTTTCAACTCTTCAATCCTTGTTTCTGGGCGCCAAAATGTAGTTGCAGGAATTCCCACACTACACCCTATTCAAGAATTTACCAACATTTATGACATAATTTGAAGATTAAAGGCACTTTTTATTAATTTGATCTTAAGGAATTATAGAAATCAAGAACACAGAACACTTGATAAAGATTTTCTCTCTCCTAAAAACTTTCCTAACACTCAAAAATTCATTACCCTCTTTGGAACTATTCATCTCCTTTATATAGGTATTTACATAGTGGATTACATCTCATGACAGCTCATTTACAGCTAAGATTCCCTTCAATTTCGGATCTGAGTTCTTGCGATAAATCGCAGTTAGCACCGCCTTAACTTTCGCAGGTTTTATTGATATATCGCAGACATGTCACACTTTCTTCGTGTTTCTGTCGTTTTCAGTCATTACGTCATTGTTTAAGTCATCTTTGGATGTGTCGCAGAATATTACTGATGTATAGCAGAGTAATTCGTTTATTATCGATATATCGCAGAACAGTCGCTTATTTGTCAGGAATATTGTTGTGACAATATTCTGATCCTACACTCATCTTAAATTTTTATTATGGCTTGTTGCCTCTGTATTTGTCACGCGACAATATGACAGGCCTAAATTTTCTTGCGATAAAGACCCATGATATTGCCATCTTAAGACACTTATCATCTCCCTAATGGAGGGTGCCTCCCTTACTCCCCCCTGGTTGCCCCTTCAAGGAGGGAATATCGGCCATACAAGACTAGCTCCTCCTATCCGGTCTTAACAACAACCAGTTGTTTTCGCAACCTCTTATCCTTTATGCCTATATGGCTTGTAGTTATGAGACTGCACCCAAAGTGGGTTTTTTTTTAGGCCACGTGCATCATAGCCAAGACTTACCAAAAATGGACAAGGTATGTTCGTCCATCCCGGGTACTCTTGGCTCAACCGTGTACCTCGGCGCCTTGGTCATACTCTGCACTCCTTAGAAGAGACCCTCGGTCGTCCAACTAGGGTATAACCTTATATAGTTGGAAATCCAAAGTATCTCTCCTGGATAGGTATCTCAAAGAGATGGACCCCGGTCTCCGTGAATCAGGTTCCAGCAGCGGTATAACCTTATCCATGAGCCACGCAAAGAGATACCCCCTTATATGACGTACTTTAGGTCTTACATTTGCTTCTTGCGAAATTGTATCCGCGAACTAGGGTGTACGCCATATGGGTTCGTCCCATTCTTATGTCTCTGCGAAATTTTATTCGCGTTTCTTGCAAGTATTGCAACTCTGATGAAATTTCTTTTCTTTGATCTTCTCTTTATTTGCATTTCAACTCTTGTATAACTTCTCAATTTCATTTTTTTTTATTCAAATGAAATATTCGTTTGAAACAAATCATTCATAAATTTCTTCATTTTACCTTTCTACTTACTATTTTCTACTTCTGCCCTTTTGTTGCGTTTTGCTATTTTCTTTCCATCTGCGAGATGCTCGCCATTTACAGTTTGCAACTCATGTTGATTTCACAGTATTCCTTCCTCTCGCTGCTCTATTATATCAACCATCGGCTTATCACTTCTTTGTTTTTGCTTGATGTTATGTTTCCAATTTCTATTCCTCGCTGTCCTTTCTTCACAAGATTCCATGTCAATTTCATAACATTTCTTCCCATCAACCCAGTCTCCCTTTATTACTCCAATACCATTAGGATGAGGAAATTTAATACATTGGTGGAAATTTGATGCCACACCTAATATCCCATGTAGCCAAGGTCGGCCAATCAGGGCAATATAAGATGATTAAATATCCATAACGCAAAATAGAATCTTAGAAGATAACCCCTTTAATGGAATTCACATTGTAATTTCCCCTTTGGGCTTGTTGGCAGTGTCGTTGAAACCATAGATTCTATAGGTTGATGGTATCAGATCCTCCTCTTTTCCACCCATGGTTCTGTAAGTATGATAAAATAAGATATCAACTGAACTTCCAGTATCTATTAGAACTCTGTTAATGTCCCAGGAATCTTCAGTTTCACCATCATTATTTTCTTCATCTTCTTCTTCTATTTGTTTTGGATTTATTTCTAACCTTACCACCAATGGGTTGTCATGCATATCACCAGGCTCTGGTACTTCTTGCGCAGTGAAAGAAATAGTTTGCTTTTGCCACTCCTCTAATGGCGAGACTCTCGCAATATTCATTATCTCTCTTCCATCTGCGTCTCTCGCGAAGACTCTGCTCAGAACATTGTCATGGAAATCCTCAATATTCTTGTATGAATGTATGATGGAATTACAGAACAAATTCTTCGCCTTGGCTCCAACCTCTATCACAAATATTTCTGCTCCTTTTACAGCATTTACTCTGCGAATATCTGGTGCTGGTGGTAATTGCTGAGATTGCGGATGTCCTATTAGAAAATTATTTAACTTTCCTTAATCAATCATCCTCAAAATTATTCTTTTTTACATTCCTGCAATCGTTTATTGAATGTCCATGGAAATGATGATAAGGACAAAATTCTTGATTTAGATTATTTTGATGTGGCTCTTTTACCATATTCCAGGGTGATGGTATATTTTCCATCAGAATGATAGCTTCCCAAATTTTTTCTTTGCTAGCATTCAGGGGTGGCATCTTAATTTCTTCCCATATTATTCTTTGATTCCCTTGCCCTCTAAATTTTTTTTACCTTTGACCGCCATAAGTCTCTTGCGGTTGATCAAGTATTTGAATTTTATTATTTCCACCACGATTGTAATAATTCCTTTCTCTTTCATACTCCTCTTGATCTCTACTTCCCATGGATACTAACTTCTGCTGGTTTTCAATAACCACTTTCTCTTGATGTGGCTGCGAGGCGCTCGCCACATTGTTAATCATTTTAGGAAGTAAACTCCCGTTTGCCGCTATTGATCTGGTGTTTGCGACTGGATATGATTCCATCTCATTTTGTTTTTCCTCCAAAGCAATGTATTCTTCTTGTAGTTCTTGTATCTCAGTCATTGTGATGGTATTTTTGATTCTGAAAATTTGTATGTACAGCAGATTGGTTGCGAACATTGCATTAATGAAAGATAAAATGAGGTATCTCTCATCCACTCTTCCTGCCATTTCACTGCACATTGTCTTCCATCTTATGGTTAGGTGTTTCAAACTCTCGCAAACCATATGTTTTAACCCAAACACATCTTCAATACCGGGTTGCGAAGAATTGTTGCTTATATATGCTCCCAGAAATGTAGCTTGCAAATGGTCAAAAGAGGTCATTGTATTTTTAGGTAAGCCTTCGAACCATTTTAACGCCTCGCTAGTTAAACTAGATGCAAAGTATTTGCATAACACAACATCATGGTTTTCCCATTGTAGCATACACCTAACATAAGCCTTGACATGTTGAACAACACAGGTATTCCCATCGAAGATACTGGTTAATGCTGGTAAATTGCATTTTGGAGGGATTCCTCCTAATTGTACTTCTTGAGTGAATGGAGTTCTCGCAGCTTCTTCAATGGCTTCATCAAGTTGCCTTCTGCATTTTTCTCTTTTGCTATTCAACATTCCCCTCATTTCTGCTAATTCTCTTAAAATTTGTTCATTCCCAGCTGAATTTTGCTCAATTGGTCTTTTCAGTGCAACTTCTCTTCTTCTGCGCTCGTGTCTTTCTTGTCCTGCGAGATTTTGTGCTTCTTCTTCAGAATCTTCATTCTGCCTTCTCCTGTGATTTTCCTCTTCACCTCCTTCTTGAACTCGCAACTGATTATGCCTTCCAATTTCTTCTCTGCGAGTTTCTTCATTCCTCACCGTTTCTCTTCGCTGTCTTTCTATTATCCTTTGTATTCTGTCATATTCCTCATTGATATTATTGCTATGGCGATTTTGTACGCGTCTCCTTTCTCGATTGTCATGATTATTCTGCCGTATTTCTTCTTGAAACTCTTGTTCTTCAACTTCTTCTCTTAATCTTTCTCTTTTGCAAGCTAGACGTGCTTGTTCAGCATAATGCCTCTCAATTTCCTCCTCAATGATTCTTTGATTTCTTTGGATTCCTCGCCCATGTAATATTCTTCTACCTTCTTCTCGATTTTCTTCACCATCTTGGTTATTTCCACGCTCTTGATTTCTATTATCATGTCTATCATTCACAGTTTCACCGTGTGGAACGTAGCGATCATCATTCATCTCTTCTTCTTCATGATGTTGTTCTTCATTTGGATTTTGCATTTCCTATCGGATGTTTGCTCCAATATTTCTCCAAGGGGAATTTCGCCTTGGTTCTTCTCTAAATGATATTGAACTTGATCTTGTAGTTCTTATTGATCTCCTACTTTGTAATCTCAAATTCTCCATTCTTAACTCATGATTTTGTCTTATTAGATTCGCATGTTCTGCCGCCTCTAACCTCCTTTCCTCTTGTATTCTTTGTCTTAAAACCTCTACTGTTTCATTTCCATCATCTCCATGTATTAATCCTCCATTTTATTCTCGGTTTCTTTCTTCTCTTCTTTCATTTCTTAATTGTCGATCTTATGCTTCTTCCATCGAATCTGATCGCCAAGTATGCACACTCACTCTGTCGTAATCCACAATTCTATCTTGTATGGGTGTTTGCTGATTTGGTTATTGAACCTAATTTTCTCCATCATTCCTTATTCTATTTCTTCTTGTTCTAAACCTTGAAGATTCTCATATTTCACTTGTTTCACCTCCTGCAAGTCTTTTACTCCTACTTACGGTTGTTGGTGGTTCTGATGTATTTCTTCTTCTAGCCATTAATCTTCAAGAGTTGTTGAAAATTGCGTAAAAATCCTTCACTATCTACTCCAAATTCTTCTCAATCACAATGTCAATTCTTACCTTTTTCTTCAGGAAATCAACAATTCATCCTTGTTTCGGGCGCCAAAATGTAGTTGCAGGAAATCCTACACTACACCCTTGATAAGAATTTACTGTAATTGAGACATATTTGAAGATTAAAAACAACACTTTATTATTTGATTCTCAGAAGTGTATACAAGAAATGGAAGAAATCAAGAATACAACCGCTCTCTTGAATTTTCTCTCTCCTCAAAACTTTCTCAACACTCCAAAAATACATCATCCTCTCTCTCTGAATCTACTGGGTCTCTTTATATAGGATAGTTACATAGTGGATGACAGCTAATCTGTCCTTTAATTTCGGATCTGACTGCGATATTATCACAGTAGTTATAATGTCCATTCTCGCAAGCATCGTGACCATAGCAGGATAATCACGCTCTTCCCGTGTTTCTTCATTCGTCAGCTATTACGTCATTCTTCAAATCATTCTGTGACACTCGTGAAGTGTTGTTGAAGAACTCGCGGTGATGTTCGCAGAAGTGTTGTTAATCTTGCAAGAGTAATATCATGGCAATATTCTGGTCCTACACTACTCAAGAGAAAGTACCTATCCCCATGCGTCATGCTTATGTTAGAAAAAATCTAATCATAATGATGAAGCATATCATTCCATTTTTAGGAAGTATTTTTTCACCAGCCTTTGATCTTTTGATTTCGAATAAACTTTGAGTTTGAAGAATGATTCTATACTCGTTAACCCCTCCTCTTGACTTAGAGTAGAATTTCTAAGAAGAAGATTATGAGTTGTATGGAGTTTTATGTGAAAACGGAAAAGACATTACTTAACAGTTCTCCTTTTGAACCTTCATAAGAATTTGACTTTCTTAAGAGGTTTTCTGGTGGAGATCTTCCCTGCTCGTTCATAGAGGAGATCGTTTAGGTGTTGAAGTTTTGAAAACTCCATGTTCACCATGATCTTCTACTCTCCTGAGCACCTTGAGGAAGATAGGAGCTATTTCTAAGAATTTAAAGATCTCAAGAAAAATATTAGAAATACGTAGATCTGTCGATTCTTGAGGTTCTTCTAGACTACACAGATCATAGAGATCGTGTCGAGTCCGATCTCAACTATTGAATTCTTTGACAGGAAGCTAGGTAGATTATATCTTCATACCTCCCTATTTCTAGAGCCAAAATGTAATCGCAACTTTTCTGATGGTTACATCCAAATAAAGATAAATACTAAAAATTACTCTAACATTCAAGATTCAAAGATAAACAAGATATAAAGAGCATAAAATTAAAGATTGACACAAGAATATAACGTGGTTCGGCCATGAATACCTACATCCACGGGAAAGAAGATAGTTTCTTTATTGATTATAAGGTCTTACCCTTGAAAGAGTTACAAATCTCACTTAGATCTCTCACTTTTTCTCTGTCTAGATCTCTCTCAGGAATTCTTTGTAGAAAGACCATCTAATAATATATCAGATAACTTGCCCATTTCCTGCTACATGGGTTGGTATTTATAGACAAATAATACTCGTGAAGGTCAGGCCTCATCGAGCTCTCGGAGTCATCCTACATCGCCTTCGCTTATTCGGACTGGTTCCATACTATCCCTCGTGGTGGTATCCCGGGTATGTCGCCCTATTCGTGATGGTCAGGCCTCGTGAAGCTCTTCTCCGAAGGTCCTTGTGCTGCTCTACTCACGAGTTATAGTATAAATCGTCCAAGTTCTCTTTTACATCATTAGACTCGCTCTCACTCCTTCTGATCCTTCATCAAATACAATGCTGCTTTTTAAACTTTGACCGACTGAATCGATTAGACCACTCCTTCACACGCGTCTTTCATGCGATGCTAGTGGCAGGTGTCTCGATTCAGATGAAATCAGCTTTATGGAGAATGATTTGGTGCTCCTACCTTATCATCTCATCATGAAGTCATCCCTTTAGATGTTAACATGTGGCCATCGGGTATTTTACCCTCACAATAATAACACTTGATTCGACAACCGTCAGAAATTTGACCCATATTTAGAAACTTATAATCCTGGTTGGAAAAACCATCCAAACCTTTCGTGGTCTAAGGTCCAGAGTCAAGGTCAGTTTAGTAATTCTAATGCTCCCCCAGGTTTTGGTTCAGTCAAGGTCAGTTTAGTAATTCTAATGCTCCCCCAGGTTTTGGTTCAAATAAGAACTCTTCAGGTTAGTTTCAAAACTCTTCAGAGAATAGAATTACTAGCTTAGAGGAATCTCTTAGTATTTTAAGAAAGAGCCAGGATATGTTAGCACAGAGCCACGACATGTTATTAAAGAGCCAAGTTAGTTTTCAACAGGAAACCAGGCAGAACTTTCAAACTAATTCTCAGACTCTTCCTAAGTTAGAACTTCAAGTTGGCCAAATAGCTAAGACCTTAAGTGAGAGAGATAATGGAAGGTTCCCTAGTCAGACTAATCCCAATTTTAAAGGAGTTCATGAAGTAGGTGCAAAACCATCGAATCAGCTGAATGCTATTAGAACCCTTAGGAGTGGTAGAGTAGTAGAAAATCAGGTAACCATGCCCGATAGTGAACGTACTGTAGTTCACCGCTAAGGACCACCACTAGCTGATGGGGCTGATAAAGTTTCCGATGATGTCAATTCTGTTCTTGAGAGAGGTATGATTCTGTGCCTAGAGCCCCATTTCCACATCTATTAGTACCAACAAAGAGTGAATCCAACTTTAATGACATATTGGAGGTTTTTAAGAAAGTTACCATAAACCTTCCTTTATTAGAAGAAATTAGGCAGCTGCCGGCTTATGCCAAATTCCTTAAGGATATGTGTACGTGAAAGCGCAAACTTAGTGTCCCAAAGAAATCCTTTTTAGCTAGTTATGTAAGTTCGATCATTCAGAACACCACAACTCCTAAGTATAAAGACCCAGGTGCCCCTACCATTGCTTGCACGATAGGAAAACATTGGGTAGATAAAGCTTTACTTGACTTAGGAGCTAGTATGAACTTACTGCCATACCATGTGTACTTACAACTAGGACTTGGAGAATTGAAGCCTACCAAGATAACACTCCAGTTAGCTGATAGGTCAGTTAAAATTCCTCGTGGTGTGATAGAGGATGTTCTAATTGAGGTCAACAAGTTTATTTACCCTGTGGATTTCGTGGTCTTAGATACCTAACCTATCCCTGACCTAGAGAACCAGATACCTGTGATTTTAGGTCGCCCATTTTTAGCTACGTCTAATGCAATCATAAATTGTCGAAGTGGTATTATGAATCTATCTTTTGGTAATATGACCATTGAGTTGAATATTTTTAATGTCAATAAGATACATTCTGAGCTAGATGACACATGCATTGAAGAGGTGAACATGATAGGAACCTTAGTTCTTGAGTCATTACCAAACATCATATCAGAAAATCCATTAGAGAGTTGTCTAGCCCATTTTAGCATGGATTTCGATGATGATAACAACATTGAACAAGTAAATGCTCTGTTGGATTCTATTCCTATGTTAGATACCGATACATGGAAAGCTAGGTTTGAACCATTATTAGCTTTCGAGTCTACCTTAATCCCTTGTTCAGAAGAGCCTCCTAAGTTGGACCCTCACTATGCAATTTTAGGCCCATCTGAGACTTTCCTTGCTATTATAGCTTCCGATTTGGATACTGATCGGGAGAGTAGGCCAGTGACCGTGCTTCAAGATAATAAGGAAGCTTTAGGGTGGACCATAGCGGATATTAAGGACATAAGTCCTACTTTGTGTATGCATCAGATGCATTTAGAGGACGAACCACCTGATTATAACTTAGATAAAGCAATGGACCTTTTTCAGGAACCTAATGGTCTAGAAATTAGGGATATTGTGACTAGTCTATTTAGAGAGGGTGGATTTGGAATATATACCTCTACCATTTCACAAGAGTATCTTCATAGAGCAGTTCAGTTGTTAGAAACCCATCCTCTGGTTGATGTGGTTAGCCCAGGCTATGATACCCAGATTGATTTTTTTTCCCACCGAATATTTTTCAACCAATTGTGGGAATGTATAAATTTCATATGTGACAATTATTAAGTTCTGAGACTAAACCTAATTATTTTAGGAAAATAAAATTGACACATTTGCTTAAGATTGACCGCCACTTTCATCGTGGTCAATTGTGTGAGTCAAAACTGATTGACTTTAAGGATCCTCAATTATTCAGGTTATTATTATGTGCTTCTAAATTCTTATTTGAGTTTTTCCATACTTTACAACCTGAACATTCGGATCTTAGCTATGAGGAAATCCAACCCATGAAAATATTTTATCTAGACCCTTTCATAGAGCCTGAACCTGAATCACAGCTAGATATAGTGGTCTTAAATAGGAAACTAGGCAAGGGTATGCTTTATTTGTTCATTTTCTTGGCAGGTTGCAGATTCCTTTTACTTGTGGTAGCTTTATTTGGTTTTGATGACCCACAGAAATTTCGGCTATTACTTTATGATTCTATGAGGTGAATAATCCTTTCTTAGTCTGGATGAAGACTTTAAACTTAGCACTTCTTGGGAGGTAACCCAATATTCATGCGACACATTAATATCTTTCTTTATCTCTTTTGCTTCAAATGGTAACACTTTCTCATTGTTCATTCTTTTAATTTTATCTTTAGAACATTGGGGACAATGCTAAATTTAAGTTTGGGGGTATGGGAGAAACTTGTTAGTTGCATTAGTAAACTCCAGAGCCTATAAATTTATGTTTATTTAGGATGACACTAACCAATGTAAGTGGATGGAAGCATTTTGGTTGTAGGAGTTGAGGAACCAATCTGATTAGATGGAAACATCTAGAATAGTCTATTCATAAAAGCACATAGCTCAGGTGTTAGAAAAGAAAACGTGGAAGTTTCGCCATATCCTCGTGATGGAAACATCGAAAGAATCCCGATCACTTCTTTTATTTTTTATTTTTACCATTGCTAGGGTGAAATAGAGTGATTGAGATATGCAAAAAAAAAAAGTTGAAAAAAGTTAAAAAAGAATAAGAAAATTGAGACCAGACCATTAGACCAACCAGAATAAAGTGTTCAATAAAGTCGACCACTGGTACCATTGTATATGCCAGTTGTGTTGACCTAGAGTTAGGATTATCGACCACTGGTCCCCTTGTATATGCCAGTGTGTTGATATTAGTCCAGACCAGTATCTCAATCCATTAGGATAGGTTCACCTTAGTCAACATCATCCACGTTTTTCTCTACATCCCATCTTCTTAATCTACCATGTGATTGGTTGACTCCGGTTTTATGATGTCTAGAAAATATATATGAATTTTAGTATGCTTGAGTGCAAACTCGCGTACAACAATTGGAATTTCGCATCAGGGTACTTCCTCTTGTAGTCAATAAGTATGCCAACCAAGGAGATTCTTTAGTGCCTTCCAAGGTTCTGCGTAGATAGCTTGGGTCTGAAGTATAAAGGTTTTATGGGTATACCTTTGGTAAGCCCTCCCGAGACTATAACTCGTCCACTAGGGACACCTAGGGGTTCAAAGGCTTATTGCATATGCTAAATGCAATCGACGATGCCTGCGACAGTGAGTTAGGATTTTATTTTGTTTTATTTTTGTTCGAGGACTAGCTAATAATAAGTTTGGGGGGGGGGGGGGGTATTTGATAGACACATTTTTGTGTCTAATTTGTCTCTCTTCTTTATATTGATAATGCTCATTTTTGTACTTATTATGGTGTTTTATGTGTGTGTAGGTATTTTTGGCCAATAAATATTTTTTGGAAAAAAATCGGCTCGAAAAGTTGTCAAAAGCACCCCAGAGAACATTTGCTAAACGGACCCCCAGTTTGGATAAGGGGAACCTAAGGGGCACCCCTAAGACAACTACTATTTTCACCCCAGCTGAGGATAGGGGGCGACCAGCTTCTTCCCCAAAATTCAAATTCTTTTTTTGGCGGGAAAAAATGGCAGCAGCGAAGCAGAATTTGTGTTGGATTTATCGGCGAGTTTTGACGAGATTCAATGGCTTATTTTCATTGGGATGGACCTGTTAGAGCACAACAAGGTTGGTACGAGTGTTTGGATCGATCATAATGGGATGCATGGTCGTGTTGGAGCAGAACATAGGTGTAGAGTTTCACGGGCATTTTTATTCGGTAATCGGTGGAGATTTGATCGGAATTTCTGTTTGAATTGGATTGGTATTATCCTGTTTTGGTTAAACATGGAATGCATGTCGAGCAGATTCGACAAAATAGGTTCATATCTTCAGTTTTAAGGAAACAAGGGAAGTGAAATATTATCGGGATTTTGAGAATCCATGAAGGATTAGGAAAGGTTTATGCTAGATTTGAACATATTTGGTCTTGATTCAGTTTCAAGGGAGTGTTGGAGAGTCAAGATAACTCAGCAGACACGTGCATATAAAGTTAGAGAGAATTATTCTCGGAACTTGTTGTGGAAGAAAAAGAGGATGAACCGAAGATATTCGTGGACTCTAAGGTGTATATATAGGCTGCTGCATACACAGAAGGGGTGGTCGAGACTTTGGGGTAGTTGCAGAGCAAGAACAAAAGCTGCAGAGATGAGTTCCACACCAGCAGAGAAGAAGGAAGAATAAGAACAGAGAACAACACCCAAAAGAAGTCGCAGAAACTGTTGACTATTCTTTCATATTCAATCTCTTTTGTAACAATTTTTCCAACAATTAATAGAGTTCACAACAGTTTTGTTAAACGTTTCTAAGTAACAGCGACTTCTATAATAATTATATCTGTTACAAACCCGCTGCTTTAGTAGTTTTCTCTTGTTTTTCACCCTTTTGAGCTATGAACACCTACTTTGAGCACGTGAATAACATGAAGAGATAAACCCCATTGCTGAGGCGACGGAGGAAGCCGTTTTTCCAATTATTATGTGGTAAATTCTATTTAACTTAATTATTGCAATTCTTTTATGATTATTTGCACTGAACTGAAATTGGTTATATGATTCTGACTAAGTAGTTGTATTTTCAATTGATGGGTCATGCTTAGGTTAAGTCTTTTGATGGTCAATTCTTTCGATTTACATCTATTGTTTTGATAATCTACTTGTCTAGGCAATATTTTAGAATCAAACTGAATGTATGAGTTGCATAATTATTGTTATTGACCGAATCACTGATAATTGGTTGATGGTGGAATCCATAGTCTCAGTTTTCTCTATAATCTTGAAATTAATCTTTTTAAATTTGAGTCTAAAATGAATCTTCACAAGTCAGAGAGGAACGGCAACTTTACTACCACTTTACAACAACTATATTAAAACCACATCATAGCCATTCTTGGTATAAATCCATGCGAAAAAGATTGATTCTACCTTCTAAGGGCAAATCATCATGTTTCTTACAAGTTTGCCACTTTGTTATGTCTAGGAAACTTCTTATGAGATCTTATTCTTGTGTTTTAAGAAGGATAACTAGGGTTTGGAATAGAAAATATTGTGATTACACATAGCTATTTCCAACGATTTTCATCTTGCAATGTTTTACATTTATTTATCTAAATTTTAAGTTATTTCGAAGATGATTTTGTAATATTAATCTTTATGGTTTTATATATTGAAATTTTTTATGGGATATGTGTGTTTACGTCTGTGAACTATGATTATCTCATATGTCAATATTTAAGTCTATTATGTCTTTATGCAATATTAATAAAAGATAAAATGACCTTTTGAATATTCCGCAGTATTTATCTTTCCCTGATCCACTTCTATGTGAAAGTATTGTATAGCTCCATAAGTTTTCTTATGTTGAGCATTTTCAGATTAAATTAATCATTAAGGTTCTCTTGTGGTTAATTTATTCTAGTTTACTGGATACAAGTTCATGTTTCATGTGATTTATTGTCCAAAGAAATCGTTATTTTCTTGTCAAAGTAAGGTCGCTGTTGTTATTCTTTTGGGAATGACATTTTATGGGGAGAGTTCTTAATTGAAATTGTGCTTAATTGCTAAATCTTTGTGGGGAGTGCGGCTGTGGAATATTGTAGGAGTTATCTTGTATCTTTATAAACTCCTTGATGAATACACTAAGTTTCGACTATGTGAAATCATCGAAACTAAGTTGATATGTTCTTTTTTTAAGTCATGAATAATCTCTTTGATAACTTCATTATGATCCCGCTAGTTTTCGTACCTTTGCCAATTTATATTGACAAAAAGGGGGAGAATTATTTTGTAGTTCACACCACATACATATGGTTTACGGAACATTATGTAAGGGGGAGTAGTTTTCATTGTGAGATGAAGTATTGACTAAGGGGGAGTGACACATATCACCATAGTATTATTGTCAAAGTTGTGATACAATTGAACTTTGATGCCGTGAAATAATACTATGACACTGTATAACAAAATTGAGAACAACTATTTTATTATTATTATGGATAAGGATCTACAACAACAATAACACTGAGCTGAACACGTTCAGACTCACTGGGGTGCTTGGAGTGACGAAGAATTAAAGGAATGTTGAAGAACCTAGGAAATCAATCATGTTGGATGAGAAGCTACAAAGTTTATTTATTTTGTAATCCATATATATTGATAGTTTTTAGAGCATTGCTCGTTTGAACCCACCAAGTGTTGGTATGTCAAGTTTGGTTGTCATATTTTAGTGAAGCAAAACTCATTTAAGAGTCGCTTTATTTAAATGTACTAGAGTCAACTTTGTATAGGTTAGTTTGAAAGTATTAGGGTGAGACATTACAAGTATTGCGAAGACTTGAATAAGTGAAGAAGTGCGGAACCACAACGACAACATCATCCTTCCACTTGAGGTTATTGATATTTGACTTGAACTGTTTCATTCCCTAACGTATCTTTTAAGTCGTGCATATTGAAAACATAAAACTGCGAAGCATGAACACTCTAGATAGACATAGTATTAAGGAATACAATATGAAGTTTCTTGCTTAACCAATAAACTTTGTATATAAGACATCAACATAATCGTACGAATGCTATTGTGATTATGTATGGGTATGAGGTGAGGATTTTATCCTATGGAACAATGTTTACATGTGTTCTAAGGAAGTAAGTTCATGATATGTGTTGTGAATTGAAAAGGAAATCGCCAGGCGTTATTGGGGTTGTTCTTCATTGCATATCTTATGAACGACCAATATGTGTGATTAGTATAACCGCTCACGACTTATTTTTTTTCTTGGTAAAACTATTCACATGAGGCCTGACTTATGTATTGGTATGACTTTTATTAGTGAAACTGATCTTAAGTAATCACCTGGGGTATGATCGGGTTGTGTATGTCTGAACTTATTACTGTGAAGAGGGGAACCGTTCCTAGTAATAGGTGCAGTGCATAACAAGGGGAACCGATCCTTGTATGATGTGCAACAAGGTTTATGGAAGAAAGGGGAACCGATCCTATGAACATGTGCAACAAGTTTTTTGGAAGGGGGAACTGATCCTATGGACATGTGCAGCCCATACAAGTTAGATACCAAATATATGTGGGGAACCGATCTTAGTACCTAGTCAGCCGTATCTTTGGTAATCTAGTGTAACTATGCACAGTACTGACATGGAGGTAGAACCAAAACTTGTTTTGGTAGACCCGTAAACCCATGAGTTGTGATTGAGTGGAACTTGATCAATCACATAGTTCTTGAAAGTCATATGGACCAATTCTAAACATGTTTGGAAGTGTGGTAAATCGGTTTCAAGTGAGCAAGCATGGTAAATACTTGCAAGAGTAAGATGTCGTCACTCTTTGAACACAGTGCATTAATGCTTATTCTATTTTTTTTCAAAGATATTCCTTAAAGGCTAAGAAGAAAGTAAATCCCAAGATCGAATTTAAATAAGTTAAGAATCTTTTTAATTAAGGGTTTTTAGTTATATATGGAAAATAAGAATTAGTAATGTGCATTTGTTAATGAAATATTTTCCAAGGAGATTTCGATCATTATTTTTGGACAATGCATTCACAGGAATTATGAAAACCGAATTTGGTGGAGGAATGAAAAATATCTTGAGAATATTTTCGGTTTTGGAAATTCCTTGGTGTCCAAACTTCCTTGTCTATAAATACTTTGAGTTTGCACATCTAGCAAACTAATCCTGCGTAACCTAGACTTACTCTTTTGTCTTTGTTACTCGTGAAGCCGCCTATCGGAGATGAGAGTAATCTAATTTGGCGAAATATCTTACGGCCTTTCAATTTAAAGTCTTCTTTGGGATTGAGAAGCTCTAGCGCGACCCGTTGGTGGGAAACTAGATATTGCGGTTTATCTTTAGTTTTCGTATTGATTTGATTGACTAACGGTGGTTGAATCTTGATTGCACCTTTTATGCTTGAGAGTCTTCTCTTCTGATATAGGATTTACTCAAACTAGTTCAAGGTTTCGACATGGATCTTTAGACTGTGTTAGATCTAAAGACGATTTTGTGATAATCCATTATTAATAGACTCCGTTCTGTGCGTGATTGATCATAAGAGATTCAAGTGATTGTGTACAGGTGTTTATTGAAGATCTAAGAATATTTGAATACAAAGAAGATATTGAAGATTTCTTACTTGGTGTTTTTATAATCTTTGGTGTGCACAATACTTGTTTGGGAAAAAGAGGATCCAATTAATAATCGGTTTATCCTTGTGGTAGATTGGATTGATTAATTGAGGAAGATCGGCATCAACACATATCACTTGGTTGAAGAGTGTTGTTTTCTTAATCTTAACGATTACATTTGGGTGGTTGAACATAAGATAGATCTTGGAACCTGGCAAAGGAGTTAATGGTAAGATAAATAAGGGAACCTTTGCGCAACTCATATCACTTGGTTGAAGAGAGTTGATACCAAATAGATTTGTTGTTCCTTTACTGTTTGGAATACAAACCAAAGGAATTGGTCCAATTATGTGACTTGTTTACATGTTGTAGGCGTGGGAATACAGACAGAACTAGGTAAATTATAGGTTTAGTTGCTTGGTCTCAACTATACAAAGTTGACTTATTTTGTATAGCGGCTTAATCCTGAGAGTATTCATTTCTGGACTAGGTCCCGTGGTTTTTTCTGCATTTGCGGTTTTCTCGTTTAAAATATCTTGCCGTGTCATTTACTTTATATTCCGCATTATAATTATTTTATTATAATTAAAGTAAATTGCAAAAAATGTTAATTCCTATTTACTTGATACGTGAATCCTATTGAGTTTGGTTAAGTCCGGACCTTTGTATCAAGTAAACACACTTTGTAGTTGTATTGTCTCAATCTCATATCCATATATAGACAATCACACAAAGTGTGAACCGATTTGTTGTATTGTCTCGACTCAGTCTATTGATCGTTGTCATAGGCGTCAAAAATAAATTACACTTTCTTACTACTCAAAATATATAATGAAGCAAGGGCAATAAAGGATCGTTCCCACAGAGAGGTCTTGGTTGTCAAGTTGTTTCGGTTTCCTATAAGTAACACGGGGGATTTTTCTGGTTTTTATATAATTAAACTAATATAAAATCAAAACAAAGAAATAAAACACACAAATGAAGGTAGTGAGAATATTGGATAAAGGTTTCATCTTCAATTGTAAACAAGTTTTTGAAAGTATGAATTAATCTCGCTATCATCAAAAGCCCTAGAATACCTTATTGCAAGAATACTCCGTAAATTTCCTAAATTTATCAACACACACATTAGAGCTGCGTATGTGAATTCTACCTAAATAATAACCTAACGCCTTACGCTAATTAAGTTCAATTCCTAGGAGCATTAAGTTTCAGAAATAGGATAATCAATGCAACTACCATACATTGCGCATGACAATTCATACAAAGGTCAAAGTCTACATATGATTACAAGAGTGTATCACTACAAACCGTAGTCATATCATGCTACTCGTATTCAAGGTCATCGCTTGATGAAAACCCTAAAATATCTATAAATATAGATGTATGTTCAATCAATTCTAGACTCAACCAAACAAACATTCAATCATATTGCAATACATCAATCACACAATTATTATAATCAGTATAAAGTGAACGATGGTTTTGAGAGAAAACTAACTCATAAAGATCAAAACTTGTTTTCAAAATCCAACTACATCTTTAACCAATAAGAAAACTTAGATCATATTCATGGAGTTCATAACAAAACGCATAGAAGAAAGCATCATGTTTTAAACCCTAGAAAACAAAAGTAGCAGCAGCACTCCCTAATGGAGATCTATAGGTTTAGAAGAAGACTTTTCTATTTATATGCTTTTCTCCCAAAAGGATACTTTCCCAAAATTAGGTTAAGTCTTCTTAATCTTCAAGTCCACATCCATATACTAGTCCACCAAGCCCATATTTGAGAAATATGTCTCTGGAATTTTTGGGTCCAAAACTGGTCGCCGGTTGCTGACGTCATCACCAGAATCCGGTCGTCGGAATCCGGTCAACGTAAAACTATATCCGACCACATTTTCCTCCCTGAGTTCAACCTAAACCCTTGAATCTCCTCTGACCTTCAATTGCAGCTCCATTATTGAATTAATCACCAATTGAACTCCAACCCATCTTCTTAAATCGACAGAAACTCATTCCTCAAACCCTAATTCTTCTTAACAGTATCCCTAATTTCTCTGATTTCTCTACTTGAGCATCTGGCCGTTAGAACCACAACTTCAATTTCCCTTCTCTTAGAAGTAAACTCATCATAAACCCGTCTTCAGTTTCCAACCAGACTAGTTCTTCTCCGTTTCATGAATCCACATCAATTTCTTCTCAATATCCCGGACATAATAGCAGCAGCGGCTGCTTTCCTTACTCAATTTCTGGGAACTGATTGAAATGAATGAATTTAGAGAAGGAGAACTCTCGATTTAGGCTTGTAATAAAAGTGGAACTGCTATGGGCACTCCACCATCTGAATATGGGATAACCAGCTCATGTGTGGCTTGTCGGTTTCTGAGAACCAACAGCCTAATTCTCTGCTCAACTATCAGTTCTAGCAGACTGAAAGTTTAATTTCCAACATATCTCCTCTTGCACAATCTAGCCTGCCCCAAATATCGCCTGTGAATTGACCCTCTCACTCCATTTAGCTCCAATTGAATGATTTCTCCTTCTTTTGCTCATAATGACTCCAAAGTACCTAAAACACTCAAAAGTAAACATAAGAAACATAATTCACAAGGATAATAGAAAAGAAAGCATAAATACTAGATATAAAATTAGGTGTTTTAGACACCTATCAAATTTCCCCACACTTAGACTTTTCTAGTCCTCGAGCAAATCAAACAAAACAATTCTAAAACATACATACAACTCCGTGTCGTTGAGGCTACGGTAAAACTTAGAAATTATGACAATCCTTTAAACCTCTAGGTGTCCCTAGTATATGAGCTTTAGTCTCGTGAAGTTTTACAAGAGGTCTACCTACAAAACCTATATTTCCAACTCCAGCTACCTGTGACCAATCTATGAACGAATCCAAAATGGCTATTGGAGGAGGTACCCATATGCAAATCCAAATTAATATATATGTAAATTAATCTCTATTCAGAAAGTTGAACAAACCACAATACTCGGAATCTGGCTAACCACAATCACAATGAAAAGATTAAGAATATGGATATAGAGATAGATGTTTGCGAATGTTGACTAAGTGATTGGTGTTTCCCATATATGTCTGAAGGTCACCGCCAAGATGAACCTATGCATCCTATTGGATTGAGATACTGGTCTGAATTCTAATATCAACTCAGCTGGCATATACAAGGGAGCCAGCGGTCAATAATCTTAATTCTACATCAACTCAACTGGCATTTACAAGGGAACCAGGAGTCGACTTTATTAAACAATAATAATATTTTTTCTTTTTCTTTTTCTTTTTATTTTTTCACTTTTTTTTTCTTTTGAGACAGCATGATTAGATCTTTTGTATCAAAGCACATGCTTCTTGTCAGTAGATTACATGATAGTTCCCATGGATCCTGCGTTCCACGCTTGTTTATGCGACGGAGACAGGGAGAACACACACATATTGCTATCCAAGTGTCATTTTTATTCCGATTGGTCTAATTGGTCGGTCTTTTTTTTTCCTAGCAACTCAATCACTCTATTTCATCCTAGCAGTAATAACAATTCGATGTTTAGTGACCCACCAAATCACTTAGAGAACAATAGATAAATATGGAAAAATAAAAATAGAACGTGATATGGTGATATTCCGAGATATGGTAACAACTATCATATTATTTGTAACACTTGAATAATGTAGGTACCGAATATCGCAAGAGTTTAGGTTGCGAATATAACAACGACTATAAGAGGAAGTGTCAAGAAATAACACGATGATGGAAGAAACGCGGGAGAAGAATGAAAAGTTTGCGAGTATAAAATAAACTTGCGATCATAAGTTATGATGCCTCGCAGGATATTACAGTTGTAAAGATTTCACTATAAATAGTAGTTCAAATGTTAAATTTGAGGGGTTCTTTTAGTGAGTGTGAAAAAATATTAAAGGAGAGAGAATAGAGAAAGTTGTAACTATTCTAGTTCCATTTATATATTTCTTGTGATCAATTGAGAGCATTAATAAGAAAATTGTTATTCATCATCATTAACTTCTTAAGTTTACTAATTCTACTGAGGGTGTAGTTGTAGGATATTCTGCAACTACATAATTGGCGCTAGAAACAGGGATTGATGTTAATCATCGTAGCAGAAATTTGAAGGAATTTTGGAAATTTGAAGATCAAATGGAATCAGCAGATGAAGGTTGTAAAAAAGAAGAATGTAATATGATCACAAAGACAATGATTGATGAATTTCATAACAACATAAAGGGAAAAATACACAAACGAGATTGTAGAGGAAGAAAGATCATGGAGGTGGAGAAGATAAAAACTTTGAAAGAATGGGAAAAGCATAAAATCATGTTTTCAGTAGCAGAAATTCCAAATGAAGACTTGAACCACACTTCACCATTAGTAGTCACAATCCCGATCATGCGAGAAGAGAAGAAAGCTACAAAATCTATAGAAAAATGGAAATTAAACCGAGTTTTGATTGATACATGGAGTTCTGTTGATATTATATTCTATCATGCACTTAAGGGGATGGGGATCAAAGATGAAGAAATTACAAATTCAGAATATCTTATCCATGGATTGGGAAAATCTGCAACAAAATCCAAAGGGGAAATAATGTTACGAGTATCGATGGGAGAAATTGAAACACACATAGTTTTATGTGTAATAGATATGGAATCTCCATATAATATGCTGATAGGGAGACCATGGATTCATGCGATTAAAGCTGTTGTTTCGACATTACATCAATCAATTAAGTTTCCTACACCAAGCGGAATACAAGAGATAAAAGGAGATCTTGATAGTGCAAAATTTTGTTATCAGATTGAAGTAAAACAGTATGGAGGAAGATCCAGAAAGAAACAGTTCAGCCGAAAACTTGCGAGAGAAGCAAAAAAGGAAGAAGAGTTCAGGGTGTAAACAATAAGAGCAAAAGAAGGAAGAGGAATACCAAGTGAGATCCCAGAAAAAGAAGGAGAGCCAATGAAAGTAATCAAAGAACCAACACCTATGGGAGAGCAAAGTCCTAGTTATGTCGCAGCAGAACCAACCAAAGAAATAAATATTGGAAGTAAAGAGGAGCCTTTAATCTTGCGAATTGGAACTAAGATGGACGAAGAAGAAGAAAAAAGAACTATTGATCTTTTACGAGAATACAAAGATATATTCGCAGGAGGTGTAGATGAAATACTAGGAATTGATCCATCAGTGGCGTGTCATAGATTGAACATAGATAAAAGTGTGAGACCATTTAAGCAAAGAATTAGAAAGATTTCGCAAAATTACCATACACAAATAGAAGAAGAATTGCAAAAGATGTTGGATGCGAGAATCATAAGAGAAGCAAAATATCCAGAATGGATTGCGAATATGGTCATTGTTCCGAAGAAGAATAAAGGGATAAGGATTTTCATAGATTTCACTGATCTAAAAAAAGCCTGTCCAAAAGATAGTTTTCCATTGCCATATATACCACAAATGGTGGAATCAGCTGCAGGACATGACAGAGTCACTTCACTTGATGGGTATAAAGTGTACAATCAAATATCACTCGCAGAAGAAGACCAAGAACATACTGCATTTTTTGCTCCAAGAGGTTTATATTTCTATGTGAAGATGCCATTTGGTTTACGAAATGCGGGTGCTACTTATCAACGAATGGTTGAAAAGGTGTTCGCAAAGTGGATACATAAAACCTTAGAGGTATATGTAGACGATATGTTGATAAAAAGTAAAGAAGCCAAAGACCATGTGCGGGACTTGAAGGAAATATTTGAACAAATGAGAAAATTCAACATCAAACTAAATCCTGAAAAATGTATAATTGGAGTTGCGTCAGGAAAATTCTTGGGATACATAGTATCAAAGGAGGGAATACAATTTGATCCAGAAAAGGTACAAGCAGTTCGTGACATGCCAACACCTGCAACAGTAAAGGAAGTGCAAAAGCTGAATGGACTCTTAGATTCACTTGGAAGGTTTATTTCGCGAATGTCAGATAAGTGCAAACATTTCTTCAACATACTTAAGAAGGGAGCAAAATTCAGGTGGACTGATGAATGTGAAAAAGATTTTCAAGGGATCAAGGAGTATCTCACGAATACATCCATATTACAGAAACCAGAGAAAGATGAAGAATTATTGGTATACCTCGCAACAACTCAATACGCTTTAAATACAATTTTTTTGCGAACGGACGCAAGAGTAGAAAGGCCCATTTACTACATCAGCAAAACTTTTAATACAGCAGAGAGGAATTATTCTAAAATGGAGAAGTTAATTTTAGCTCTGGTTTATTTTATTGGTTTATACAAATAAAACAATCGCAGACACGATCAAAAATAAATTAGAAGGACATCTCAAAGGGTGGTGCGAACAAGTACCTAGCGCAGTTTGGGCATACAATACAACTAGAAGAGAGGCAACTGGAATGTCTCCTTATTGCTTAACATATGGAGTAGAAGCTGTATTGCCAACAGAGGTTATAATTCCGACTACAAAGAAAGAATCCTGGGAAATAAATTTAAGCGCAGGGGTGATACTAAGTGAATTGGATGATTTAGAAGAAAAAAGAGAAAAGGTGTTGCGATATATGAAAGTTTATCAAGAAAGATTAGATCGAGAATATAACAAGAGAGTTATCGAACGTGAGTTCAATCCAGGGGATTTGGTTATGCGAGAAACACCTCCACACCAGAAAGAAAATGGAGGAAAATTAGCACCAAAATGGGATGTACCATATGTCATCAAAGAGGTTGTGGGAAGTGGAGCTTATCGACTGATGGATCCAGAAGGGAGAGACATGGGTTTAAGACTTGGTCGACCCTGGAACAGATTGTATTTAAAAAGGTATTATCCATAAACCTCATGAAATATTTTGCGAATATGGTTTGCTCGTGCGAAGCTTAAATTACGAATTTTTAACTCTTATTGCGATTAGCTTTCATTAAAGAGAGACGCAAAAATTACTTGCGAATAAAAGACCGCAAACTGTGATTAGCTTTCAAAAAAGAAAGAGAGCCGCAGAAAATTTTACACAGGAAAACCTTTGTGTGGCGTACACCCTAGTTCGCGAAGCAACATTTCGTAAGAGGAAAAGTCCTAAAGTACGTCATTTAAGGGGTACCTATAAGCATGGCTCAGGAAACCGGAACACCACCAAGGAACCTGAGTACATGGACATTACGGGGTACAACCCAAAAGCGGGGTACCTATCCGGGTTAGACACCTTGGATTCTCAACCTAATCTTGCGATGTAACATGATATAGGTTGGGCAACTAAGGTATACTGTCTTTCTCAAGAAGTGTAGAAAGCGATCAAGGCGCCGAGGTACACGGTTGAGTCAAGAGTGCCGGATGGGTTTGAAGCACATCTTCCATTCTTGACAAGTCTTGGAAAATGATACACTTGGCCCAAAGATACCCCATAGGGTGCAACCTCATAACTATAAGCCCTATAGGCAAAAAGGATAAGAGGTTGCGATCAAAAGCTGGTTGTTTGCAAAACCGGATGGGAAGAGCTAACCTTGTATGGTCGATGTACGCTTCCTTGAAGGGGCAACCAAGGGGAAGATAAAGGGCATCACCCTCCATTAGGGAGCTGATACGTGATATAAGACGCAAATGTCATGAGGCTTCTTATTCGCAAGAACATAAAGACTTGTCATATTTGTGCAACAATCATATTTTTGCGAATATAAAAAATATATATATATATATATAAAATATATTTATATATATACATATTCGCAGAGTTACATACAATGAATTTAAGATGAGATCAATGGGTTATTACATGAAAGTGTGATAACGTCCTGCGATTTCATCGCAAGACGATAATGTCACGAGGTTGTATGTTCGCAAGAATGTTCAGACTTGTCATATTATCGCAAAAATATCATCACAAAAAATGGTGGCAAAATAAGACCTTTACTTAGGAAGGCATGATAAGACCACATCAATTACTGAAATCAATTCCATCAATATTATTGGAAATTTTTTTATGAGAATATATATAAAGAATTCATAAGCATAGAAGCAATTTTGTTCGCAATCATATTCATAAGGGTTGAATACTTCTTATACTTCTTCAAAGATTCAATACTTCTTTTACTTTTTAAGAGATTCAATACTTCTTATATTTCTTCAAACAATGAATGTTTCTTCATGAATTGAAAATTTTTATACTTCTTCAAGGGTGCCTCATACTTCGTATACTTCTTTAAGGATGTTTCATACTTCTTATGCTTCTTTAAGAATATTTCATACTTCTTACACTTTTTCAAGGATGTTTCATAATTCTTCACGGAGATTTCATACTTCTTATACTTCAAAGGGGAAATTTATTATTTAATTCGCAATAAATTGAAACTTCGCAACTTAGACTGAGGCAGGTATCTTAATATCTACAACAATAATTGATCATCTGAAGTGCAATAATAAGGAGAAAGGGAATACTAATTTAAGTATTCAAGACATAGTATTTCTCTTCATATGATCAAGTCATGCAAATCTAGAGAAAGATCAAAGTAGTATTGCAAAGTACAAAGTATGCTTCTTAAGGAAAACAAGCAGTAAGCATGATCGTTCATAGAAAAGAGAATCAACAGTAACCAAGAGAAAGAATTCAAAAGAAAGGAAAACAAAGTTGTTAAAAAGAAGAACAACAGTAGAATAATCCATCATGCTTAAAGCTCCTCATCAACATTTTGTACTAGATCTTTAGGAGGGGTAGGACCATCAACAGGAACATCTCCTTGAGGGATAGATTCTTTTTCCAAATCAAGTCCTTCATCGTCACTCTCGTAATCAAAATCACTATCAGGATCACGAGCAACCTCATCATCAGATATTTTCAGAGGTGTAATTCTCACGGGAGGCAAGGACCTAGATAAGAGAATGTTATTCGCAAAGACTTGAGCTTTCAGATGACTTTCACGAAGTATAGCCTTCTGATGGTTGGTATCTTCGATATCTTTGGCGTAAGCAAGATAGTTGAATCTTCGAGTGGCATGATCACGAGAGTTGATCAAACGAGTAGAAAGCAGAGCATTTTTCTTGCGAAGCTCAGAACAAGAGGCTTCTAGTCCAACTTTAGCACTGCGGAGGTTATTTTCAGATTCTGCGAGTGAAACAAAATTTAAAGAATCAGTTTTGCGAGTATAACAAAATTGAAAGGTATACCAAAGGCAGTCAAATTTTAATGACTACCTTCTCTTTGTGAAGAAAGAAATTGAGCTAAAGATAGACAACAACTCTTCATCTGATCCATCGCATTGTCAAAACCATCGCCAACTAATCCTTTAAGTCTAGATTGAAGCTTTTGATCTTTGGAAAGAAGATAATTTTTATCCTTCGAAATTTTGGCATTAAGACTTTCTAGTTGAGAGTAATCTTCTTTAAGTTTATTTATCTTAGTGCTTAATATCATATTCTTATTAAGAAGGGATTTCTTCTCGGCAGCAAATGAACTTCTTTCGGCATCTGAAGACCTTTTCAATTCCTCAAGTTCACCTTTTAACAAATAAAGGAGATTTTCTTGATCGCAACATTTACTCTGAAGAATATTTAATTATTGGGAAGAAGCATTCATTGTATTCAAGTACATACATCGTTCTTTTGATAAGGTTTCATTCTCTTCTACTAGGGATTCTATCCTTAAATCGGATTTAGTTAAAGAATAATTGAGCTGAGATATTTCATCATTCAAAAAATTTTGATCGTAAATTAATTGAGTATTCTCTTGGAAAAGGGCATCAAAATTATCAAGAGCACATGAATGAAGATTAGACAAGTGGGAGAATTGATTCAAAAGACTTGCATGTTTGGCTTGAGATTCTTGTGCGTCTAATTCATGATGAAGTACCAACTTTCTACATTTATGGATAGATTTTATAAAGGGGAATGGGTTTAAATGGATGTTTCAAGCATGTGAGGAATAGAAGTAAACAAAGGGAAAGAAAATATAGAGATAATAGTAATACCTTTTAATGCATCATTCCTCTTGCGAAGGATCGCACAATCTAGAGAATCATTCTGAAGCTGATGATTCACTTTACGAAGACTCTCACATTCCGCTTTCAAGGATTCCTGAGATTGGCGAAGCAATTCAACTTCTTTTTCCAAAGATTGGCGTGAAATAGAAATATCAGGATTGATAAAATTATTAAGCACTTCACAAAATTCAGATTGCGAACGAACGTTTGAAGACTTCGCAGTACTACTTAAGACCTCGGATAGCATTTGGAAAGTTGAATAAATTCCGTCTCGAGCTTCTTGAGAAAGAGGAGAAGAATTTGATAGAGCAAGTTGTAAATTTCTTGGAGCAACAGCATTCAAGGGATTAGGGGTAAAAATAGGTTTTTTGGGAGACGAAGTTGAGGAAGTATATTGCGAAGGTTGATATCGAAGAAGTGTTGATAAATTGACAATGGTGGGAGATTGAAAACTGGGTAATGGAGTAGAGGCAGGATTTTGCGAAGAAGTATTTCCATGAGGGGGAGAGGGAAATTCTTCATCAACCTCAGGAAGGAAGTCATCGATTGAAATTAATGGTGTGGGTTTAGTTACTCGAGATCTCTTATTGGGTTTTGATTTTTCACCAACCTACGAATCAAAAGGTGGATTAAAAACTGAGGCAACAATATATTGATTAAAAAGGAAAACAGAGTATTTTAACTACCTTTTGATTCTCGGATTTTCTTCTTCGAAGATTAGGACTTGAGTTTTTGGTTGAAGGTTTCTCCTGAGGAATAATTTTGCTGAAACAAACCAAAATAAAACAATAAATTAGTCGGAAATCAAAGAGATAAACAAGTGAAAGACGCGAGAGATAGAAGAAAATTACCTTCGAGAACTCATGATGAGGCAAAACAAGAAGATATAATGATAACTGAAAGTGTAATAAGAAGATGGAGTAACAGAAGCGAAAAGGGAAAGTGAGAGAAAGATAAGGAAGGGAATAAAAGGATTTTATATATAAGGAAATAGTTAGAAAAGAATGGTTACAAAAGACATGTCCAAATAAAAAGAACAAGTAACGGTTATATTCTCACGATCATTACTTCTTCGCAGAAATGACATGAGAAGAGGCAAGATGTAGGTACCGAATATCGCAAGAGTTTGGGTTGCGAATATAACAACGACTATAAGAGGAAGTGTCAAGAAATAACACGATGATGGAAGAAACGCGGGAGAAGAATGAAAAGTTTGCGAGTATAAAATAAACTTGCGATCATAAGTTATGATGCCTCGCAGGATATTACAGTTGTAAAGATTTCACTATAAATAGTAGTTAAAATGTTAAATTTGAGGGGTTCTTTTAGTGAGTGTGAAAAAATATTAAAGGAGAGAGAATAGAGAAAGTTGTAAATATTCTAGTTCCATTTAGATATTTCTTGTGATCAATTGAGAGCATTAATAAGAAAATTGTTATTCATCATCATGAACTTCTTAAGTTTACTAATTCTACTGAGGGTGTAGTTGTAGGATATTCTGCAACTACAAATAATTATGTCCTTTTTAGTTAATGGGTTCCTCAACTCCGGCAGGCAAAATGGTTCTATCCATTTAGATTGATAGTGTCATCTTAAAGGAACATATTTCTAGGTTTCAGAGTGTATAAGCAACTTTTTTTTTTTTTAGTTTTTTTTTTAAACACAAGGGAAAACTAACAAGGCTAAAAACTCTAAATGAGAACACTCCTCCACACTTAAACTTTACATTGTCCTCAATGTAAAATTTAGCCATTCAAAGTAAAGTTCAAGATGGGAAATTCATAACAAGATATATATACACAATAAGAAAATAAAATGCATGATAAAAACTGATACTCCAACTCATAGTTATTTCTGAACAATAGAGGATA
Source organism: Papaver bracteatum (assembly GCA_023529315.1). Classification (NCBI taxonomy): domain Eukaryota; kingdom Viridiplantae; phylum Streptophyta; class Magnoliopsida; order Ranunculales; family Papaveraceae; genus Papaver; species Papaver bracteatum. Next base: position 925,334 of record JAJJWX010002200.1, on the reverse strand, counting down.
AAAACTAAACAAGCTATTTAGTTGGCATCTAATCCCAACTCAGCAAATATATACACCTCATTGTTAAGAAAAAATTCCATCTACTTAGAAAGGCTAGTGTTTATTCTAAATTGTTCAAAAATCTCTAAAAGTTGGAGTCATGATATGCAAATATCCAAAATAAAATAAAAAAGATAAAAGACTTATAAAAATAAAAAGATAGAGATAGATACACAAAACCAGTGGGTTGCCTCCCATTTAGCGCTTGGTTTAAAGTCGTCAGCCCGACTTGCAAGTTGAATTCCCCATATACCAATAATCAGAAAAGTTGGGGATCCACCCATAGCACCTGTTTTGCAAACACTAGCTTCACACATATATTAATAATATAAAACATATACGAAGCTATTAACCGATAAAATCTTCCCCTACACTTATTCTTGTCCACACTTGGAAGTGCATACAGAATATAGGAGTCGGGTACTTCCACGGTCTCTTCTTTGCAAACCTGCATAGTATGAGAATCAAGCATCTCTAACGGAGGAAATCGAAAAACAAAGTCATTCAACAATATTCTCGAAACACATACATTCAAACCAATAAGAGGTAAAGGAGAAGAGTTAATATGCAAAGGGTTAGACAAACCTCGCACAATCTCTTGTAGCACGGAATCCTCTTCATCCTTGAAAAATTCAAGTGAATTATTCACCTCTTGTATATCATGGTCCTCTATCAAACCTTGCAACCATTCTTCATCCGTTTCTGCCTTAACCAAAATCTCTGCATCAACATCATCATTACAATCCTTTGCAAGCTCAATTGGGTCTTCCACAATATTGGTCATAACGGTTTCATTATCAACATACTCCTCTTTGTTGCAAGGTACATACTCTTTTATGGATGCAATTCTGTCCATAAGGAATTTCTTTAGAACACTCATTGCATCATCCTCAAGCTCTACCTTTTGAATAGGTTCTTGAACGTTATAAAGATCAATACTTGAGTGAGATACATTAGTGTCATCATATTCCTTTTCAACTTCATCTTGATCGCAAAAAGACTTCATTGTACACTCTTCGGGGATGTCACCATAAATTGGTTCAAGCGATGCATTTTCATAGTCATCGTCACTATCATAGTTAACATAATATTGGATACCACTTCCCAAAGATTAGTCTTTCGCAGAATTTTGCATGTCCTCTTTGTATTCTTCAATTCCTTGTCTTAAATTGGAAACACCTTTTTGAAACTCTTGGAGTGATCCATCCAAATTTTGAAAATAGCGTTCCATTTGTTGGTAAAGCTCGTTCGACAGGGGAAAAGTAGAATTACTTACTTCAGTATTGCTATGCCAATTATCTTCCCTCTAAATGAGTGAATGATCATAACTACGATCATAAATTAGGCCAAACATACTATGAGCACATTCGATGGATGAAATTGGTTCCACTCTTGGTTGTCTACAAACTGTCTCCATGCTGACCATATATTGTTGCAATTCATCTACCAAACTCGAAGAAATATGAATAAGAGTAGAACTAGTCTCCCCTCCCTGTGGTTGCTCACTTACATAACCACCATAAGAAGGTTGGAATGTATGAGAACAACTAACAGGGTACGTGGAGTATTGACCATAACCAAAGGATTGGTTTTGATTGTACTCTGCGCAAGGGTGATAGTTGTCATAATGTTGTTGAGGTTGATAACCGTACCCATTGTTCCAATACGCTCCATCCATAGAAATTGGTACCTGAAACAAGAGTTCTCAAACCAAGGTTAAAAACCAGAAAATAAGAAAAACCAAAACAAAAATAAGAAACAAAACTAAAAACAAAAAATAAGAAACCTAAAACAAGTGACAACCGCTGCCTCCCCAGCAACGGCGCCAAAATTTGATCGCTGTCATAGGCGTCAAAAATAAATTACACTTTCTTACTACACAAAATATATAATGAAGCAAGGGCAAGAGAGGATCGTTCCCACAGAGAGGTCTTGGTTGTCAAGTTGTTTCGGTTTCCTATAAGTAACACGAGGGATTTTTCTGGTTTTTATATAATTAAACTAATATAAAAGCAAAACAAAGAAATAAAGCAAGCGAATCAAGGTAGTGAGAATATTGGATAAAGGTTTCATCTTCAATTGTAAACAAGTTTTTGAAAGTATGAATATAATTCATATTTAATCTCGCTATCATCAAAAGCCCTAGAATACCTAATTGCAAGAATACTCCGTAAATTTCCTAAATTTATCAACACACACATTAGGGCTGCGTATGTGAATTCTACCTAAAGAATAACCTAACGCTTTGCGCTAATTAAGTTCAATTCCTATGAGCATTAAGTTTAAGAAATAGGCTAATCAACACAACTATCATACATTGTGCATGACAATTCGGACAAAGGTCAAAGTCTACATATGATTACAAGAGTGTATCACTACAAACCGTAGTCATATCATGCTACTCGTATTCAAGGTTATCGCTTGATGAAAACCCTAAAATAGATATAGATATAGATGTATGTTCAATCAATTCTAGACTCAACCAAACAAACATTCAATCATATTGCAATACATCAATCATGCAATTATTATAATCAGTAGAAAGTGAACGATGGTTTTGAGAGAAAACTAACTCATAAAGATCAAAACTTGTTTTCAAAATCCAACTACATCTTTAACCAATAAGAAAACTTAGTTCATATTCATGGAGTTCATAACAAATCGCATAGAAGAAAGCATCATGTTTTAAACCCTAGAAAACAAAAGTAGCAGCAGCTCTCCCTAATGGAGATCTATAGGTTTAGAAGAAGACTTTTCTATTTATATGCTTTTATCCCAAAAGGATACTTTCCCAAAATTAAGTTAAGTCTTCATAATCTTCAAGTCCACGTCCATCTACTAGTCCACCAATCCCATGTGTGAGAAATATGTCTCTGGAATTTTTGGGTCCAAAACTGGTCGTCTGTTGCTGATGTCATCACCAGAATCCAGTCGTCGTCGGAATCCGGTCACCGGAAAACTAACACCGACCACCTTTTCATCCTTGAGTTCAACCTTAACCCTTGAATCTCCTCTGACCTTCAATTCCAGATCCATTCTTGAATTAATCACCAATTGAACTCCAACCCATCTTCTTCAATCGACAGAAACTCATTCCTCAAACCCTAATTCTTCTCAACAGTATCCCTAATTTCTCTTCTTTCTATACTTGAGCATATGGCCGTTAGAACCACACCTTCAATTTCCCTGCTCTTAGAAGTAAACTCATCATAAACCCGTCTTCAGTTTCCAACCAGACTAGTTCTTCTCCGTTTCATAAATCCTCATCAATTTCTTCTCAATCTCTCGGACACAACAACAACAACGGCTGCTTTCCTTACTCAATGTATGGGAACTGATTGAAATGAATGAATTGAGAGAAGGATAACTCTCGATTTAGGCTTGTAATAAAAGTGGAACTGCTATGGGCACCCAACCATCTGAATATGGTATAACCATCTCATGTGTGGCTTGTCGGTTTCTGAGAACCAAAAGCATAATTCTCTGTTCAACTGTCAGTTCTAGCAGACTGACAGTTTAATTTCCAGCATAGCTCCTCTTGCAAAATATAGCTTGCCCCAAATATCGCCTGTGAATTGACCTTCTCACTCCATTTATCTCCAATTGAATGATTTCTCCTTCTTTTGCTCATAATGACTCCAAAGTACCTAAAACACTCAAAAGTAAACATAAGATACATAATTTACAAGGATAATAGCAAAGAAATCATAAATACTAGATATAAAATTAGGTGTTTTAGACACCTATCAAATTCCCCCACACTTAAACTTTGCTAGTCCTCGAGCAAATCAAACAAAACAATTCTAAAACATACTTACAACTCCGTGTCGTCGAGGCTACGGTCAAACTTAGCATGTATGACAAGCCTTTAAACCCCTAGGTGTCCCTAGTGGACGAGTTTTAGTCTCGTGAAGGTTTACAAGAGGTCTACCTACAAAACCTATATTTCCAACTCCAGCTACCTGTGAAAAATCTATGAACGATTCCAAAATGGCTATTGGAGGAGGTACCCAGATGCGAATCCAAATTAATATATATGTAAATGAAGCTCTATTTAGAAAGTTGAACAAACCACAATACTCGGAATCTGACTAACCACAATCACAATGAAAAGATTAATAAGATGGATATAGAGATAGATGTTTGCGAATGTTGACTAAGTGAATGGTGTTTCCCATATCTGTCTGAAGGTCACCGCCAAGATGAACCTATGCATCCTATTGGATTGAGATACTGGTCTTAATTTTAATATCAACTCAGCTGGCATATACAAGGGAACCAGCGGTCAACAATCTTAATTTTACATCAACTCAACTGGCATATACAAGGGAACCAGGAGTCGACTTTATTAAACATATTTTTTCTTTTTCTTTTTTCACTTTTTTTTTCTCTTTTTTTTCTTTTGAGACATGATTAGATCTTTTGGATCAAAGCGCATGCTTCTTGTCAGCAGATTACATGATAGTTCCCATGGATCCTGCGTTCCACGCTTGTTTAGGCGACGGAGACAGGGAGAACACACACATATTTCTATCCAAGTGTCATTTTTATTCCGATTGGTCTAATTGGTCGGTCTCTTTTTTTTCTTCTAGAAACTCAATCACTCTATTTCATCCTAGCAGTAATAACAATTCGATGTTTATTGACCCACCAAATCACTTAGAGAACAATAGATAAATATGGAAAAATAAAAATAGAACGTGATATGGTGATATTCCGAGATATGGTAACAACTATCATATTATTTGTAACACTTGAATAATTATGTCCCTTTTAGTTAATGGGTTCCTCAACTCCGGCATCCAAAATGGTTCCATCCATTTAGATTGATAGTGTCATCCTAAAGGCACATGTTTCTAGGTTTCAGAGTGTATAAAGCAACTTTTTTTTTTTAGTTTTTTTTTTTTTTATAAACACAAGGGAAAACTAACAAGGCTAAAAACTCTAAATGAGAACACTCCCCCACACTTAAACTTTACATTGTCCTCAATGTAAAATTTAGTCATTCAAAGTAAAGTTCAAGATGGGAAATTCATAACATGATATATATACACAATAAGAAAATAAAATGCATGATAAAAACTGATACTCCAACTCATAGTTATTTCTGAACAATAGAGGATAAACACTAAACAAGCTATTTAGTTGGCATCTAATCCTAACTCAGCCAATATATACACCTCATTGTTAAGAAAAAAAATTCCATCTACTTAGAAAGGCTAGTGTTTATTCTAAATTGTTCAAAAATCTCTAAAAGTTGGAGTTTTGATATGCAAATATCCAAAATAAAAAAAATAAAAAAAGATAAAAGACTTATAAAAATAAAAAGATAGAGATAAATAAACAAAACCAGTGGGTTGCGTCCCATTTAGCGCTTGGTTTAAAGTCATCAGCTCGACTTGCAAGTTGAATTCCCCATACACCAATAATCGGAAAAGTTGGGGACCCACCCATAGCACCTGTTTTGCAAACACTAGATTCACACAAATATTAATAATATAAAACATAAACGAAGCTATTAACCGATAAAAGCTTCCCCCACACTTATTCTTGTCCACACTTGAAAGTGCATAAGTCGGGTACTTCCACGGTTTCTTCTTTGCAAACCTGCATAGTATGAGAATCAAGCATCTCTAATGGAGGAAATCGAGAAACAAAGTCATTCAACAATATTCTCGAAGCACATACATTGAAACCAATAATAGGTAAAGGAGAAGAGTTAACATGCAAAGGGTTAGAAAAACCTCGCACAATCTCTTGTAACATGGAATCCTCTTCATCCATGAAAAAATCAAGTGAATTATTCACCTCTTGTATATCATGGCCCTCTATCAAACCTTGCAACCATTCTTCGTCCGTTTCTGCCTTAACCAAAATCTCGGCATCAACATCATCATTACAATCCTTTACAAGCTCAATTGGGTCTTCCACAATATTGGTAATAACGGTTTCATTCTCAACATACTCCTTTTTGTTGCAAGGTACATACTCTTTTGTGGATGCAATTCTGTTCATAAGGAATTTCTTTAGAACACTCATTGCATCATCCTCAAGCTCTACCTTTTGAATAGGTTCTTGATCGTTATAAAGATAAATGCTTGAGTGAGCTACACTAGTGTCATCATATTCCTTTTCAACTTCACCTTGATCGCAAAAAGACTTCATTGTACACTCTTCGGGGATGTCACCATAAATTGGTTCAAGCGATGCATTTTCATAGTCATCGTCACTATCATAGTTAACATAATATTGGCTACCACTTTCCAAATATTGGTCTTTCGCAGAATTTTGCATGTCCTCTTTGTATTATTCAATGCCTTGTATTAAATTGGAAACACCTTTTTGAATCTCTTGGAGTGATCCATCCAAATTTTGAAAATAGCATTCCATTTGTTGGTAAAGGTCGTTCGACAAGGAAAAAGTAGAATTACTTACTTCAGTATTGCTAGGCCAATTATCTTCCCTTTGAATGGGTGAATGATCATAACTAACATATTATGAGCATATTCGGTCGATGAAATTGGTTCCATGCTTGGTTGTCTACAAACTGACTTCATGCTGACCATAAATTGTTGCATTTTATCTACCAAACACGAAGAAATATGAATAGGAGTAGAACTAGTCTCCCCTCCTTGTGGTTGCTCACTTACATAACCACTATAAGAATGTTGGAATGTATGAGAACAACTAAAAGGGTACGTGGAGTATTGACCATAACCAAAGGATTGGTTTTGATTGTACTCTGCGCAAGGGTGATAGTTGTCAAAATGTTGTTGAGGTTGATAACCGTACCCATTGTTCCAATACTCTCCGTCCATAGAAATTGGTACCTGAAACAAGAGTTCTCAAACCAAGGTTAAAAACCATAAAATAAGTAAAACCAAGACAAAAATAAGAAATAAAACTAAAAACAAAAAATAAGAAACCAAAAACAAGTGACAACGCTGCCTCCCCAGCAACGGCGCCAAAATTTGATCGTTGTCGTAGGCGTCAAAAATAAATTACACTTTCTTACTACTCAAAATATATAATGAAGCAAGGGCAAGAAAGGATCATTCCACAGAGATGTCTTGGTTGTCAAGTTGTTTCGGTTTCCTATAAGTAACATGGGGGATTTTTCTGGTTTTTAAATAATTAAACTAATATAAAAGCAAAACAAAGAAATAAAGCACGCAAATCAAGGTAGTGAGAATATCGGATAAAGGTTTTATCTTCAATTGTAAAAAAGTTTTTTAAAGTATGAATAGAATTCGTATTTAATCTCGCTATCATCAAAATCCATAGAATACCTTATTGCAAGAATACTCCGTAATTTTCCTAAATTTATCAACACACACATTAGGGATGCGTATGTGAATTCTACCTAAAGAATAACCTAACGCCTTGCGCTAATTAAGTTCAATTCCTAGGAGCATTAAGTTTCAGAAATAGGCTAATCAATGCAACTATCATACATTGCGCATGACAATTCAGACAAAGGTCAAAGTCTACATATGATTACAAGAGTGTATCACTACAAACCGTAGTCATATCATGCTACTCGTATTCAAGGTTATCGCTTGATGAAAACCCTAAAATAGCTATAGATATAGATGTATGTTCAATAAATTCTAGACTCAACCAAACAAACATTCAATCATATTGCAATACATCAATCATGCAATTATTATAATCAGTAGAAAGTGAACGATGGTTTTGAGAGAAAACTAACTCATAAAGATCAAAACTTGTTTTCAAAATCCAACTACATCTTTAACCAATAAGAAAATCTTAGTTCATACTCATCGAGTTCATAAGAAAACGCATAGGAGAAAGCATCATGTTTTAAACCCTAGAAAACAAAAGTAGCAACAGCTCTCCCTAATGGAGATCTATAGGTTTAGAAGAAGACTTTTCTATTTATATGCTTTTCTCCTAAAAGGATACTTTCCCAAAATTAGGTTAAGTCTTCATAATCTTCAAGTCCACATCCATATACTAGTCCACCAAGCCCATGTGTGATAAATATGTCTCTGGAATTTTTGGGTCCAAAACTGGTCGCCGGTTGCTGATGTCATCACCGGAATCCGGTCACCGGAAAACTATATCCGACCACCTTTTCCTCCCTGAGTTCATCCTAAACCTTTGAATCTCCTCTGAACTTCAATTCAAGCTCAATTCTTGAATTAATCACCAATTGAACTCCAACCCATCTTCTTAAATCGACAAAAACTCATTCCTCAAACCCTAAATCTTCTCAACATTATCCCTAATTTCTCTGCTTTCTCTACTTGAGCATCTGGTCATTAGAACCACAGCTTTAATTTCCCTGCTCTTAGAAGTAAACTCATCATAAACCCGTCTTCAGTTTCCAACCAGACTAGTTCTTCTCCGTTTCATAAATCCTCATCAATTTCTTCTCAATCTCTCGGACACAACAGCAACAACGGCTGCTTTCCTTACTCAATGTCTGGGAACTGATTGAAATGAATGAATTGAGAGAAGGATAACTCTCGATTTAGGCTTGTAATAAAAGTGGAACTGCTATGGGCACCCCACCATCTGAATATGGGATAACAAGCTCATGTGTGGCTTGTCGGTTTCTGAGAACCAACAACCTAATTCTCCGTTCAACTTTCAGTTCTAGCAGACTGACAGTTTAATTTCCAGCATATCTCCTCTTGCACAATCTAGCTTGCCCCGAATATCGCCTGTGAATTTACCTTCTCACTCCATTTATCTCCAATTGAATGATTTCTCTTTCTTTTGCTCATAATGACTCCAAAGTACCTAAAACACTCAAAAGTAAACATAAAATACATAATTCACAAGAATAATAGCAAAGAAAGCATAAATACTAGATATAAAATTAGGTGTTTTAGACACCTATCATCTATAGACAATCAATTTCGGGGAAAGGACTTATAGGAAGGAAAAGTTATAGCTTGAGGTATATTTGGGGTACCCTCGCCTTTTCAATTGGTATCAGAGCAGGCAAACACGAAAAGATCTAACAATCTGTGTTTGGTGCGATCCATCCTATAAGAATGAACTCGAGTTCTCACGAATCGACTTCAATTAACGTACCGCCAAGATTTGACGGAACAAACTATATATGGTGGAAATCTGCTATGTGATATTTTCTTCAATCACAAGATTTTAACACTTGGCTATTAGTCGTCGATGGTTATATTCTTCCAAAGATAGCAAATTCGGGTACTGAGATTAAACGCCTAGTAGATTTTTTAAACGAAGAAAAGGCACTAGCTAAGAAGAATTCAGATGGTTTGAATGCTATAATACATGCTATAAGCCGTGATCTACAAAATCATGTATCAACATGTCAAACTTCGTAAGAAGCTTGGGATAATCTTCAAATCGTGTTCGAAGGAAACACATCAGAGAAGGAAGCTAGACTTCAAACTATTACATCTGATTGGGAAAACCTTCGAATGGATGGCAACGACACTTTTGAAGAGTTTTATCTTAAACTCTCTGGGATAATTAATGCGTCTTTCTCGCTAGGAAAGACTATTTTTGAAAAACATATAGTGTGCAAAATTCTCAGATCGTTGCCTCCAAGATACGATTCTAAGAAGCATGCAATTATAGAAGCTAATGATCTTTCTTCTCTCTCTAGAAGCTCTCTAGTAGGAAGACTAAAAAAAATTGATCTAGAGAGCATGTCTAATCAAAGAGACAATTTAGGCTACAAAGCCATAAAAGGGGTTTCAACCCAATTATCGGAAATCTCCGAAGAACAGGAAGATCAAACCACTGAAGATGATGCTGAGATAAATCAATTCTTGTCTCTCCTCACTCAACAATTCAAAAAACCGTTGATACATCGAAAAAGAGAATTACCTGTGTTAAAAAGGAAAAATACTTCTTCATGGAAATGTGGAGACATTTGGGATGATAGTGATAATATTCCTCAGTGCTACAAATGTAGAGGTTTCGGTCATATCTTTCCAGATTGTCCGACTAAAGATATACAATGGAAAAGAAAATCTTACACGGCTACACTTGATTATTGCCCCAATGAGAATGATCAAAGTGATGAGATGGGTCATGTTTCAACCATTGAAGAATTCTATGAATCTGAAAGTGCTTCAAATCTAGATACTCAAGAGGAGTTTAACCCATCGATTTTCAAAATATTTCCATGTAAGGATAAAAGAACTCATCTTCTTGAATCCGATATCATTGAAATAAAATCATCACATGCTCAACTCAATCAAAGTCTTCAGAATGATAAATAAAAATTCAATAAGCGAGTGAAGAAAATTGAATCTACCCAATACTCAGAAAAGGTTGAAGTATCTAAACTCATCCATGATATCAAATGTTGTAAAGATAAGGTAAGGAATCTAAGAGAAGAAAATTAGAAGCTGAGATATAGACTTAATTGTGTTGAAAAAACATCATCTAACATGTATAGATCAAGTGAAAAACGGATGAGGCAAAATAGATTCATGAAGTCTAAATCCATGAAAAATGGGAAATCAAGTGATTGCTTTCTATGCAAGCAAAAAGGGAATTATCAAAGGGAATGTCCTAACATCAAACAGAGGGAGAGATTGTATAAAATCTAAAATTTAAGATCTAACTGTAGATCAAGAGTTCCTTCTTATAGGAGAAATCAGGATGTTGGAGGTCAAGATCTTGAATCAAACATCAATGTTGAAATCCTCAAAAGAAGAAAATTCAACAACCAAAAGGTAAATACCTAACTGGTTGTCATAGACACTTACTTGTTATGGTAAGGATATAGATGTAAATATTTTAGTAAAAATATTAAAAAAAAAATCGGTTAAGAATTTAATTGAAATATTATTCTCAAGTTTTTTTTTAAAAGAAGTTCTAAAACATATAAGAAGAAAGAATCACTTATTTCTTTTTCATAATGTTTTGACAAAAAATGTCTTCCTCCAGTTGCAACTCTCGCAAATCCGAAAAAGTTTTGGACCATTTTTTTTTTTCCGAACAAGAAAATTCATCTCGAGTCTAATGAAGACAATTATGATTCTTCTAAAGAACATGGAAAGGGATTTAGAAAGGAAATTAAGGAAGTCAATGGCAATGTTATCAGTCTAGAATCTAGACTAGTAATCATAGAAGATGATTGGAATCCTACAAAGACCTCTGATCAGGATTCAACTTTGGAAGAAACTCTAAAATATTGAAATTAGGGTTTCAAAATGAAGCTTAAGAATAGACATCAATTTTTGATTACTTTCATTGATTGCATAAGTCTATTGAATAAAACTATTATGAATAAAGTTATTTGACTTATAATTTTTCTTGTGATAGTTTTTGATTTACATAGCCGATACTTTAACGCTTTATTTTATATGCTATGATTGTGTATGAGATATTTGATTTCGGTTTATACCTTGATATTCAATCTCATAATATGTTGTGAACCCTTATGGTTTTGGTGAATTTTTGATTTAGCAGGATTAAGTTCCAGACCATGTTGGTAGGCTTTATCAAAGGATCGTGTGTGGTTCTTGTATAAACAATATGTGAAAAAGTCACAATATGTTGAATCGGTTATGGTTTAGCATAGAAGCATATGTGTTCGACGGTTTTCAACTTTTGCTTGCAATTGTTAAAACCGATTTTCAACCTTTCTCTGGTAAAGGTTGTTTTTGTTATTCTTTTGTTTTTGACATGAGAATGACAACATGATGGTATTTCGATATCAATTCTCCCGGAAGAAGAAAGCGATGAAATCATATTTGGAGAAGTTGGATGCGAAATTGAGGTAACAATTTTGTTAGTTAATTGTTTTCCTGTTTTAAGAAAAGCCTGTTTTTATTTGATATATATATATATTTCTTTTTCTTAAAAGAAATTGTTGGTACAATTGATGTGTTTATTCCATTAAGAGTGTATGGATGTTTGTGTGATTCAATTGTTTCCGGTTAAGTAAAACTTTTGTTATCTTGCTTTGTTGTGTGATATCATTAGTTTAGGCTTACGAAATTTGGTGCAATTGCGGTGATTCAATGTCTATGTTAATTCAATTGCTTCCAGTTAAGTAAAACAATTGTTATTTTGCTTTATTGTGTAGTATCAATGGTTTAAGCTTACAAAATTTCGGTGCAATAGTGAAACTTTGGTTTATATATGTTGTTTCTATTGTATCCTGTTGAGGTGAATAATTATGCAAGTTGATTTATTGGTTTGTATGAATTATTTATGGCTTAATGAATGAATATGTTGACGGGACGAGTTGTTTAGTCCAATTCGATTCCGGATAAGTTAATCTAAGTTAATTTTGATCTTAGTTAGACTTATCAAAGTGGAGGTTTGGGTTATTCAAGTCTAGCCGAAAGCCTAAACAAGGAAATGATAGTTAACTAACCTAGTATTTGGCTTGTTTGAAATCTAAAGGTCTAAGTTATATGGATAATTAGAACCTGATGAGAATAATGGAGTTTATCTTTGTTTTGGTCTAATCGAATAAAGCGGTTGTATTTATACAATCGGTTTAGCAAAAGAACTAAGTTTCTTAGTTGATTTTTCGTTTGCTAAACTAGTTGGGAAAATTGCTTCGGGTTATTATTTCCATGATAACATATCAAAACGTAATTACTTGTAGTTTCGGTTTTGATATTGGTTATCAAAAATGGTGTGTAAAACCCGCGTACTTGACTCAACAGGTTGCGAGTCTATTTTGAGATTTTTAAAATCCTTTTCGTGTTGTCCATTATTTGTTCTTTTCTTTGTCATTTTTGTGACAAAAAGGGGGAGAAATATATGGAGTAAACAAGTGATGATGCTATCAATTTACGGTTGATTGGTGTCACCAAGGAAGAGGACATTGGTGCTTGAACGTTTATCTAACGAATAATGAAAAACATAGACTAGGGGGAGTAGCATATCATATGAATGGGATAACAAAGATGTGTGGATTGAAAATATACCAAGCTCACCTTTAGGGGGAGTATAAGCTTTGTTATTATAGTGCAGCTACTGCATTTTTGAGGATTGAATGAATGCAGGTTATGTGTTGTGGATTTGGGAATCAAGCGTATGTGTAATGAATTATTGTAATTTGTTTATCCATATGATTGTAAGAGTTTTGTCACTAAAATTGACAAATGGGGATATTTTTAGAGCATTGCTCGGTTGAACCCACCAAACGTTTGTATGTCAAGTTTGGTTGTCATATTTTAGTGAAGCAAAACTCATTTAAGAGTCGCTTGATTTAAATATATTAGAGTCAACTTCGTATAGGTTAGCTTGAAAGTATTAGGGTGGGACATTACAAGTATTGCGAAGACTTGAAGAAGTGAAGAAGTGCAGAACTACAACGACAACGTCATCCTTCCACTTGAGGTTAGTGATATTTTACTTGAATTGTTTCATTCCCTTGCGTATCTTTCAATTCGTGCATATTGAAAACATAAAACTGCGAAGCATGAACACTCTAGATAGACATAGTATTAAGGAATACAATATGAAGTTTCTTGCTTAACCATTAAACTTTGTATATAAGATATCAACATAATCGTATGAATGCTATTGTGATTATGTATGGGTATGAGGTAAGGATTTCATCCTAGGGAACAATGTTTACATGTGTTCTAAGGAAGTAAGTTCATGATATGTGTTGTGAACCGAAAAGGAAATCGCCAGGCGTTATTGGGGATGTTCTTCATTGCATATCTTATGAACGACCAATATATGTGATTAGTATAACCACTCATGACTTGTTTGTGTTCTTGGTAAAACTATTCACATGAGGCCTGAATTATGTATTAGTATAACTTTTATTAGTGAAACCGATTTTAAGTAATCACCTGGGGTATGATCGGGTTGTGTATGTCTGAACTTATTACTAGGAAGAGGGGAACCGATCCTAGTAAGAGGTGGATTGCATCACAAGGGGAACCGATCCTTGTATGAGGTGCAACAAGGTTTATGGAAGAAATGGTAATCGATCATATGAGCATGTGCAACAAGTTTTTGGGAAGGGGGAACCGATCCTATGGACATGTGCAGTGCATACAATTTAGATACCAAATACATGTGGGGAACCGATCCTAGTACCTAGTCAGCCATGTCTTTGGTAAGCTAGTGTAACTATGCACAGTACTCACATGGAGGTAGAACCGTAAACCCATGAGTTGTGATTGAGTGGAACTTGATCAATCACATAGTTCTTGAAAGTCAGATGAACCAATTCTAAACTTGTTTGGAAGTGTGGTAAATCGGTTTCAAGTGAGCAAGCATGTAAAAGACTTGCAAGAGTAAGATGCCATCACTCTTTGAACACGGTATATTAATGTTTATTCTATTTTATTCAAAGATATTCCTTAACGGCTAAGAAGGAAGTAAATCCCAAGATCGAATTTAAATAAGTTAAGAATCTTTTTAATTAAGGGTTTTTAATTATATATAGAAAATAAGAATTAGTAATGTGCATTTGCTAATTAAAGATTTTCCAAGGAGATATCGATCATTATTTTTGGACAGTGCATTCACATGAATTATGAAAATCGAATTTGGTGGAGTAATGAAAAATATCTTGAGAATATTTTCGTATTTGGAAATACCTTGGTGTCCGAACTTCCTTGTGTATAATACTTTGAGTTTGCATTTCTAGAAAACTGATCATGCGTAACCTAGACTTACTCTTTTGTCTTTATTACTGGTGAAGCCACCTATCAGAGAGGAGAGTAATCTAATTAGGTGAAATCTCTTACGACCGCTCAATTTAAAGTCTTCTTTGGGATTGAGAAGCTCTAGTGCGTTGTTCAATCGATTAGAATATCCGACCTTATTGGTTGTTGATTTAAATCGATTGACACTTGGATATTGGTCTTTGGTACCATCCAAGTTATCTCTATTTGATTAGACTCGCGAATCTTATTTGCTTGAATAAATAAAATCGAGATTGAGATAATAATTCCTTGAGATATTTTCTATTGATTGAGTCTTGTTGATTCTCTAGAAAACAACTCGGAGTTGTCCATACAGATTGCTAATCGAAATATTGGGTGAGGTTGTTAGACCCCCGCATTTTCACTTATAACTTCAAAACAAGTTTCACTAGTCTACTTCCTTAAACTCATATAATTAAACACATTATTTTAGGCATGGGATCAATCCAGAGATCAACATACTAAACTAGTAACGAATTACCAAATAGTGTTATGTCGTAATTACGATGTTCAACAGATAAACATTATACTTCGTAATCTAATATACCAAATTTGTATGAAACAACTAGTATATACTTACTTGATACTTTGATTATAATATAATGATCAAGTCACCAATACTAGATATGCATAATTATAAATTCGGATGTTATGTTGTTTTTTTATCAGCAAAGATGAATTTATTGATCAAAAAGAGAAGAAAGTACAAAAGTTTTGTGATACCCTTACAAAGGTTACAAAAGAAATAAAAGAGCAAACAAATGACAATAGAAAGAACTACTATCCTGATTACATGTTATCAAAATAAATGTTTGACCATTTCACAATCACATATTGTAAATAGGTAGTTCAAAGTCTTTAAACACTAAGCACCAGGTGAATGGAGATACTTAGCTTTATTTTGAACTGCACAATTGTACTCTCATTGTTATTAAAAGCTCTTGCGTTTCGTTCCATCCATATGCTCCAACAAAGTGACTACTGAAATCCTATTCCAAATCTGTTGTTGTTGTTGTGTGCTTTGAGGTAACTGCAAAAAAAAGAAATAAAGTTTTAACATATGCAGACATTAACTATGAAATTACAGTTAAGCTTCTGCTTAAAATGCTCCCAGAGTGATGCTGGAAGCGCAATATAATAACAGATAATTGGAGGTCTCATTTTGCTGACAGAAAAGGAAACTCTGAGAAACGTGAATACCTCTTCTGCGCAACATATGCCTTGTTGGTAATCTCTATTATGGGCCAACGTCCATAAGAAAAAACATATCTTAGGAAGAAATTTTTGCTTCCATATGTAAGTGAAAATGGGATCTTGATGCTGACATTCTGCAGTATTTGTGAGTAGATCATAAGTCGTTTTGACTGAGAAAATACCTTTTTAGGAACTGGTCCAAATGATATCATCTTCACCGTTGCGAGATATGGATGAGGAAAGAAGATTATTCATGAGGTCTTGTAGTTCATTTCTGTCTACTGCATTCAATATTATCGGCAATGCGAGATTTCAAGATCCATTTTCATGCTCAAAAACATCTACAATATTCTTCTGTTTTGATCTTATAAGTCTGAAAAGATTTAGGTATTTAACTTGCAATGGAGACTCTAGAAGCCAACTATCCATCCAGAAGCTGGTACCACTACCAGAACTTATTTTAAATCGAATGTGATTTCTAAATATTGAGCAAGTATTCATGATTCCTCTCCATAGAGATCTGCCATAAGTTATCTTTGGAGTTTTTGAAAACCAGCCATTTGCTGCCACAAGTTTTGAATATAAACGATTTGAAAGAAACGCAAATAGATATAGAAACAAATCAAGTCTGTATTACTAACCTCGAACAATGATGTGTTCGTTGATGTATGAAAAAGCGGGGGTCTAACAACCACACCCGATATTTCGCTTAGCAATATGTATGGACTTATGCAATATACTTTTAAGAGAATCAACTAGACAGTCAAACTCAATCTTAAGAAAAGTATATCAAAGATTTATATCTCAATTTCTCAATTCAATCCGCAATCAAACAAATAGGAATTTGCGATCCCGATTGAATATAAGAAATAACTTGGAAGGTATCAAAAACCAATATCCAAGTGTCAATTAATTTAATCAACAACCAAAGGTTAGATTCACAATTGATTGAACTTACACACAACCTATGATATTTCTATTATATAAACAAATATAATGCGAAAAAATAAATAACACAGACACCAGAAATTTTGTTAACGGTGAAACCGAAAATGCAGAAAAACCTCGGGACCTAGTCCAGATTTAAGAACCACACTGTACTAAGCCACTATAGACACTAGCCTACTCCAAGTTAACTTCGGACTGGAATGTAGTTGAGCCCTAACCAATCTCATACTGATCAGTGTATAATTGCGCTCCTTACGTCTCTGAATCCTAACAGGACTCTACACACTTGATTCCCTTAGCTGATCTCACTCACAACTAAGAGTTGCTACGACCCAAAGTTGAAGACTTGATAAACCAATCTGTCTCACACAGAAAAGTCTATTGTATAGATAAATTTATGAGTTTTGTCTTGTCTTTTGATAAATCAAGGTGAATAGGAACCAATTGGTATACCGGACTTATATTCCCGAAGAATAACCTAGAAATATCAATCACCTCTGTTGATGGTGGTTTTTAGTTTAGGGCGAAAGCTGTAAAAGTCTGTCTAGCTGACCCGGTGTCAGAAATAGCACACCTTGATATGTCTATATTCCGCAAGGATTCTGAAGAATATATTAAAATCTAACGAGTGCCTATGCCTCTCTTCATATTGTATTGAAACTCAAGATCCTAGATGAATTGTTCACTAGTATAGAGCTTAATGAGTATTTAATCTCTCGTCTGCATTATTCACTAATGTATGGATTGTTGAGTATTTTCCTATGCTATGTTCCCCAGCTGAACTCTTAATATTTACATAACATGACGATTAATGTTTGCCCGTAGCTGAGTAGCATGAATCTCCCGAAGTATCAGGATCAAGATCTGCATGAAATTACTCATTCGGAAGAACGCTGCGCTGCTCTTTGAGAGTAAAATTAGTGATTTTGTGCCAATGCACACAAATCATCAAATTTAATTAATTTTGTGATAGCTCGCAAAATTCAATTTTTTAACCTAATTTTACCAATTTACAAAAATTAGGTTTTTGCGGCCTCCGCAATATCTCGAACCGTATTGGTCGAGACCAAACCTAGGTAAGCTAGGAAATTGATCCACCATGGACTAGTAGGAGCAAAATCCTACCAAAATTCGAAAAAAAAAAGAAATAAAGAGGAATTGCGGTAGGTAAAGGCAGCAGCAAAAGGGACGCTACCGCGCCACTTCGCCGGCCGGCTCCCCCTAGCTGGCGCCGCAGTGCCATCGGCCGGCCATTCCCATATTGCTGAATGCCGGCCCATCTTTCCCATTGACCAATCAAATTGCTCTAAATGCGCACCTTACACTTTTAATTAAAGTTGGAAGTTGGCTGGTCGACACACCTAGTTCCTTAAGGAATCGAACATAGATTGCCCAAGTCAGTCGTAAAACAATCACGGCTGCACGATTTGGCCGGCCAATTTAACAATCTTGGCCTCCTCCCAGCGTGACCAAACAAGCTCCATGGTGTTCACCGACGGGCCCATTACTATTACAACCAATCAAAATTCTCCTAACCCGCCAGCAAAAAACTAATCGCTAGCCAAAAGTAGGCTAGTTGCGCTGTTGAACAAAGGGTTTAACGAGTTAAGAATGGCCATGACAGTCTCAAATTCATCGTGGCCATCCAATGAAGTGCCAGTATGCTCATCGAAGACTTGCCTTTGTAGGACCATAATATCACCATGACAGTATTCTTGCGAGATTAACAACACTCCTGCGATCATCATCGTGAGCTCTTCAAACAACACTTTGCGAGAATCACAGAATAACTTAATGAATGATTCAAAGAATGACGTAATAACTGACGATTGAAGAAACACGATAAGAGCATGATTTATCTGCGATGGTTACAATGCTTGCGAGATTTCATATTATAACTATTGCGATAAGATCACAAATCAAATCCGAAAGTAAAGGACAGCTTAGCTGTCATCCATTATGTATCTACCCTATATATAGAGACCCAGTATGTCCAGAGAGATGATGATGTATTTTTGAGAGTTGAGAAAGTCTTGAGGAGAGAGAAACTTTGAGAGAATAGTGGTATTCTTGATTTCTTCCACTTCTATAAACATTTCTGAGAATTAAATGATAAAGAGTCGTTTTTAATCTTTAAGTATGAGTTGATTATTATGAAATCTTAACAAGGGTGTAGTGTAGGATTTCCTCCAACTACATTTTGGCGCTAGAAACAAGGATGAATTGATGATTATTTGAAGAAAAAGATAAAAAATGACATTGTGATTGGAAGGAATTTGGAACAATTAGTGAAAGATCTAACGCAATAATGGCTAGAAGAAACACATCAGAACCACCAACAACCGTAAGGAGGAGTAAAATACTTGCAGGTGGAGGAACAAATGAAATGGAAGAATCTTCAAGAATAAGAACAAGAAGAAATAGAACAAGGAATAATGAAGAAAATCAGGTTCAACAATCAAATCAGCAAACACTAATACAAGATAGAGCTGTGGATTATGATAGAGTTAGCGTGCATACTTGGCAATCAGATTCAGTGGAGGAAGAAGAAGATAGAGAATTAAGAAATGAAAGAAGATAAGAAAGAGATCGAGGAGTGGTTGAAGGATTAATTCATGGACAAGGTGAAAATGAAACAACATATGATTTAAGACAAAGAATACAGGAGGAAAGGAGATTAGAAGCAGAAGAACGTGCGAATTTAACAAGGCAAAATCATGAGTTAAGAATGGAGAATTTATGATTGCAAAGAAGGAGATCAAGAAGTACTGCTAGATCAAGTTCAAGGTCATTTAGAGAAGAACCAAGGCGAAATTCCCCTATGAGAAATGTTGAAAGAATGCAAAATCCAAATGAAGAACAACATCATAGAGAAGAAGAGATAATTGATGATCGCCATATTCCATGCGAGGAAGCTGTGAATGGTAGACAAAATCAAGAGGGTAGAAATAATCAAAATGGTGAAGAAAATCGAGAAGAAGGTAGAAGAATATTACATGGGCGAGAAATACAAAGAAATCAAATATTCATTGAGGACGAAATTGAGAGACATTATGCTGAACAAGCACGTCTGGCTTGCGAGAGGGAAAGACTAAGAGCAGAAGTGGAAGAACAAGAATTTGAGGAAGCGATTCGGCAGAATAATCATGATAATCGAGAAAGGAGACATACACAAAATCTCCATAACAATAATATCAATGAGGAGTATGATAGAATACAAAGGAGAATAGAAAGACAACGAAGAGAAATGATAAGAAATGAAGAAATTCGCAGAGAAGAAATAGATAGCATAATCAACTGCGATTTCAAGAAAGAGATGAAGGAGGAGATCGCAGAAGAAGGCAAAATGAAGATGAAGAAGAAGATATACAAAATCTCGCAAGACAAGAAAGACATGACGTGGAAGAAGAGAAGCTGCACTAAAAATACCAATAGAGAAAAATTCAGCTGAAAACGAACAAATATTGAGAGAGCTAGCAGAAACGCGGGGTATGATAAATAACATAAGGGAAGGAGGTAGAAGGCAACTTGATGAAGCCATTGAGGAAGCTGCGAGAACTCCATTCACTCAAGAAGTACAGTTAAGAGGAATACCCCCTAAATGCAATTTACCAGCATTAACCAGTATGCTTGATGGGACTACCTGTGCTTTTCAACATGTCAAAGCTTATGTTAGGTGTATGCTACAGTGGGAAAACCATGATGTTGTATTATGCAAATATTTTGCGTCCAGTTTAACTGGAGAGGCGCTAAAATAGTTCGAGGGATTGCCCAAAAATACTATAACTTCTTTTGACCATTTGCAAGCTACATTTCTGGGAGCATATATAAGCAACAATTCATCGCGGCCAGGTATTGAAGATTTATTTGGGTTAAAGCATAGGTTTGGCGAGAGTCTGAAACACCTAACCATAAGATGGAAAACAATGTGCAATGAAATGGCAGGAAGAGTAGATGAGAGGTATCTTATTTTATCTTTTATCAATGCAATGTTCGCAACCAATCTGATGTACATACAAATTTTCAGAATCAAGAATACAATTACCATAACGGAGCTACGAGAATGACAAGAAGAATACATTGCCTTGGAGGAAAAACAAAATGAGATGGAATCATATCCAATTGCAAATACCAGCTCGATAACGGCAAATGGAAGTCTACTTCCTAAGATGATTAACAATGTGGCGAGCACCTCGCAGACACAACAAGAGAAAGTGGTGATCGATAACCAGCAAAAATTAGTAGCCATGGGTAGTCGAGATCAAGAAGAGTATGAATGGGAAAAGAATTATTACAATCGCGGCGGAAATAACAAAATCCAAAGAATTAATCATCCACAAGAAAGTTATGGTGGTCAGAGACAAAATGATTTCAGAGGGAAAGGGAATCAAAGAGTAATATGGGAAGAAATTAAGATGCTACCCCTGGATGCCAGCATAGAAAAAATTTGGGAAGCTATTATTTTGATGGAAAATATACCATCACCTTGGAATATGGGAAAAGAGCCACATCCAAATAATCGAAATCAAGCATTTTGTCCTTACCATCATTTTCATGGTCACTCAGTAAATGATTGCAGTAATGTAAAAATGATAATTTTGAGGATGATTGATCAGGGAAAGTTAAATCACTTTTTAATAGGACATCCACAATCTCAACAATTACCACCAGCACCAGATATCCACTGGGTGAATACTGTAAAAGGAACAGAAACATTCGTGATAGAGGTTGGAGCAAAGGCAAATAATTTGTTTTGTAATTCCATCGTACATTGATACAAAACTATTGAGCACTTCCACCACAACGTTCTTAGCAGAGTCTTCGCGAGAGTCACAGATGTAAGAGAGATTATGAACATTGCGAGAGTCTCGCCATTAGAGGAGTGGCAAAAACAAACCATTTTTTTCACCGCATAAGAAGTACCTGAACCTGGAGAAATACATGATCAACCATTGGTTGTGAGATTAGAGATAAACCCAAAACAAAAATAAGATGAAGGTGAAGATGAAGATAAAGTTGAAGAGGATGAAAATGAAGATTCATGGGCAATTAATAGAGTGTTGATTGACACAGGTAGTTCGGTGGATATCTTATTTTATCACACTTATAAGACCACGGGATGGAGAGACAAGGATTTAATACCCTCAACGTACAAGATATATGGTTTCAATGGTAGCGCCAATAAACCAAAAGGAGAGATCACAATGAGGATACCATTAAAGGGAATCAAGTCCAAAGTCTTATTTTGTGTAGTAGATGTGGAGACACCCTATAATTCCTTAATTTGCAGGCCATGGTTACATGGAATTTTAGGTGTGGCGTCAACCTATCATCAATGTATTAAATTTCCACATCCACATGGTGTCGGGGTCATCAAAGGAGATTGGGGTGAGAGTAGAAAATGTTATGAGATTGATATAAAGTCTTGTGAAGTTAGAGTTGCGAAGAATAGCAATTAGAAGCAGAACATCAAAAAAAGATAAAGATGTGACAGGTTAATGGTTGATACAATTGAGCAGCGAGAGGATGAGATGCTGAAAAATCAATATGAGCAGCGGAAAATAGATGGCGAGCGTATCGCAGATGGAGAAAAAATAACAAAACGCAACAAAAGGGCAGAAGCAAAAAGCAGTAAGTAGGAAGGTAAAATGATGAAGTCTATAAATGGTTTGTTGTTTTATTTTGTTTGAATGAGAATGATGAAATTAAAAAATTATGCAAGAGATGAAATAAGATCAAAAGAATAAATTTCATTAGAAGCAGCGAGTTAAATCACGAGATTATTCAAGGTTACTTAAAGAACAAAAGATTGCGATATTCGCAAAAGAAACAAAGAACGGGACGAACCTTTATGGCGTACACCCTAGTTCGCGATAAAATTTCGCAAGAGGCAAATGTAAGACCTAAAGTACGTCATATAAGGGGGTATCTCTTTACATGACTCAGGGATAAGGTTATACCGCTGCTGGAACCTGAGTCATGCAGATGTTGGGGTTAAAGAAAACCTATCCAGGAGAGGTACCTTGGATTTCCAACTATATAAGGTTATACCCTGGTTGGACGACTGAGGACCTCTTCTAAGGAGTGCAGAGTATGACTAAGGCGTCGAGGTACACGGTTGAGCCAAGGATGCCCGGGACGGACGAACCTACCCTGGCCATTCTTGGTAAGTCTTGGCTATGATGCACTCGGCCTGAAGAAAACCCCACTTAGGGTGCAGTCTTGTAACTATAAGCCATATAGGCATAAAGGACAATAGGCTGCGAAAACAACTGGTTGTTGGTAAATCCGGATGGGAGGAGCTAGTCTTGTATGGCCGATGTGCCCTCCTTGAAGGGGCAACCAGGGGGAAGATAAGGGCGTCACCCTCCATTAGGGAGCTGATAAGTGTATTAATACGGAAATTTCATGGGGCTTTATGCTCACAAGAGCATTTAGGCCTATCATATTGTCGCATGACAAAGGTTATACAGAGGCAACAAGCCATGAGAAAAAGTTAAGATGAGATCAATGGGTTTTTATATGAAAGTATAAAGACGTCCTGCGATTTCATCGCTAGACGACAATGTCATAAGACTTTATTCTCGCAAGAGAACTTAGACTTGTTATATTGTCGTAGGGAAATTAAAAAAATACAGATAAGACAAGATCAATGGGTCAATACATGCAAATGTAAGGACGTCCTGCGATTTTGTCGCAGAAAGAAAAATTTGTCAAAATAAGACCTTTAACTAGGAAGGCATAATAAGACCACAAGAAATTAAGGTTGAATGATTGCTATACGAACGCAAAGATTATGAGCATTGCGATATTTACGCAGAAACCATAAAATTGTGCAACTAATGTTCGCGGTACAATCGCAAGATTGGAGGTACAAATATTTAAATAGATTTTATTCACAACTAATATCTAAGTTTTACTCAATTCTCTCATATTACAGATGAATAACAGAGGCAAGTATGGGAATGCACAGGATGATAAAATTGTTATTCATCATCATATGATAAATTTACGTAGACATTATTATACATTTTCATAGACTGTTAAAGAATAATAATTATGTTGATTGACTATATTGCAGAAAAGAATTGTTTTCTAATTTATACAGATAAAAGCAAAAGAAATTTATACATCAAGTTGGAGAAACTCGCAGCAAGTTGGAGAAACTCGCAGTAATATTATAAGAAGTAGAAAATAAGTGTACAAAATTACAAGGAAGATAAAAGAAGAAACAGATTTAATTAGATCCACCATCATTGCGGCCAGATTTTTCTCCTTCTTCATCTTTACCATCATCTTCATCCTCATCAGATTCCTCAGCTTCACTATCAGAGATAACAAGGTTTGGAGTTTTTGCTGAAATTTCTTTTGCAAGATCAGGATATGTGGAATGAGGAATGTTATGATCATCGCAGACCAATTTAATGGAATCATTGCGAACATCAACAAGAGTACTACTAAAATTCCCAGCGTTAATTCTTAATTGGTCTTTCTATCTTGAATACTTCTCGCTGCGAGCAGCAAGGGTACTTGCGAGTTGATTCTTATCAGCTTCAAGTTTTCCAATTTTTTCAGAGTATCTCTTTTCAGCTCCTGCGAGTATACAACAACAAGTTGGAAGTTTTGCAAGGAATAATAACAAAAGCAAGGAATTAACAAGGGAGAACGGTTACCAACCTTCTCTTCCAGAAATCAAGTCTTTAATTAAAGGTGCTTGTTCAATATGAAGACTAACATCTACACCTAAATTAGTTCTGGCATTGTCAAGAACTTTCGCAGCCCATGCAAACTCCTCATCATTATTAATAAGAAGACGGGAACAAATTTGGTTTTCTCTTTCAATAAAACCTTCCTTCTCGCGGATAAGCCCATCCATTTCAATTTGAACTTCAAGAATGGTCTTATGGAAATTTTCTAAGGTTTCAGCTCCTTGTCTAGATATACGGTCTTTGTCTTTTGAAAGATAATTTCTCTTGGCCTTTAAAGTTTTAATCTCTACTTTGGAGTTGTGATAAAGTTGTTTGAATCTGTTAGTTATATCTAAACAAGATATGTGGTAAATCTCTAAGAGGAAAAACTTATATCTGAGTTCTTCTATGGAAAGAGAATTAATTTTGGAAGGGTTATTCAAAGAATTATTAAGAAGCTCTAGAAGAGCATCATCATCTATTGGTTCAGGAAAAGAACGAATGATTGAAGCCTCATCAGTGAGACCATAAATGTCTGCGAGAATGATAAATCAAGTAAGAAAGAGTAATGAAAAGTAAAAATATGAAAGAAAAGGAGAAAATTTTCATACTTAAGAGTTGTTTGTTAGCATTTTCAAGATTGGATACTTTGAGCGATTGTTGAGAAAGATTTTTCTCAAGATCTGCATTCTTCTCGCGAAGACTAGCAAGTTCAGATTCCATTTGTTCATTCTTCCTGCGGAGATTAATGAATTCAGATTCTAGCTTCTCATTCTTTTTGCGAAACACAATATTCTTCTTGTGAGAAGATGCACGCATTCTATCCAAATCAGAGGCAGCATCAAAAGAGGCTTTTCCAACCTGCGAGAGAATAATATAAATTAAAATATGGCGATAAAATAAATATCTAGACACATTGAAAAAGTGGAAACATACCAGAATACCAAGCGAGTTTAAGAGGCTGGGAGTCAGCGATCTTGAGATCCCATGAAGAGAATCATTATCAACTAATATGGGAGAAGCGCATACATTGGCAAGAGCCTGGGATATCCCATTAAGAGCTTCATCTCCGAAATCATTTGCGATACCATAAGTAGCATCGCCAAATTTTTTGGATAGTTGAGTCATAGAAGACTCCGAAGAGGAAGAATTCTTCATGGAAAAGACATTAGCATCATCATCAGAATCATCACTGTTATCCTTATCAAGATCATCACTTAAATTTTCAGAAATAGGTTGAGGAGTTGAATAAGAAGAGAGTTGGGTTTTTCTTCTCTTTAAGGGCGAATCACCAGATTCCTCACTGCGAGGAGCAGTAGGTTTCCATTTGGGAGGGGCAGTAGATTTCCCCTTTGTGGTCAACTGCAGATTTCACCTTGGTCCTCGCGGGTTTTATTGGTTCTAATTCTTCAATTACCTGCGGACACATATAAAGATAAGAAATAGGGGCAACAATATATTGTCAAGATTTATGAAGGGGTATTTCTTACTTCATCTATGAAGGATTTAAGAGCTAAAAGAGTAATGGGTTTCCTAAAATTCTGGTAGTTGAGTTTCAACCTGTCAATCTGGAAAGATTGAAGTAGTTAGCGAGAATATAAAAATATGAGAAAGACAATAGTGATAATTGTGCAAAAGATTGGAGGGAACATACCTCTTTAGTTCTTTCAGGACAATTAAAACACCATGGTTGATATTCTGAGAGATTCACAGGTAATGCATGAAGACCAGAGATGTAGGGACCTTCAAGACATAATGGAAAAAGAAACCATTTGTCATCGCTAGAGTGGCGAGGGCCTTGATTATTATTCGTATGCCAATCGATATATAACATAAGAATCTTATCTTCAACGATCTTATCTTTCTTCTGCAAACGAACACCCCAACAGGTGCTATCCCTCTTCATGGGGATTATGTCATAGTTTATGAAGAAATTATTTATAGTATACATTGCAGGAATAATTGAAATATCCTTAAATTTAAGATTTTTCGCAGTCTCAGGGTAGCGAGATCTTTTATTAGCACCGCGAGTAGCATACTCCATCAGCAGACAAATGCAATCCCCACCCAACTGATATATTGCTCGCGAGAACTTCTCGTGAGAAAGAATTTCATAGAATAATGGAAGTTCCAGGTTATAGAGAGGAATGGGAAGACCAGCTTCAAGCTGACCTAGTGAAACTATGATTTTCTCGTGATTACATTGAAAGTTAGAAAATAATGGTACAGAAAGTTCAGACTTAGGGTTTTGATTGGGAATAGTGGATAAAGTAAAACCTTTGTCTTGAAATTCTTGTCGAAATTTCTCGAAATCCATATCGTATTTGCGACCAGCTACAACCATTTTTAGTATGGGAATGAAGATTGAAAGAGTGAAAGATCGAAACAAAATTTGTAACAGTAACATATACGGAATTTACGGAAGAACATTGAATTTGTAGAGAAGTTACAGAGAGAAGAAAGAAAGAAGTAAAAAGAAGAAAGAAAAGGAATGAAGAAGTATTTATAGAAGGAGAGATTTCTCGAGAAGATGAATGTAATAAATTCAAAGGAAGGACGTGAACGGCCAGATCGCAGCGGTTGAAAAAGACGTGTCAAAAATTGAATGGAAGAAAAAGTATGTGAAAACAGCTGGCGAAGAGTACAGAAACGTGTCAAAGCGGAGAAATGCAAAAAGATAAACAGCTACAACATTATAAAAAATTCAATTCTCATGATCTTCCCTCCTTCGCAGAAAAGACATGAGAATAGGCAAGATGTAGGACCAGAATATCGCCATGACAATATTCTTGCGAGATTAACAACACTCCTGCGATCATCACCGTGAGCTCTTCAAACAACACTTTTCGAGCGTCACAGAATAACTTAAAGAATGATTCAAAGAATGACGTAATAGCTGACAATTGAAGAAACACGAGAAGAGCATGATTTATCTGTGATGGTTACAATGCTGGCGAGATTTCATATTATAACTATTGCGATAAGATCGCAAATCAAATCCGAAAGTAAAGGACAGCTTAACTGTCATCCATTATGTATCTACCCAATATATAGAGACCCAGTATGTCCAGAGAGATGATGATGTATTTTTGAGAGTTGAGAAAGTCTTGAGGAGAGAGAAACTTTGAGAGAATAGTGGTATTCTTGATTTCTTCCACTTCTGTAAACATTTCTGAGAATTAAATGATAAAAAGTCGTTTTTAATCTTTAAGTATGAGTTGATTATTATGAAATCTTAACAAGGGTGTAGTGTAGGATTTCCTGAAACTACATCCTTCAACCCTGGATAATCGAATTTCTCACAACCAGCAACTAATGCCTCCGACCATTAGCCCAAAGTAGGTTGGACACACGGCTTCAAAACCTCAAGGTAGATTAACGGCACTATATAACTGCCATAAAGTAATCTCGGACGTCCAAATTCGATAGCCGAATCGACCGTACAAGATATGGTTTCAAGCAACCGTCAAGGCACGATCATGTTCACTGGCGGCTCAACAATAGCCCCGACCAATCGCATTGCTTCAAATACGCCAGCAATTCCACAAACCGATTAGCCAAAGTGCGCTAGTCAAGCGACTTTAAGAAACCCTTGAATTGAATCAACGATAGTATGCAACTTCCATAAATCATCTCAGTCATCCAACGTGGCTAGCCAAATGGATCGGCTTAGATTTAATTTTGGGCGACCAATAAGGCACTGTCGTGCTCACCAGCTGCCACTCTTCTATGAGAACCGATCGACCTTTCCTCAGCTTGCCCAAGCGATCCCTGATAACTGCTCGAAGATGGATGGCCGCAACCATTAAAACATTTGGTGCCGCGACCAACCAAGACAGGCTCTATACAACGATGCTTCATGAACATCTATTAGTTTGAGATGCTTTCTAAAAAGTGATGCTTTACATGCATCGATTACATATTTAAGAGCAATATGTAATCGATTACATGCTTTCTAAAAAGCAATAAATATCGCTTTCATGAATAATGTATTTATTAAATTTAAGAGCACTACATGTTATTTCTTGCGGAAAGTATCACAACTCGACTTGTCACATATAACTGCCCGCCACATAGCTTGCGCGTGATTGGTCAGAATAATTAGGTCTTACAGGCAAGACCCACTCAGCAGCGTGCTGCATATTTTTTTACAAAATGCTCGAGATATAAAACATGTCACAAACTGGGGTATGTTCATCAGGGTATTGGTCTGGTGGTTTACAGCGTGTGGCGTGCAACACGCCCATTATAAGAAAGTATCAGGAAAGGCGAATAGTTAGTGGCAGCAGAGAAGTAGTGGGTGTAACCGACCGTTCTTCCCCTCATAATAGGGACATGGTTTTCAACATTTTACACGATCCCTACTTATCCATCACACAACTACTTCCACTTTCCTATGAGATGAGGGTGTGTTCGACTATGACTTATATAAATAGGTTTTCAACCTATTTCGACCAACAAAGGTTATTAACAAAAGTATCCAGAAAACATAAAAAGAACTTATAGTTTACATTCTGCAAGCAAGTTCCACATTCTGATACAAGTCATAAAACAACCACACCTTCAGAGTTAACTATTCTGATATCAACACCTTCTTCGCTTCCCTCCCTAAGATCAACCTTTCTCCTTTATTTTGTGACTGAAGCAAGACTGGAACGACCATTTTTTAGTTTAGGATAGGATTGTACAGATTGATCTCTCGAATCTAAAGTACTCATGTGCAGTATATTTTTTTAGGGTTTAGATTCGTTTCTCGGTGGCACACCCAAATTTACCATTTCCAGCAGAATCAGTTTTTACCCTACTAAAAATTGGCGACCACAGTGGGAGATTAATCTCTCGGTTACAAAATCAGTTTCTCAATTTTATTCCAGTTTTCTCAATTTCAAAAGGGTGGATCTTAGATCTAATTCATCCATTAAACTCAATTTAGGTTCAGCAACCAATTTCAATTCTGGTGTTCCGTTCGTTAAGAAGTTTCACAATTTTTTTTCTTCAAACAATGCTACTATGTATGCCTTGGATAGTTGAGCACCAGTAAATCTCCCAGATGAAAAGACCAGAAAGCCTCATGGATATATAAGAAGACGTGACTACTACTTAGAAGGGAACAACGGGTTCTCTCGAGATCCGGATGGAGCAATCGCCTTTTCTGCAACACCATAAGTATTATATGGAGAAATCCGAAAACGCCTCAAAGTTATCACTGATATTAATGTCGCCAGGATCAACGCCAGGGAGATAAAGGAAAGATTCGCATAGCCATTATTCCGATATATAGATAGTCGACAACAAATCTCAACACCAGTGGAATGCTAGAAAGGCATCTACATAGATCGCGAAAGCAAAGGTCTATCTCTATTCCACCATGGCTATCATTTTATGGTCAGGAGTATCCACTATCACTTCATTAGCAAAATGTGTAGATCTAGACCATGGCGTAATTTCGGGAATTCTTACATCTACAATAACAAAGGAAGCTTGACACATCTTCAAATCATCATAAAGGGGTTCGCCTATTATTCCAATCCAAGCAAGCCCGATACATCTTCAGATCTACTGGAGCCGACACATCAATAGAGCAGCCTCAAGAAGATAACGGTGCCCGTGTCAACATGATAAGAAAGAATTCGCAGCTGAGGTAACCTCACGCAGAGGAGATCCGAGAAGTTTCTGCACCAAAAGGACCCACATCTCACATATTTACTTTGTCTGGGGAAACGGGTAATTCCGAAGAACATATCTCCCATCTTTGGAATACTTAGGAGGAATACGAGTTTCACCAGATGTTATGAATCGAACAGTTCTCCAAATCGCCTACCAGAAGAGCCTCCACCGGGTATAGAAACAACGCGCCGAAAAACACCTCCAATCGGTTCCAGATGATGATGCTCCCTACCATAAATATCTCTTCATTCCCTAGACGATCACCCTCAAGACTTGGAAATGATATTCCAACAAAATAACAGGCATTTCGATGACTACGTCAAGAGATCCAGAATTGAAGCCCTCGACTTCCAAGTCCACTGCTTGTGCTAATACATGAGGAGATAACTTACCAATAGATACACCTCATCAATAACGTCATCCACGTTTAAAAAAGGTTACAGGTCGTTTTGCAATAACTCCTTCAGAAATATTTTTACACTGCCCTCTGGAGGAGTTGAATCTTTCGCTAATTGGTGAAGAATCTGGGAGTGACCCATATATCAAACGATTTGTATGGAAGTTTTATACAACATACTAAAAGTGCACGTTAATCCAATGAATAAGTTATAAATGGCAGCTGAAACTCTCGACTACGTGACAGCTGAAACTCTCGACTATGTGATAGCTGAAAACCTACATAATTCTTCCTGGGAAATTATTAATTCTCGGTGTCAGGTCCTTTTCACCCATTAAACGCACTCCGAATTAGGAATTTTTTTTTTGAATAAGTTAGATCTCCCTCTTAGCTAAAGAATGAGGGGTCGACCACTTCATTCCGACATCGGGAAAATATTTTACGGTCGTTTTGGAAAGAAGACACAAATCTGAAATTTTTAGTAAGTCAATACACCAACGTCGCACTTACAATCAGGAAAGCAACAATAAGCGAGCTTCCGCACGCAAGGAATCAGAGGGATCTGATTCACCGAGAATAAAAAAGGGGAAAGAATAGAAGAAGAAATAAACTCATGTATGCGAGTTATATGAAAGGAAAAAACTCATCCTTTAGGACATAACGACCGATCAAATCATTTTAATATTCGTGGTCGTGGCTAGCATCACCACCTATGCTCGCCTAAAGCTCGTAGATGTAGCTACCACTACTTATGCCTCTCCTGCTCATCTAAGATTCGTGGTCGTGGTTACCAAAGCCCATAAACACCATCACCACGCCTCTCCCTGCCAAGTTCCTTCCAGTAGATACCACGCCTCTCCCTACCAGGTTCGCGCTTGTAGTCACCATGCCTCTAACTTTCGGGTCCGTGTCCGTAGACACCACTCTTTTCTGTTAAGGATCGTGACCATAGACATCCAAGATCCAGCTAACCTATTTTGTTTCCACGAAAATGCAGTCTCTTATGATCACAACTATTGCCAAGAACTGTTGTTGCTCGATACCAGCCAGAGATTCACCATAGCAACAACCACTACCCACAAAGGTAATCCGAACTTTTGCATATTTTAGTTTCCCATGGAGGAAATAATAGAGTCACTAGTATGGAGGAAAGATGGTGATACCTTTATCATGGTCAACCCACCGACCGTACAAGATAGAACCACGTAAACCACACTTGGGGACTGAGGCTCAACACAGAATCCCTTTACTTTCAAGGACCTCTTCAACTCAGAAGAGACGGTCAACCAAAATACCGTGACAAGGTCACCACTCTTCAAAGATGTAGCATAAGGATATCATCACCTCCACATTTGGAAGGCGCCTGACCAATAAGCAGTACTTGGTTCAGCCATTCATAAGCGTTGTTGTCAGTAAAGAATCAAATAGGAAAGTCGCGCCTCATCAAGCCACACATACCAATTGCATCATATCTGCCATATCACCTACTCAGAACTCAACACCGCCTACCCAAGGCATTCACGAAGCGTAGCACCAACAACCACATCGCCGACAAAGTCATATTCGGTGTTTCTAGATTTCCAATTTCCTATGAAAGGGGTGCATGGTCTGCCAGAAGTTTGGATACAATACATATCTATCAAGTGCGACTCCCGCCAATTGATCAACAAATGAAGAATCCAAAATATTGCC
This sequence comes from Papaver bracteatum, assembly GCA_023529315.1. NCBI lineage: Eukaryota > Viridiplantae > Streptophyta > Magnoliopsida > Ranunculales > Papaveraceae > Papaver > Papaver bracteatum. The sequence continues at coordinate 893,052 of JAJJWX010002200.1, read as the reverse complement.
GCCTTCATCAATTCGTCAACCATCTTACCAGCAAATGCAATGGAAATACATCTTTCATAAGATAAAATAGGCTCAGGATAATTACACCTGGGGACTGCTAGCACGGGATGCCTTCACGTCCCTCAACCAGGTTATTTGTGATATCAGCATCATCATTTTCAAAACCTTACAAGATGCAATAATTTCTCAACATGAACCTGTACACGTGCATCAAAGACTCCAAGAGTACGCCGTAGATATATTTTTACATAGCCAACCATGCCATCGGATCTAGTACGTATTTAAAACTCCTTACAAGACCACATTATATTCCCAAGCCGACTTAAAAATACAGCACTAGTAATCAAACAGAAGTGTAACTGGGGACTGCCCAATAGCATCCCATTCCATACAATAATCCAAGATTCAGAAGATGGTTCAAAGAATGTCGCTTGGAACGAAGTCCTTGAAGGCTTGATAGCAGCACGTCGGCAACAAAATTCCTCTCAGCTCGCTTAATTCACTCAAAGGCTCCGAAAGATTTTGTCCATACAAGCATTCCAAGCATATCATCATCCCAATCAGAAGGGCAAGAACGTGCCTATGAGATAAAGAGTCAGTATGCTCACCGGTGGCTTGCCTTCAACCCTGGATAATCAAATTGCTCACATCCAGCAACTAACGCCTCCAACCGTTAGCCCAAAGTAGGTTGGCCACACGGTTTCAAAACCTCAAGCTCGACCAACGACAGTATATAACTATCGAAGAAATATCGTCCGTCCAATTTCGCTAGCCGAATCGACTGGCCAAAATCTGGTTTTAAGCAATTGGAAAGGCGCGGTCATGTTCACGGGCGGCTCAGCAATAGCCATAACCAATTGCATTGCTTCAAATATGCCAGCAATGCCACAAATCGACCAGCCAAAGTGCGCCAGTCACGCGGCTTTAAAAAAACCTTGAATTGAATCAACGACAGTATGCAACTGCCGCAAATCATCTCAGCCATCCAACTTGGCTAGCCAAATTGACCGGCTTAGATTTAATTATGGGAGACCAATAAGGCACCACCGTCTTTCTCACCAGCCGCTACTCTTCCATGAGAGCCGATCGACCTGCCCTAAGCTTGCCCAAGCGATCCCTGGAAGCTTCTCGAAGATGGATGGTCGCGCTCCTTTTAAGACATTAGGTTCCGCGACCAACCAAGACAGGATCTATACAACAATGCTTCATGAACATCTATTATTTTGAGCTACTTGCTTAAAAGTGATGCTTTACATGCATCGATTACAAGTGATATTCAATAAATATCGATTTCATGAATAACTTATTTATTAAATTTAAGAGCATTACATGCTATTTCTTGCGGCAAGTCTCACAACTTGACTTGTCACATATAACTGCCATCGCATATCTTGCGCGTGATTGGTTAGAATAATTAGGTCTTGCAGGCAAGACCCACTCAACAACGTGCTGCATACTTTTATACAAAATACTCGAGACATCCAACATGTCACTAACTGGGGGATGTTCATCAGGGTATTGGTCCAGCGGTTTACAGCTTGCGGCATGCAACGCACCCATTATGAGAAAGTTTCAGGAAAGCCGAACAATTAGTGGCAGCAGAGAAGTAGTGGGTGTAACCGATCGTTCTTCCCATCATAGTAGGGACGTGGTTTTCAACATTTTACACGATCCCCACTTCTCCATCACTCAACTACTTCCACTTCCTATGAGATCAGGGTGTGTTCATCTATGACTTATATAAATAGGTTTTTAACCTATTTTAACCAACAACAGTTATTAACACAAGTATCCAGAAAACATAAAAATAACTTATAACTTACATTCTGCAAGAAAGTTCCACATTCTGATACAAGTCATAAAAAAACCACACCTTCATACTTAACCATTCTGATCTCAACACTTTTTTCGCTTCCCTCCCTAAGATCAACCATTCTCCTTCATTTTGTGACCGAAAGCAAGACTGGAACGACCATTTCTTGGTTTAGGCTAGGATTGTATAGATTAATCTCTCGAATCTAAATTACTCATGTGCAGTATATTTCTTTAGGGTTTAGATTCGTTTATCTGCGGCACACCCAAATTTACCATTTCTAGCATAATCAGGTTTTACCCTATTACAACCACTCAGTTTTTACCCTATTATATAAACGTATTAGTTCATGAACAAACAGATTTTAGAACATTATCCACTCAGGTATGCAAATGGGTACGCATACCTAAATGGCCGGACTAAGTTTGGGTTCGCCAGTACGCGAACTAGTACACATTCCTTCCAAACTCAGCAGAAATTCCCGGAACTGAACCTCACGTAAGTACACATACCGGTATGCGTACAAGGTTTCTGGACTTTCATCAAACCAAGCAGTACGCTTACGGTTATGCATACCATGGTTCCCAGACTTAGATTAAATATATGCAAGTACGTATACTATGCTTATATCCAATTATTCTAAACTCTTATTTCAATCATTGAAATATTCTCGGAAGACGCCAATAGATGTCCCATACAAACTATTAGCTTCAAAGCAATTTTCAAGTAATCGAATGATCAATACGAAACATTCTGATTCTATATCAAATGATTGTCTCACACAAATCATGTTACCAGGTGATTTTCACATGATCATCATTTGACTTTCGTCAAGAATATAAGATGAACTTGGTTAAAGCGAAAGCTTACCAACACATATTTCGAGAAATATGTAAGCGAGTTAAACCCAACTAAATATCAAATGTGTATAATTGAAGTCTATATATCTATACAACTTTTGTCTCAAATAGGAGATAAAGTAGATAGACTTTGAGTGATAGATGAGTTCAAGTCTGCACATACCTTTTGCTGATAATGTTCCACAAGATCCCCTTAGTAGTTCTTCGTCTTTAATCGATGAACGCCGTGAAGTTTAATGCTCAACTACACCTTTTATCCTAATCCGAGACTTAGCTATATGGAGACTATAAATCAAGACTTATAGTTTTGGAAACTAAACTTGACAACAAGCTTGAGATAGCAACGCTTGCGAGTTCGACCGAGAAGTGCTCTAACAATGTTGATATGTCTTCAACTTTTTCAGAGTAACACGAGCTTGTATCCATATTTCTAATTCTCCTAGTCTAACTTAACGAAGTTGACACTAGTAATCTAATCAAGCAACTTCGAGTTCTAGAGTTAAAATATGACAACCAAACTTGACATACCAATACTTGGTAGGTTTAACCGAGCAATTCTCTAACAAACACCATTGAAAATATTTCTAATACTTGGAACTAAATGATGAGTGATAATCAATCATTACTCATGATTAGGATGTTAGAGCAAGGATATGGGTAGTCTTACTACTTCAAAATGAAAAAGATACTACCAATTCTCAAACATGCTCTATGACCTGAGATAAAGCTTCATCTTAAGTTTTCGTCGCGTGCTAAGAGTAACATTCGCCAAGGGCTAAGATGGCACCAAGAATGGCGTATTCCGAAGACATATTGGCCAAAGGCTAATATAGCGCCAAAGGCCAATATAGCGCCAAAATGGCGCATTATGTTGGGCATATATATTGTCCAAGGAACAATATTGCACCATTGATAGTGAATTACTTGAGTTATATTGTCCAAGAGAAAGTGTCGCACCAAATGATGCATCAGGCTAGTTGGGAGGATGGCCTTGTACAAAGTAACATTAATATCGAACATTACGCAGGTCATTGGCATATGGTCTATATCACACCACAATGGTGTATTGGGACAGACAGGCTAGCCGAGATAATCGTACAACCATCGTGTCTATAAATATTGGAATTTTCCTATGGGCCAGAACTGAAACATAACAATCATGACCGGTTATGCATAAACGTAGGGCAACGACCATGAATAGTAAAAGAAAGCTCGTCAAAGTGGTTCCCAAGTTGTGAAATGTTTTTCAGACATATATAGGAAGGGGTAGTTGGTTGAAGGTGTATATATGGACTATGCACAAAGTAAGTTTCATTTCTTAGCCAGAAGAGCATAAATGATGCTTAGGCCTTATTTATAGTTGCTAGCCTTGCCAATGTGGCACATAATGCGAAGCATCACTATGCCATGTTGCAAACTAAGTAATGTGCTACCTTGATGCATTTTCGACGGAATAGTCTATATGGACTATGCCATTATTGCTTGGCCACATCCTTGCAACACTGGTTATAATAAGTTACTTGTCTCTTCGAGGATGAAGTACGGTCAGTGCTTGAACCCTTAAGAGTTGGGAAGGGTACCTAGCCGCAATGTGTTGCAACATTTTCGGTCCAGCATGTTGTCGCTTATATCATCTAATTGCGAGATGATTTGTGACATATTGGCCTATCATATCATCTGACTTGGTGATGATATGGAAGAGATGATTGTGTCCATACTTGATGAGGCGTGTTGCGTTTCATTCCTCGGATGGTCATACTTCATATAAACGTGTTTGACGTGGGCATGAACCCATGGAGCATTGGGCATGGCCAGGAAAGTAAACAATATCGATATGCAAGTTAGAGGGAGCTTGCATAGCCTAAGGAAAATACGACATGAGCATGACTGATCCATTCTTCGCACGAGCAAGATCATTGCATGCTTTCAGCAATGTCTAAGTTAAGTAAGGAAGCTGAAATTTGGCCTACAATGGCGTATGCATAAGTTCAAGGTATATACCATGCCTAAACAAGTCTCGGAAGTCAGTAATGCATGTAACAATGCATTGCCAATAGCCTTTATGGATTTATACCCTTTTCAAAACAAGGGTAAGTTGAAACGGTGTGGAAGTTAAGTAATTAAGGCAACATGCTTGCTAAGCATGCTTGCAAAGGAAAATGGGCGTGCATTTTCCTGACGCAAAGAGTAGTTTTAAGCCCCGGTTAGTAACATCAGAGTGGTGCAATAAGGGAGGTATGGTATGCGCGCCATAACGACTACGTATGCCCAATTATGGACTTTCGCATAAACAAGTCCTCTTTGAAAATGAACAAGTTATTCTTTAATGGAAACTACGTATACCCATAGCCCTTCTCTTAGAAATTCTTAAAAAGTACAATTGTTGGGAAATAGGGATCAATCCTACATCTCTATTTGGATGCATAAGTGGATACCTCAACTGAATTCTCCACATAGTTCTAGAACATATTCTAGTCATATGAAGCCTATGAATTAACTAATAGATAGTAAAACTAGAACCTGGAAGACAAAAACAATCAAGTTTACGTCTGATGAGGAGGCTTTGAAGAACATACTTCAAATTAGAATTTCCATGGCCAGTGTTGATAGAATTATATAGAGCAAGAGTAGTAATGATCTCTTTCACTAAAAAAATGCTATAATGCAATCTCGAATGAGAAAATGGACCTTGTGATCGTTCCTAATATTCAGTTTCGATGAAGTAATTTATGGGGATTGAATCTGCCACCAAAAGTTATGATACTTTCGTAGAATGTATTCACAGTTGTCTAAAGGTTAGGAATAATTTAGTAAAACATAATCAGCACTGTGATATTTTATGTCCTTATTGTGGTAACCATATGAATCTTTGCAGCATATTTTCATTGAATGTGACTATGCTAAATGTACGAGGCTTATACTTATAACGTGTTTGGATAGTATTCCAAAAGTTATTTTTTTGACTTCCGGAAGCAGAGGTTAACCCAAATATTGAACTTTGAGAGTTCAGGTAGTAACCCTGAATCATGATCAGTGTAATACATAGAGTCGAGAGAATGATTTCTTACCGATACGAATTTTGACCAAAAATTCCGAATCTTGAAATTGAAACAAACCCTAATAACAACATAAACACCTTTTACTGCACAAACACACCTTAGAATAAAGAAATAAAACAACTGAATAAATATGAACAAAATTCCAAAAGAAGAAAAGTTTAATCGGAAGGGTACCTGATGATCCAAATTTTGCAGCGCAAGATTGATGATGCGCAACGATGGCTTATAACTGGCATCTTATATGTAGATTTCTTTGCATGGACATTTATCTCTGTTCAAATTTATTTCTAGGATATAATTGATGGAAGTTGTAATTGCACAATCGAATTGATTGAAATTCATTAATATGATAACTCGCACGAAATTTTGGAATATAAAAGGTCTAATACCGCAGCATTCATTGGAATTCATTACGCACGCTAGTCTAAATTTAGACATAGTCGGTCATTTAAAAGATACACTGTTGGATCTATAGATCTTGGATAAACCCGAAAGTGGGAAGGAACATCCTAACCGCCAATCAGAAAAATGGATATATCTCAGCCATCCCCTGACACAACAAACACTCATGTTGTATAAGCATTGATATCGTTGAAATTACCACCTTCAAAAAAGTTAGTCGACAAATATAGCCGTCCGATTCTTTTTAAACATTTCACAGATGACAACAAATTCGAATAAATATATATAAAAGAAAAATTCTTTAAAGATAAGGATATAGAAATATTTCCGTCGAATATTCTATTACTTCTCCCTCCTCCCTCATATAATCGCCACTTTCTCTCCGTCTCTCTCAAAAACAACCTTCTCTCCGCCATCCGTTACATTCTCCGGCCCATTTTTAATCAGATTCCGACCATCTCATTGTTATTCCGATTCATCTGATCAAGATTTCCGTGTGTTCCAGAGATGAAGTTTGGGAAAAGTTTGAGTAATCAGATTGAAGAAACATTACCAGAATGGGGGGATAAATTCTTATCATACAAAGAATTGAAGAAAAGATTGAAACTAATTGATCCAAAAGTTGGTGAAAGATCTAGTAATAAAAGATTAAGAGCTGTTGATGATGATGAAGAGTTTTCCATTGTTACTGAAGATGAATTGAAAGGAATGACAAGAGAAGAAATTGATTTCATTAGGTTATTGGAAGCTGAACTTGAGAAATTTAATTGGTTTTTCGTTGATAAAGAAGAAGAATATATCATCCGATTAAAGGTAATTAGTACTGATCCTTCTCATTTCGTTTTTAATTAAGATTTTTTTTTCCTGAAATTTAAATTTTGTTTCTATCAAATTGTTTCTGGAATTAATGTTGCCAACATGCGAGGGAGTTTTGATCATGAAATTTATGGTTTATCAATTTGATTGTGAAATTAAGGTTGCTAACATGTGCCGGATATGATTTGGGTTTCATTTGATATTTTATTGTTATCACTGTTTAAAAGCTGACTTTAATGGCGCTTTTATGGTTTTTAAATTTTGACCAAATTTTATGATAATTAGTGGGTTTTATTAGTTGTTTAATCAGGGTTAAGATGCTGCTTTCTATGTTCATACAGTAAAATATCACTGTGGTAATTAAAATGTGGGTGAATTAGTAGTAGTAATTCCTTTGAGCTTGTATATGGATTATGCAGGAGTTGCAGGATAGAGTTGCGAGAGCGAAGGAATCATCGAATGAAGACTTGATTAAGGCAAGAAAGGAAATTGTGGATTTTCATGGAGAGATGGTTTTATTAGAGAATTACAGTGCCCTTAACTATACAGGTACTTTATTAGCTCTCTTTTTGTCAGCACACATAAAATGTACTTCATATGAACTAGTCAAATTATCTTTACTTGTCAGCATTGTTTCAATTTGTGATTACAGGTCTAATTGCACTAAACATTAGAAGTTTTGTTGTGTATCTAGTGATAAATAAAGGATGACGTATTGTCTTTTCTTGCATTTTTGATCATGTGGAACTGTCAGTGACATATGCGGTTGTGATTTTACTAGGCTCATATATTTATGCATCTTCCAACATAATGATGGGAATGGATTGATTGTGGATATCATAAAAGAAAACTAGTCTGTGGGATCTGTCCCCCTTTTATTTGTACCTTGAATTCAGAATCAGGGTTAAGGGAATCTTGCAAGAGTTAGTGGCTAAGTATGCATTATTAGGTGTGATCTATGTGAAGGTCAACCATGGGAATCAATAAAAAACTGAGGAAGAGAGAGGTCTATGTGCAAAAGTCATCCGTAATTGTCCTTTGGGTTTGCCAAAGGTCATTTCTTGAAGTTTTGTAGTATCTGAATAGGGAATATCAAATATATGAAATCGGAATCTATATAAAATGAGGACAAAAATAGTTAGGACAACCTATCATCTTATGATTCCCTTAAGTTGAAGTAGTATATTATAACATATATGACTGTCACTAATTTGTTCTTTCCAAAAGTGGAAAGTTGCAAAAGAATTGTTCTTCTTCATAAATTAAAAGGTGCTGGCCAAGTTTCACATGTATTGTATTATGAAAAGAAGACATCCGTAAAGAAGATAAGGATTTGATATGACTGGTTATTAAGCTAAGACCCTAAGATTGTGGGTCATTGAATTATCCTATCATGTTGCTGTTAGTGTCTTTATCCACTTCGAGGATGATTCCTGCAAATGATTTTTCCTTGTTATCTTTACTCTTATTCGTTTCTCTTTCTGAAACAAGATTAGTTCCGACCTTCACTATAGGGTCCTTGATTGTCATGGAGTAGTTTGTATGTCCCTCCATTTGTGTAGACGAAATGTTGGATTTCACTTGCATAGGTCTGAATTCATAAATGTTTACCTTACCTAAATAATTCATAACATTTAGCTATTGGCCACTTTAGATTACCAGGTTTACTGTAGTTCTTGCATATTACTGCCATACTCAACTCGCCATAATCAGTATTTGGACTTTGATTTGCATGGAACTGTATGTTATCCTACTTATCTTTGTCAATATAATAGCCCTGGATTTTAGCTTGCTTGAAAGTAGTTTAGAGATTCTTATATATTCTTTCTAGCTAGGTTTCTCCATGAGTTTCCTGAGATTCAGCGAGCCGGAGTTATTTTATTCCTCTGATTTTCATTTCCATTCATATTTTGGATTAAATTTTGTTCTTCTGATTTTCATTTCCATTCATATTTTGTATTATAATTGTTGTTACTCATCTTCCTGAAAGAAGTGTGGTTGTGCTTGCTAAAAATTATAGAACTATTTGAGCTTTTTATATTGGTAATCATATGAGGTTTATAATTTCAAATCTATTGGTACATACTGATATGCTTCAACCAGGTTTGGTGAAGATACTGAAGAAGTACGACAAGCGAACAGGTGCTGTTATTCGTCTGCCTTTCATCCAAAGGGTCTTGCAACAACCTTTTGTCACCACCGACTTGCTTAACAAACTAGTTAAGGAATGTGAAATGATTCTGGATGAGCTCTTCTGCATAGCCGATCCGCCGTCAGCGACAAGCAAGGCAGTCGATGGGCACGTCATCTGCGCTACTAGACCTGTTGCTGATAAAGAAAGCCTGCTTAAAGGAGGACCAAATGAACTTGCAGAGATCGAATACATGGAGAGCCTGTATATGAAGAGCACTTTATCAGCACTGCGATCATTGAGGGAGATAAGAAGCGGAAGCTCAACCGTTAGTGTTTTCTCCTTGCCACCCATGAAGAATATTGGTTCAGAAGAGAGTTGAAGGAATTCGTTTTTTTATGTTTTCTCAATGACAAAGCAGCAACAGGCAAGTAGTGAGTGATGTGTGTGTAAGGTAGAAAAATGTATATGTGGGTTGGAGAGGATGACCTTATTTTAACTATTTCTTTTTTTTCTTCTGTTTCGTGGTTGAAGAGAGAAAGTGATAAAAGGGACGGAGAAATAAGAACCTTTATCATCTAATGGAGCAAACCCTTCTCCAGGTCCATTTTTAACATTTTGATAAAGAAAATAAAGGAAAAGGATTTTTAGTAGGTTGTTGGAAGTTTGGAACTAAATCCAAGTGTATTTCTGTAATGTCTTTGTGGGTTTCAAAATTGAGGTCATGTTGTAACAGTGATTCAAGTCGTTCATTCCTCAACTAAACAGATATTATCCATGTCAAATGGTGGCGAATCTGGTGATCTGTTTCATGAATAGACATTTTGTAACCCATGCAACCAGACTTGTCCCTCGTTTTCTGAGATCCTTCAGAATATCCTTGAAATCTAATTTTTATACCTGATGCAACATGTGCCTTCACATAATACCAGTTGCATCACCTAATATGGGAGCTAAACCACCATAAAATAAGCAGAGAACGTATTTACTAAACATAATTTTCCTATTAAAAAGTACAAAGTAACGGTAAAAACATACAGCCTTTATTTGTTGATAGACATCACAGGCAAGAGAAGCAATAGATTATTTTAACGTTATTCTAACGCTTATATCAATATTATAACCAAGCTGGGTCTTTTAAAGAGGTAACCACAGCTTTCACTTGCAAATAGTTATTTAGACTGTAAATTCCTTTCTCTCTTCCATGCCCACTCATCTTGTAACCACCAAAAGGAATTGCCGCATCAAACACATTGAAGCAATTAATCCATACAGTTCCTGCCTTCAGTGCACGCGCCAGGGTATTTGCTGTGTCCATGTTCTGGGTGAAAACTCCTGCAGCCAAACCATAAGTTGTTGCGTTTGATCTTTTGATCACCTCGCTAAGATCCCTGTAATTACGGAAAAAGTACACGTTATGTAAGTAGAGAACAAAGAATGTTTTTATAAGCAATGAGATGAAATATATGTACTGATGGGTTAAAGCTTACTTGAATTTCAAGATGCTCTGCACGGGTCCAAAGATCTCATCCTTTGCGATCAACATGTTATCCTAATTTTGTACAAAATCCAATTTTGTCAGTTTTCAAAGCTGGTTATAGTAGTAGAAACTGTTAAGATGTGGTGGAAACAGTGGATGATACCTGAACATTTGAGAAGACAGTAGGCTGAATATAGTAACCCTTGTCGCCAAATCTCGCACAGCCAGTTTCAACGGTAGCACCACTTTCAACACCAGATTTGATGTAATTCATAACCTTCTCAAATTGCTCTAAATCAATCTGATATATTCATTTGGGAATGCGACAAAATCAGTGAACAAACCCAGAGAGTACAGGGAAATGCCTAACTGACCGAGCTTTTTAAACTGATCAGTATAGACAGAAACACTCTAGAAGAAATGATGACAAACTACAAGACCGTGCTCGTGATTTGACCTTTTCAACATTGAACTGTCTGTTAATGCAAAATGGAAATAATTCACCTGAGGACCTTGTTCGACACCCTTCTGGAAGGGATCACCCACAACACGTTTCATAGCACGAGCCTTTGATTTCTCTACAAACTCGTCATACACTTTTTCATGTACAAAAGTACGAGACCCAGCATTGCAGCATTGTCCCTATAGACAAATAACGTTTAGGATCTTGAAATTCGAGAATTCATGTCTATGTAAGCTTCTCCATCAGTAGTTCATGCAAAAATTCCATTGGATTCACGTACCTGGTTAAAGAACAGAGCAAAGTGGGCAGTTTCAACAGCCTCGTCGACGTCGGCATCTTCACATACGATGAATGGAGATTTCCCTCCAAGCTCTAGAGTCACTTGCTTGAGGTTGCTTCTACCAGCAAGTTCAGTGTCACTTGCCTTGAGTGCCAGTACCCAAACTAAAAATATCGTTCTCAAAAATGAGGAACTAGGAACCATTTAAATTTCTAGATATATTAATGTTTATTTTTTATGATAATAAATATAATAGAAAACATCCCAAAAATCCTAATAATAAAGTTTACTTCTTTTTTCTTTTGAGTATAAAGGTAACAAATTTGGATATAAGCATAGTTGTTAGCCTCCAACAAACCTTCTACCATCATTTGTAATCATCCAAAAAATATCAAAAACATTGTATTAATGTTATCTAAATGAAAACTCATTCAATGAAACTCTGTTCAGTAAAATCTTACGGCATGCATTTATCTTTTGGTTATGGCATGGATGCAGCTTTTCCCTATTTTCACATTTTCAATGAAGAATGTGAACTAGACAACGGTTTAAATAAAAGTCCTATTCCATTCATGATTATTCATTCGATGTTTGGGGGCTGTTAACACTCTTGTCTGGTTCAGCCCACTTGCAAACATGTCACAGTTGATCCTGTGAAAGCAAGCTGCAAAGAAGTAATGATAGATCACTAACCCCAATCCAACAGGCCTTTTTCTTTGTTAATACTTCGAGAGAACAAATTGTTGTGTTCATTCTACAAAATTTAATATATTTTCTTCCTCGGATATAAGGGAACAAACCTTGTCGACATCCATATGACTAGCAAGTGCTGCACCAGCTGTAGGACCAAATCCAGAGATCACATTCAGAACACCCTCAGGAAGGCCGGCCTGCAATGAACAATACAGAACTAAGAAACCTAAAGCATGCATTTAGAAATGAAGACTAAACCACAGCAAATGAATTAAGAGAACCCACTTCATGGAGCAGCTTCCCCACATAGAGAGCAGACAACGGCGTTTGTTCTGCTGTCTTCAGGACACTACTGTTACCAGTAGCTAAAGCGGGTCCGACCTTCCACGCAAACATGAGAAGTGGAAAATTCCATGGAATAATTTGTCCAGCAACTCCAATGGGCTCATGTAGGGTTTGCACATGGTACGGACCATCAGCCTGAACTGTGAGACCATGTATCTTATCTGCCCATCCTGGTACGTCCCAAGCAGACCAAAATCATAAAACATTTAAGTCGAATAAAAAAGTGATTACAGTGACATAAATAAAATCTAGTTTAACTCACCGGCATAATACCTAAATAGACGTGAGAACATTGGTAATTCAATTTGAGCGGCCTGCTCATGGGGCTTTCCACTATCCCACGTCTCAAGTGCTGCAAGTTCATCGGTATGTTTATCGATCAAATCCGCAAAGCGGAAAAGTACCCTTGACCTTTCCTATGAAAGCAAACAATGTAAAAAGTGAAAAAACAATCTAATTGTGCTCTTCCAAATTCTTGGCTCACATAAGTGAAGTAGAATTTAAGAACTTAAAAATCAAGAGTAGTTGATTACATAAGCTGTCATCTTCGGCCATGGGCCCTCGTCAAAAGCCTTGCGAGCAGCGGCAACCGCCCGATTGATATCTTCTGCATCACCTTCAGCAACATGAGCGATAACATCCCCTGTCCTTGGGTCAAGAGTGGGAAATGTTTTTCCTAGTGGGCAGACAAAGATTGAATTTACGTCTTAATTCTTGATTAACTGAAGAAACAATTACAAAAAGGAATGAATGAGAAATAAACAAACAATACAAACCTGAAGCAGAATTGACAAACTCCCCGTTGATAAGAAGTTTTGTGTAGTTTACTTTAACTGGTGGTGTAATTGGTTCTTCAAGTACAGCAGCAGTACTATATCTACTACTTACACTTCTTTGTAAATACCCTAAAAAATTATTTATAAGAAATCAAAAACTTAAAACCAGAAAATCAAGTAAGGATCTTAGTTTTGGATGAGGCAAGTCAAAACTGTTTGTTTAATCTTTGATCTAAACAATAAATTAAACATAACAGCACATTATGATTATGTACATGAATTCATCGAATTTCATTGAAGACACCCATGATATGCAACTCAAAAAGGAAAGGAATCAAGAAAGTAGGAACTTCATAGTAGTGAGGTACCGAGGGTTTTAGAGCGAAGGAAATAAACATTCCTAACTGCCATGGCTTTGCTAGAAACTCTCTTCTCAGTGAGACTGAGCACTCTTAGATGTACAAGTTCAGGGAAGTTCCCTTTCAAGTTGTTTCTTTTTTCTTATTGATTATTCTAAGCGTTGTTGCGTAATTAACAAATCAATTCACCGAATAGTCTAATCTCTTATTTCTACATCACAACAAACAAATGGAGTAACAGTTATGCTAGAGTACACATGGAATCCAATGGTAGCTAGTGATGGATATGGGAGAAAGAACATGCAAGTGCAATTCCTTTATTACTACGACACCTGTTGCCACATATGTCATTATGGAGCAAAAAAGTTCTTAACAACAGTTTAAAGCTTGATTACCAAAAAAACAAAGCTTATCTGATTATAATAGGTATATCTAATGTTTTTAAGAGTTAATAAATGAAGATAAATATTAGTATGTTTCTGTAGACTTAACCTAGCATTTACCAATATTTTGACTGTTGAATAATGGGCATACAAGGTGAAATCATTTAACTACCATGGATAGTTGACATACAAGGTGAAAACAATTTGCTATTATTCAGAGATTAATGCTCTGCACAGTAAATTTCATGGAGAACAAGTAAAATCAAACCCAACAAATTCTATAATTAGGGATTGATTCACAATTTGATAAACAATGTATAACTAGAAATTTAGGGATTGAATTACAACTCACAATTTGAACAAGATAATAAAATTGTGCTTGTGCTGACACTGTCTTCAGCTTTGGGCTGCCATTAATGGTACTGTTGCAGAGATGTAAAACTGGAGAAAGCCTCCAATCCAAAACTCAACAATTTCAACCTAGCTAGCAATTTATCTTCAACTAATGAAATTAATTGATGGAAATGTAGTTCGTCGGTGGTGAGACAAAGACAAGATCCAGCGTGAGAAAGTGAGATGGAAGAAAAGTAGACAGACAAGGTAGAAAGAGGGTCTTGGTAAGAAAGTAGAAGCAAAAATGGCAAGATTGCTAATAAGGGAACCGGTTTGATTGGGGGTGTATCAAATTACAAATAAGACAAAACAACATTTGTCTTGGGATTGGTACACCCCAAGCAAATTGGTACCCCCATCAGCAGCCTTGAAAAATGGGAGTTGTGCTCATGTGAAATAAATACAAAGAAAGAAGAAAATCTTTATTTTTATTATAATTTGTGTGACTTATTTAGTACAGGTTACTAGTCCAAGCATTAAGATACTACTCCTTCCGTCCTAGTTTATTTGTCTAAATTGTATTTTGCAAAAACTTGAAAGAAATTCAAATTACTTCCACATACACCTTCAATCTTCCAAATTACTTGTTTCATATACAAATTTTGATATCCTAGTTTTTGTTTCTTTTTTGATAATTAGAAAATTTTAGTGGGAAATATAGAAATTTTTTGGTACAAATTTGCTAAAAAGTAACACAATTTAGGCAAGTAAACTAGGACGGAGGGAGTAATAATTTTAGTAAATAAACTTCTATGTTGAGATGGGCTAACTAATTAATTAATGCTTAGGATAAACAAAATAACTTGTAACATTAACTAAGAAATAGAAAGGAGAGAATATGAGAATTTTCTTCTCTTTTGTTTCTTTCAATTACTTGTAGTAAAGCTCTATATATTCATAATCAACAATACATGGCTATTTATAGCTAAATGAAAAGTATCAATGGTGAGACACTTGTATTAATTAAGAACATGGTGAGACCAAGTGTCTCTTTGAAGTGGCAATATAATCAATGTTTATGTTAGTGGATTAGCCACTAGATTATTATACATGTGACACACTTTATTGTTCTAGAAAATGTTGGGACACTTCACAAGACATGTGTACACAACACTCCCCCTTGGACCATCATTTCTAAGATTGTTGCCTCATTAAAACCTTGTCGGTAAAACCCAATGGGACAAAACCCGGACAAAGGAAAAAGAGTACAACAGACATCTTAGAATGGTGTTGGACCCGCATATGCTGCCTCGTTAAAACCTTGACAAGGAAAACACAGTGGGATAAAACCTTGACTAAGGAAAAAGAGTACATCGCGTTATAGTCCATAACTCCCCCTTAACATAATCTCCGTCAATTTGTATGTTTGTATATGTGGCGCATCCCGATCCCGTAAACCAGTTTCCGGAAGAGAGTTGTCGGTAATGACTTGGTGAACAGATCAGCATAATTTTCACAAGATTGTATCTTCTGGATCTCAATCTCTTTGTTCTTCTGGAGGTGGTGAGCGTAAAATAGTTTTGGCGAAATATGCTTTATCCTATCACCCTTGATGTAGCCTTCTTTGATTTGTGCTATGCAAGCTGAGTTGTCTTCACAAATTATTGTTGGCGTACTGGTAATGGACGGTACAAGAAATTCTGATATGCTCGACTAATGATCGCAGCCACACACATTCTCGACTTGTTTCATGTAGAGTAATTATTTCAGAGTGATTGGAGGAGGTAGCGGGCATGCTTTGCTTGCAAGATCGCCATGAAAATGCTATGCCTCCGCTTGTAAAGACATATCTTGTCTGAGATATTGCTTTGTGGGGGTCCGAAAGATAACCAGCATCTGTGTATCCCTTAATTTTCGAACAGTTTTCTGAGTCTTTCGAGTAGAACAATCCCATGTCCGTAGTTCCACGCAGATAGCGAAAAATGTGTTTTACTCCAGCCCAATGTCTCTTTGTTGGTGCAGAACTGTACCTGGCTAAGAGATTTACTGCAAAAGAGATGTCTGGTCTAGTGCACTGAGCTAAATACAACAACCCACCGATAGCACTTAAATATGATACTTCTTGACCAAGGAGTGTTTCGCCTTCCTCTTTAGGGAGAAATGGATCTCTTTTGGGATCAAGAGTTCTCAAAACCATTGGAGTGCTAAGCGGATATGATTTGTCCATATTAAAGCGTTTGAGAAGTTTCTCTGTATACGCTGATTGATGGAAAAGGATTCCCCCCTCATAATGCTCAAGTTGTAGACCAAGACAAAACTTTGTTTTACCGAGATCTTTCATTTCGAACTCATGCTTTAAGCATTTTTGTGCTTTGGAGAGTTCATCAGGAGTTCAAATAAGATTGATGTCATCTACATATACGGCAATGATAGCAAACCTAGTGTTTGTCTTTTTAATGAAAATACATGGGCATATAGGATTGTTCACATAACCCTGACATAACAAGTATTCACTCAGACGATTATACCACATTCGTCCAGATTGTTTCAAACCATACAAGGCTTGATTTAATATTAGTGAATACATATGACATGGTTTATCTGCTGACAATTGAAAACCTTTAGGGATTTTCATATAGATATTTGTATCCAATTTTCCATACAGATACGCAGTAACCACGTCCATTAGATGCATGCCGAGTCTTTCATGGACTACTAGGCTAATCAAATACCTAAAGGTAATTGCATCCATTACAGGAGAATATGTTTCCTCGTAGTCAATCCATGGTTTCTGTGAGAAACCTTGTGCCACTAGTCTCGCTTTATAGCGAACGATTTCATTTTTCTCGTTTCGCTTACGCACAAACACCAATTTACTGCCAACCGGGCTCACATTATCTGGTGTTCGGACTGCAGTACCAAAAACATTGCGCTTAGCGAGAGAAAATAATTCTGCTTGAATTTCCTTTTTCCATTTCGGCCAATCTTCCCTTTGACGACATTCCTCTATAGAGTGTGGTTCAACACCATCATCATCCAAGGCAATATTAGTAGTGATGTAAATGAAAATATGTCGTCAACAATCATTGTACTTCGATCCCAAACTTCTCTATTGCATGCATAATTAATAGAGACTTCCTCATTTTGAGGTTCCATTGTCTCCACCGAGATATTCTCCTCGTCAGGAGATCTATTTTCAGAAAGTTTGGATCCCTCTTCAATAGTCTCCTCAAGAGAACTATTAGTCAATGATTGAGATTGGCTTTTCCTTTTTCGAGGAGCAGAATCCTTTGACCCAACTAGTCGTCCACGCTTACGGCGTACTTCAGATGACTTATTTTCTTCCATATCCACAGATTGTCCTACAGGAACATCAATGCGTGATGGAGCATTTTTAGTTGGCACATCAACTTTCATTATTTTTGTTGTATCTGTAAATGCATCAGGAATTTGATTTACAATATTTTGAAGATGCAAAATCTTATGCACCTTAGTTTCACACTGACTTGTGCGTACATCAAGATGAGACAATTCTAGTGTATACCATGATAATTCACGCCGTTTTTCAGGCGGTAATTTTCCTCCCCCTAACGGTGGGAAGACTGTCTCATCAAAATGACAATCTGCAAATCTTGCCGTAAAAACATCCCCTGTTAATGGTTCAAGATATCGAATTATAGATGGTGAGTCAAATCCGACATATATTCCAAGTTGACGTTGTGGGCCAAACTTGGTGCGTTGTGGTGGTGCGATGGGAATATAAACAGCACAACCAAAAACACGCAAATGAGATATGTCTGCTGTATGACCTAACACATGTTGTAAAGGGGAATACTGATTATTCGCACAAGGTCGATAACGTACTAGTGCATCAGCGTGCAAAATAGCATGTCCCCGAGCTGAAACGGGGAGCTGAGTTTTCATAAGTATAGGTCTGGCAATGAGTTAAAGATGTTTAATGAACGATTCTTCTAAACCGTTCTGTGTATTCACATGAGCAACAGGATGCTCAACCTCAATGCCTAACGACATGCAATATGCATCAAACGTTTTTGAGGAAAACTCCGCTGCACCATCAAGCCTTATTGACTTGATAGAATAATCAGGAAAATAAGCACGTAATTTTATAATTTGGGAAAGAAGCCGAGCAAATGCTAAATTATGTGTTGAAAGTAAACAAACATGTGACCATCTAGCAGAAGCATTAATCAGAACCATAAAGTACTGAAAGGGTCCACTATAAGGATGTATTGGATTGCATATATCACCTTGTATTCTTTGCAAGAATGTAGGTGATTCCAGAACTACTTTTTTCAAGGAAGGTTTTGTAATTAGTTTCCCCAAAGAACAGGCAGTACAACCAAGTCCTTTGTTAAACAGAAGTTTCTACAAAGGATGTCCCTGACAGCTCTGAGAAATTCTACTTATCATAGTAGAACCTGGGTGTCCAAGTCGATTGTGCCACAACACAAATGTATTTGGGTCATAAAATTTTCGAACTATGACCGAATAAGATTCAACTTTTGGAATTTTCGTATGGTACAACCCAGAAGTGAGGGCTGGAAGCCTCTCAGCAATGTGCGTTCCATTAGGCGATGTAATATTCAAGTACTCCTTATCATTATCATCAACCGTTTTAATGTTGTATCCATTATTGCGTATATCTTTAAAACTCAACAGATTCCTATGGGATCCGGAGGAATATAACGCGTAATTAATAGTGAATATGGTACCACACGGTAATGAGACACAAGCTTTACCAGAACCTTCTACAAGGTTGGCTGAACCACTGATGGTAGTGATACTAGCCTTGAACCTTTTCAAGGTTACAAAGTACTTAGTATTTCGAAATATTGAATTTGTCGTTCCACTATCAACGAGACAAAATTCACCATCGGGGTTGCTTTCAGTGTCCATGTCCTTCCATATACATAAAGAAGGTATAAGATAGTTGCACAAAATAATTTTAGCAACACACGTATATTACATATACTCATACATATTATACACATGCAAACCCAAAAATTAGTACAAGCCAAAAATACCAAAAGAGGTAAGTACAAATACAAACAACATACTAAAACACAATACTACAATTTTAATTTACACGAAACAGACCATCAGCAAACTGGTCAAAAGTAGTCTGGTATTTATTACCCTCCAAATCAAGTAGGTAGTCAGAAACCTCTAACTTTGGAGGTTCAGTGGAAATATTTCGTTCTGCCAAATTCATCTCAACGTTTTCTTCCTTTTTCTTGTGAGGTTCACGGAGATCAGCGCGGCAGCATCTAAATCAATGGTCTTTAGAACCATAACGATAGCAACCTTCGTCATTTTTCTTGGGGGGATTATCAAATTTCCTTTGAGAAGTGGAAGTCGATCCCTTCCCTTTGCCTTGCATCGCTTCCGTATTTTTGTTATACGGATGGTTGTTGGCATTTCTATGCCTATAGCCTCCGCGTTTACGCTTCTTTCCGCGATAACCCTGCTTACCACGATCATGTCCATGTACATAATATGATGCCCTATTTACTTCAGGCACCGGAGCAGAACCACAAGGACGAGACTCGTGATTTTTAATTAATAATTCGTTATTATGCTCAGCTACGAGAAGACATCATATAAGATAAGAATACCGTGTAAAACGGTGTTCCCGATATAACTGCTGGAGTACAATATGAGAAGCATGAAAAGTACTTAGCGTCTTCTCTAGTTTGGATTCTTCTGATAACGGCTCACCGCACATCTCAAATTGAGCAGCGATCTTATGCAATTCATAATTGTAAGCCGACACGGATTTAAAATCCTGAAATCTCAGATGAATCCATTGGTCACGAATTTTTGGCAGGGTGACCACCTTAAAATGGTCATATTTCCCTTTTATGGTACTCCATAATTTTTGAGGTTCTTTACAGTGTGCTACCTCATGTTTCAGGGTTGAGGAGAGGTGACGGCGCAAGTAAGCTACAGCTCTAGCGCGTTCGTCTACGTACAGTCTCCCCAAATGATCAGCTCAACATCGAGCGCCCATGAGAGATAGTTTTCACCGGAGTCCTCAAGTGGCATAAAATCCAGACTAACTAAATTTGCTGACATTTAAAAAAAAATGTAACAAAAAAAAATCAAACCTGCAGATATCCGCTTCTATAGTTTGATGAACTGGCTGGAAAACTTTGTACACGCCGAGCTATTTCGTGCTGATAACGTATTATAATTTGTGTGACTTATTTAGTACAAGTTACTAGTCCAAGCATTAAGATACTAATAATTTTAGTACATAAACTTCTATGTTGAGATGGGATAACTAATTAATTAATGCTTAGGATAAACAAAATAACTTGTAACATTAACTAAGAAATAGAAAGGAGAGAATATGAGAATTTTCTTCTCTTTTGTTTCTTTCAATTACTTGTAGTAAAGCTCTATATATTCATAATCAACAATACATGGCTATTTATAGATAAATGAAAAGTATCAATGGTGAGACACTTGTATTAATTAAGAACATGGTGAGACCAAGTATCACTTTGAAGTGGAAATATAATCAATGTTTATGTTAGTGGATTAGCCACTAGATTATTATTCATGTGACACACTTCATTGTTCTATAAAATGTTGGGACACTTCACAAGACATGTGTACACAACAATTTTTATTTTATATCACGTTATCATTATGTGTCCCACCATTACATTACTCTAGCAGTCCAGAGAATTCCTTCCACCTTTTCACCGATCAAGGGATAAGCATCACCCGACATTACTTAGCCATTAAGATTTTGAATATCTTAAACCTTGACACGTTGCTACTTTATAATGCCGATTCACTTCTTTACTGGATATAAATAGCATTTGATCTCCACTTTTGTAAGTGATCTTGAAAGAAACATTAATAAGACTTTCCTAAATTTATCCCATGTTTATTAGTTTCTTATTTACTATTCCACTAGCCTGCTAATGCATGCAGTATTACACGCATTGGTAATACTTGGCTTTCACTAATTAATTAATTAGCCTAGTTGATTAGTGTGGTGATTACAACACGTTATCAGCACGAATTTCTCTGTTGTAATCGGAGTGGGGGCTGACGATACGGAAAAGGATAATTCTCTTCAACCCTTGCATATTTAATTTACTATTTTTAAGTAGTTTTATGCATACAATTCTTATTATGTCTAACTTTGTTTCCTATTTTAATTAGGACGTGTTAAAGAGAGATTTATACATCTTACCGTATTTGCATGTACTATTTGGAGCACAAGTAACTATACGGTATATGAAGAGATATCCAAAATAGGTACGTATTAAGAAAAGCTCATATTTGTGGTGTTTTTTCCGAATTTATCCAAATATTTGAGTTTTGCAGCGTTTTATTATTTTCCTCCTTAGCCAACCAACGGAAGGTTTTTCCGCGTCCTCTTGGATAGCGTAGAAAATAAAATATTCCTTTGTTGGTACACCAATGATTTTTTGTGGTGTTAATGGTTTTAATATTGGCAGAGCAAGGAATTGTTGCATCCTGAGGGATAGCAAAATTGTAATATTCCTTTGCTATAATAATCTCCAGAATTCAAAGTAGTTCCTCTTGAGATCGAAATGCGATGAAAATGAACACCGGATTAACACGGTTAGCCAGTCTCTATCAGCGGTCTTTGAAATTAGTTGCAATTGATATTGAGACAATTTCTTTTAAGAAATAAAGAATGTGTTCATATTTCAACTTTGATAAATTAATATTTCGTCAAGCCCAATGGAAGAAATTGGAGATTTATCGGTATTATATTAGAACCGTTTCACCATTGATATTTGTGGAATAGTTCGGCTTGATTTTAGAGAAGATATATGCACCGTATATAATATAGTGGTGAGCAATAAGGAAAGCTGCATATTTTGCGCCCTTATGTGTTCCCGCTAGTTCTACGGCGTGCATTATATGCGCCTATTATATGCATCGACGAGCATTAAAGAGCTAGTGCTTAATTTGCATTTTGTATATGTTGTGTCAACAACATCGAGTGCTGCAAATGTTAACTGCGCCTCGTAGATATACAAATGTCGAGCGATAATAAGTGTTGCATTTTTTAAATGGTATTTAGAGTTAATATCATGTCTTCTCGTTGCCTGAGTTTTTTTCTCGTTGCCTGAGTTATTACCTAAATCGTGAATTTGGTGAATTAAATTTGCAACAGTACCTATGCAAATAAGTTTAAAATCTTTGGTAAAGAAGGAAAATACAATTGTGGTATGCATATTTTTGAATATGGGAACCACAATAGTTCTCGGGTTTAAGAACCTGATGAGCACCGTACCACTAGAAGTGGATAAATACGGGACAATAACATAATGATTGGTTTAAATAAGCCGTCTTTGAGCCTGAAAGAGCTCTGCCATCGTTGTGACATAAGAGAATGGTACGAGCATATGAAATGCCGTTCATTGTTGTTGATCTTTATCGGTCATCTTGGCAGGACTGGACTGGTATTGAGATAGTGTCTGAGGTCACAAAATTCATTTACAGTTTACTGTTAATTTTACATGGAAATGTAAATGATTTAATTTATTCCAGCTGGACAGTAAACGAGAGAGGAAATCTGATCAATTACCTCTCCTGGGATGCGTGTTATTATTGCTTTCTGCACCCAGTTTCTCCCTTAATAGGTAGAGTAATGCGGAACTGGAAGTTCTGTTGATGAGACATTCCCTCCTAAGGATAAGGGGGAGAATCGTCGACGATATTGGTTAATTCCAAATTGTGTCTCATCTAAATTCTCACACCGAGAAATGCCTGAGGTGTTGATTACTCTGTTGCTAGATTTTGCAAGAGTACGCTTGCTTGATTCGGCATATATTAAAGTCCTTGCAAGGCTTTCCATGCAATCGCAGCGATTATTTCGTCTGGAAATATGCTTGGAAGCATAGACGAAAAACCTCTAGTTTGAGGTATGCCAATCTAATCAGATAACGTCCATATTCTCTTTGAGTGATGAATTGATATCTCTCCTGATGAGGAGCTCATATCCATAAACGTTGCGTTGATATCTCATGGCGAAGAATATCCGCATGTTGAAACTTGGTACCAATGGATTATGATATCCTCATACTCTGGAGAATGATGTAAGATCGTTTATTAACTAATTAATAACTTGGTTGTCGATAATGTTCAGAGTAGCTACTGAAATCGTTGTGGATAAATATCCCCTTTGCAAAGGAATTATCGACAAAGTTCATATGATTGACAGATATGGATCTTAGTCCATATTGAGTTATTCTCTCACTTGTGTTTGCTTTCAGGATCTCAGTCCTAGTATCCACGAATTTTAGTTCGAAAGTTGATTCTTATAAGAAAGCATAATGAGAGAATTAAGGTCTCTTGTTATATAACGATAACTTTGACAACGAGTTTCCACAGACACTAACCAGGTTCATTAGAGTATGGTATGGTAGTCATAAATGAATCGACATCTCACCTGGTGATAACTGTGTATCTATACTCATATAGATTTTAAATGAAACTCTTGTTTGTCAATCGTTGATGTTGTATCATCCTAGTGATGCTTTGGGCATTGATGGTTTGATGTTCTTGTGCATTTTGAACTTATTACTCATGAAGCCATTGTCATGTTTTCTGTTTGAGACGTGTTATATTCCACTGCTGTTACTATTCTACAATATTTGCAAATTTGATGAGAAATTCTTCCCGCCGTTAGGGGGAGAAAAGGCTATCTCCTGAAAAACGGCGTGAAGTATCATGGTTTGTACAAAGATAGACATGCAAAAGATTTGATATCTTCAGGAATTGCAAATCAAGTTGCTTCATGAGAAGTTGTGTATGTAGTAATAAGTGTGTCATTTAAAACACACCTTGAGCATGGATGACTAGTTTATTTAAAATATTATGTACCTCCTGAAAGGAAGAGCCAGTCACAATCATTGAAAGATAGTGCTCTCAAAAAGACTATCAAAGGTAGGTCTAATTTCTATGAGTATAGTTCTCTTAATAAGAGAATGTCTCTACAAAGGCTGTGAAACCTCAAAATGATAGGATTTCCTTAAGGCATGCATGAAATAGAGAAATTTGTGATAGTAATCCAATGATTGTTGATGATATCGTCAAAGTATCCACTGATACTGCCACATATGATGCTGGTGCTGAACCACTCTTTATAAGAATGTCATCAAAGGAATGATTGGTTAAACGGGAAAGGAGAGATTCAGGCAGAATAATAATTTCTCATAAAATGCATAGTTATGGTACTGCAACCAGAACACTCGATAATGTGAGCTACTCTTGGCCATAGACGGGTGTTTACAGTTCCGATACCCGATAATGTAACCCCTAGTGGCTACAAGTGGGTGTATGTGCATAATGAGAAAAATAAAGTCAACTAATGGCACAAAGTCTTTTACAGGAACCTGAGATGGATTTCTTTGTAACATATTCCCTATTATGGATGCAACTACCTCTTTGGTATTTGTCTGGAAGTCTTTTAAGTACTCGACGTGCTTCTAGAGGATGTGGTTATTGTGAATCTGTGTGAAAACATGATACAGATAACCGCAGACAAATTCCTGAAGGTTTTCACCTATCAGTAGAATTACCATGTCATATACATTTGCCATATAAAGACGAACATGGTCAACCGTCTAAGTGAATGTTTATTATCCAGGGATATGTGGACCATCTTATGTGCTCATATACTATGCAAATACTAGATTTGATTCATACAACATCTACCTTATTGGAACTTCTGAAGAATTCTCCAAACCACATAAATGCTTAAAGCACGAGTTCGAGATGAGACTCTCGGTAAAACAAAGTCTCAATCTATTGGTTGAGCATTGTAAATGGGAGTCCATTAATTTCGTCAGCCTTAAGGGTTTAGACATGTTTAAATGGATAAGCTGACATGGTTTCAGTCACCCGATCTCTTACAAGATTGATCGATTTGCTTCTCAACAATAGAGATGTATCACTCTGTGGTTTGTATTACACAAAGATGTGTAAATGGTATATTAGATGAAATATTCTATAGATACCTGATATCGGGTTTATAGTAAACATGTAAATCTGGCTCTGCCCAGCACCAATATCGAGACATTGGTCCAAAAAAAGTCTCCCCTCATCTTCGTGGTACCATTAAGATTGATCTTTTGCTTAAAAGATCGCTAGATGTCTCTCACAGAGAAAAGCTAATCAGGCTGTTTAAGTTTTTGATTTTTGGCAGGTTTGATAAAGAAGCTAGACATTTTCCTAGCTAATAGTCTGGTACTAGAGGATATTTGTTCATCCTCCGATCGATTATGATTGTTCAGACAAAGCTAGCTGAGAATAAATGACTGGTACGATCAGAAGGTCATTAAAGTATTGCACAGAGTAAAATTGGACCAAGTTTCTTAACCAAAGGAAGTTGCTGAAGACATTCAAGGATGGTTCGTGGTCTCTATGCAATATCATCATACACAATGATCAATTGAGAAGGCTACTCATCAGTGGGAGTAAAGCCATGGAAGACTATGGATATGGGCATATTAGACATTACGTCGTGTACTCTTTTTCCTTAGTCAAGGTTTTGTCCCACTGGGTTTTCCTTGTCAAGGTTTTAACGAGGCATGCGAGTTCAATAATATCCGCAGTTCGACAAGTTGTACTCTTTTTCCTTCGTCTTGGTTTTTATCCCTCTGGGTTTTTCCGGACAAGGTTTTAACGAGGCAACGTCTGCGAGTTCAATACTATTCTGAGGACTCATGTCCTACGTTCAGGTTTTTATCCCAATGGGTTTTCCTGACGAGGTTTTTTTAATGAGATAACAATCTTAGAACGGTGATCACCATCTAACGAGATGCATATCCATAGAGGTTCTAGAGTTGCGGCACCCATGTTTTGTCCTAAGTGGTTCTCCTAACACAATTTATCGGAGGAAGCAATTTCCTGGCAAGGATTTTATGACGGTGACCAATATCACCCCAAGTTCACGTTTTTCCTAAATGGTTTTCCTGACACGGTTTCAATGACGGGAGAAAATTCTCAACAACCATCATCTCTTTAAAGATGCATGTGTTGTATTTTTTCTTCGTCCGGGTTTTGTCACACTAGATTATACCGGCAAGGTTTTAACGAGGCAACAGATTTGCTCGGATTTTGTCCCATCGGGTTTTGCCGGAAAAACTGTAACAAGTTAAAGTTTCTTAGAATGGTGGTCCAAGGGGGAGTGTTGTATAACACGTCATAATTGTGTGTTCCACCATTACATTACTCTATCAGAATCCATAGAATTCCTTCCACCTTTTTCACCGATCAAGGGATAAGCATCACCCGACATTAATTATCCATTAAGATTTTGAATATCTTAAACCTTGACACGTTGCTACTTTATAATGCCGATTCACTTCTTCACTGGCTATAAATAGCCTTTGATCTCCACTTTTGTAAGTGACCTTGAAAGAAACATTAATAAGACTTTCCTAAATTTCTCCCATGTTTATTAGTTTCTTATTTACTATTCAACTATCCTGCTAATGCATGCAGTATTACACGCATTGGTAATACTTGGCTTTCACTAATTAATTAATTAGCCTAGTTGATTAGTGTGGTGATTACAACAATTTCATTTTTTCTTAAAGCATGATTACATTATATATATATATATATTTATTTTATTTTTGAAAGATGAAGTTTATTTATTAAGAAACCGAACTTACATATTTGGAATATCATAATGGTTCTTAACTCCTAACAGCCTAAGAGGTAAGGACTGTAGTTGAGTGATATCCGCTTTTTTGTTAGAGTTCTTTGTCGGTTTTTCCACGTTTAGCTTACATAACTTACATAGAAACATGTTGGTGATTAGGGACTTCTCTAGCTTGTTGGTTATATGAGACTACCTGATTGTATGACACATCCATCTTCTTCTTGATTCCAAAGTCAGCTGCTTGTTGGAGGTGCGGTGATACACTCTACTTCGAGAGTGGTAGAAGGTGAAGGCTAAGATTATTAGCGCTTATTGAAGTGGAAATTGAATTATTGTCCCTACTTCTAAAGGTAATTCACAAATATCCCTAACAGACTTTATAAATGTCCCTGATGTCATAATTGAAATTTTCATTAAAAATTTAATACTAGTAATTCCGTGTTTAACCTTCCTCCCCATTCACACCCACACAGATTCATCTTCTTCTTTATTTCTATCTAACAAAACCAGGAGATAAATCTCCATCGCCTCCGTCAATCTCACCACCACCATCTTCATCGTTCCCATCACCACCATCATCAGATTCATGGTGATCTAGAGATATGGTTTCTTTGGTTTCTTTATGTGATGAACTGTGAAGAGATCGAGAAGATGAAGCTATTTATGAACTGAGATTAAAGATGAGGAGGCTGCAGTCATTTGAAGCAGAAAATAAGATTTGATCGCCACCACAACTAGCACGACCACTAGTATCAACAGATCTGTCATGATTTGCTTTTTTGATTTCAACTAATTTCATACAGATTCAGAGATCGATTTGCTTTTGATTTCATACAGATTCAGAGATCGATTTGAGTTTTTGGTTTTCAATTTATGGTAATTTCGATTTTGGATTCAATTGCAAGTGGATTTTGAGTTAGAGATTTGAACTCAGTGATTTGAGCTCTAGATTTGTTGATTCTGAAACTGGTAAGGTTCGACTTTATTTTTAGGTTTAGGTTTTGCAACTCCTCTTTCTCTCTATATGCTCAATTACTTATCTTCTCTGAATTGTGTGGTGAATGGTACTATAAGCATGATTACTGGTGAATGGTACTACCCATATTTTTGTTTTTGTGATCATAATATTCATCATATATTTGCAATTTATTTCTTCGGTTATGGATTGTGTTCCTTGACTTCGTTTAGAGACTTTTGCAGCAGTATTGTCAATATCAAGGAAATTAATCAGTGAAGTGTGAATTTTAAGTTGAGGATGTAATAGATGGTGGAAGAATGGGTCTGTTCTGCAGATGCAGATTCAAAATTAGATGAATGTTAGGGCAGTGACAAATGTTGCTTGGTATGGTGTTGTAAATCTGTGTGTTGCGGTGGTGTTTGTTGCGGCTGAAATATAGCAAGCAGAAGATGATGTTGGTGGCTAATGAAATGAAGGAGATGAAGTTGTTGTTGTTTATGAAGCTACATGTTATGATCAATTGTTGTTGTTTATATGTTTTTACGGGATCAATTGTTGCTGTTGATCTAATTTTTTATGGGATCAACTATGGTTGTTGATCCATCTATTGGATCAACTCCTGTTGTTGACCCAATTTTTTATGGGATCAACTACTGTTGTAGATCTTTTCAACTCCTATTGTTGACGATATTTCCTTGGATAAGTATAATCATGCTTGTAGTTTAAATCGTGCTTGTAGTTTAAATCATGTAAATTTCTTCCAATGTTGAACTTGTGGTGCAATGGTAGCATGAATGACTCCATGTCAGATGACGCATGTTCGACTCACGCCAAGTTCACTCCATTTTACATGGATCAACTTTCATCGTTGATCCACTAAATTGGATCAACTTCTACTGTTGATTCTTTTTTTTTTTATCAACTATCGTTGTTGATCCCCTAAACTAGATCAACTTCTACTATTGGTTCTATTTTATTTGGATCAACTACTGTTGTTGATACAAAAATATCTGAACCAGCGGTGGCGGCGACGACGGTGGTGGTGGTGGCGGCGGCTACGAACTAGTGGTGGTGGCGGCAACAGACTAGTGGTGGTGGAGGACTGGTGGTGGTGTAATGGTGGTGGTGAAATATTAGTGGTGGTGGCGGTTGGTAGGTGGTGGTGGAATGGTAGTTGAACGTTGGCGGTGGTGGTGCTAGTAGTGGTGGTGAAGTGGTAGAGGAAGAAATTTGTTCCATTTTGAAATAAAGAAAAATATTATATGGGTGAGGGTATTAAGGTAATCTAGTATTAAATGGATAAGGCTATAAAAATGTAGGGATATATTTATTGTTGAATAAGGATATATTTATTGGTTGTCAAAAGTAGGGACATATAAATAATATACCCCTTCTTGAAAGACTACCCATTAGAGCAGCCCAAAATTTTCTGGACGCAATGGTTCCGAGACTTTGGCATCCCTAGTTGGCAAACGAAGTACCCGTTGGAGATAACCAACCCCAATTTCCTCGCAGTCGTCATCCCTAGTTGGTAAACTAAGTACCCGCCAGAGTAAGTCGTCGTGGAGAGTGGGATCACTTGGAACTGAAGTTGAGGATGGCATATGTATAAGTTGTTATGGAAGCACGTTGATGTAGAATCATTTTCGGAGTCGAATGGATATTAAACCTGCATAGTAACTGGTTGTCTGACCAAATTTCATATCCTCACCTAGAACTAGATTTTCATAGCAATTGTTACACATAATCACAAACATGTTTACGGACATAGTAACTAAGACAGACACATACACGAAGCAACTAAATGACCTATAAACTAAAACAGACACATACTGGAAGCAACTAAAGGGGTTTAACTTCACCTCCTTATTTATATACATGACATGATGAGTTTATATAACATTACTCACTAGCTTATGAGTAATTTGGACTGTCAAAAACTGGAGTTTTCTTTGACAGTCCTCCCAACTATTACTCATTTTTCATGCGAGAGTTGGGTCCTGCCAACATCTCGCATTTCTCCACAAAGTGACTCAGCAAACCTCTGTCCAGTGATTGAGAAGTCGCATCCAGGTTGTGGTCGTCTCTGAATTGGTTTGTTCGGGGTTCTAATGGTGCTTTGACTGCATGTTCTTTTGATGACCTTTGGCTTGACTTTCAAATTTCCATTAGTTACAGGATAATAAAAACCAACGTGGTCACCTGATTTTTGTCCCATCTCTTCCTGTTTAAATGTTTCTAGGTGTCGTCTCATAAGACCTTTATCCCTTCCTTTGTCAGAAACGATAACAGACACATGGACAGGCTCTCTTACCAAAGTAATATCAGTCCCCACCGGAGAAATCATGACCCGAATCCATTTTATACCGGTTCGAAATGCACGGGTCTTCCCCAACGAGATTCCTTCCGATTCCGTAACCCAGGTTTCCATTGACTCGGCCAATCTGCTCGCCGAAGAAAGTAAAAAAAAAAAGAAAAAAAAGAAGAGAGTAGTATCATCTTCCTTGTGAAACACTTAACTAGGAGTGGGATTTCCTTGATACTTCTAGATTGAGTCGAGCGTTGAGGTTGAATTCCTTCGATTCTTTGAAGATGCAGATCAATTCCCGAGGCTTTCCGACCACCACCGATTTGCAGACGGAATACTAGCCAATAACCATGAAAAAGCGGGGGTCTAACAACCACACCCAATATTTCGATTAGCAATCTGTATGGATAACTCCGAGTCACTTTCTAGAGAATCAATTAGACAGTTAGCATCAATCAATAGAAAATATCTCAAGGAGTTATTATCTCAATCTCTGAATTTGATTTACACAAGAAAATATAATTTGCGAGCCTTAATCAAAGAGAAATAACTTGGATGGTACCAAAAACCAATATCCAAGTGTCAATCAATTTAAATCAACAACCAATAAGGTCGGATATTCTAATTGATTGAACAACGCACAACCTGTATTATTTCAATTATATAACAAAATATAATGCGGAAAAGAAATAACACAGACACCAGAATTTTGTTAACGAGGAAACCGCAAATGCAGAAAAACCCCGGGACCTAGTACAAATTAAACATACATTGTATTAAGCTGCTACAAACACTAGACTACTCCAAATTAACTTTGGCATGGACTGTAGTTGAGCCCCCCCAACCAATCTAACACTGATCCAAGGTACATTTATGCTCCTACGCCTCTGATCCCAACAGGATACTGCGCACTTGATTCCCATAGTTGATATAACCCACAACCAAGAGTTGCTACGACCCAAAGTCGAAGACTTTAATAAACAAATCTGTCTCACACAGAAAAGTCTACAAGATAGATAAATTCGTCTCCCACGAATAAACCTATGAGTTTTGTTCTGTCTTTTGATAAATCAAGGTGAACAGGAACCAATCAATAAAACCAGACTTATACTCCCAAAGAACAAATTTCAGTTTTATCAATCACCTCACAATAGTCTTAACCGACGCAGCGAAAAAAGATATTGTGGAATCACAAACGATGAGACGAAGATGTTTGTGATTAGTTTTATATCTTGCCTATCGGAGATAGAAATCTCAAGCCAATTATTACAATTGTACTCATACGATAGAAACAGCAAGATCAGATCACACAACTACAAGAAAAGTAGTATCGGTCTGGCTTCACAATCCCAATGAAGTCTTTAAGTCATTAACCTGGTTTTAGAAGAAGAAAACCAAAGGTTAAATGAGAATTGACTCTAGCTTAGCAGAACTAGTATCACACAGAATATGTGGGGATTAGGTTTCCCAGTTACTAGAGTTCTCCCTTATATAGTCATCAAATCAGGGTTTGCAATCAATGTTATCTTAGTAAATGATGCGTGTCGTATGCGTCAAAAATAATTTCACTTCCTCACTTAACTAATATGAATATAGTATTCGATAAGAAAGAGTTCGTATCCACAGAGAGGCGATTGTTGTTATGCAATTTTCAGATTCTTAAGTAACCAAATAACCCAAGTTGTGTTTTTGTATTTATCAAAGTAATAATACTAAATAAAGCAAAGTAAATAGTTGGAATAATCAATAAGGAGAAGATATTGGTTAAGGGATAGTATCATTCATAAACATGTATTTTTCATCTATGATTAGAATTGGTATTTAATCTCTCAATTATCAAAAGTCCTAGGATATCTTGATCGCAAGAGTATCCCGTTTATTTCCTGATTTTATAACAAACAACATTAAAAGATGCTATTGTGAAATCTTCTTAAAAAGCAACCTAAAGTGTAAAAGCACAATTAAATTTAACTCCCTAAGAGCAACAAGTTCTATGAAATAAGACTAATCGATGCAAAAAAACGTGTAAAAGCACTAATTCGTTTTAACAAAGGTTATGATTCATATGCGATTAAAAAGATGTATCACTACAAGTATTAACCACAAGATGCTACTAAAAATCAGAGATAACAACTTTTACATATTGAAAACCCTAATATAGCTATAGAGATGAAAACAAACTCAATTGATTCCGGACTCAACCAAACTAGCATTCAAATCATATGATAATAAAACAATGAATCATAAACGATAAACTTGAGACAAAACTAATTCATAGAATCAAATAACATGCTTGAAGAAATCAACTTTTATCCCATAACCAATTATTGTATTTAGCTACTCATATTCATGGAGTTCATCATCAAAATATTCAAAGGAAGACTATGAAACATAAAAGAAAGCAAACCCTAGAAGTAGTTCTCTGCAAAAGCTCCAAGAATAGAATAAACACGTTGTATTTTGTTGTAGAAACTCTCTTTTTATAGCCCTTTGCTTTCCAAAACTAGGTCAAAGTCTTCAAAATCCGTTAGTTGGAAATTCACCCGGCCCACGAGCAAGAGAAACCCATGTAGAAAATCTGTCCCAAAAGTGGTCGCCGGAAAACTGGGACTTTGGCCGGAAATCCGCCGGAATCCGGCACCGATCACCTTAAATTTCTGTCGTTGGGAGAATATTCGACGGAATATTCCGTCATAACTCCGTTAAAGTCAACCATTGACTTAACAGTCCTCCGTTAGTCACCGAGTTAAATTACTGAGTCAGCTCGGGTCAAACTCGCCTGACTAGGCTGAGTTGCCAGGACAACTCAGTTGCAATAGGGTCCAGCCATCATGGTTGTGCCATCACCAGCGATCTCAGTTTAACTGCATCTCAAGCTGCAACTGTTCTACTTCCTTGCTGCAGCCTGTATCCTCCTAGTTCAACACAATCATTCTCTGCACATAAGCTTCACAAACTACTCATAACTTGCAATTGCCAGTCCCTGCCGTCTCAGCACCAACCACAGCATAAACCCAGATGAATAGCACCAGCTCCTGCAATCTCGAGACAAACCCTCGCAACCTAACAAGCCGCCAGTTCCAACAGCCTTTGTTTCCCTGTAATACATTCAGTTCTCACATCCTAGGTCACTGCAACAGCTTGTTCACTAATTTTTGGCAGCAATTCAAGCTCAAAACTCATTACAGCAAATCCCATTCACTGTACCTGCAACTCCACTTGTTGTCCTACAGCAGTGCACAATCTCTACACAGCTCCAGCTCCATTTCGGTCATTGCCAATTCAACAGACCCATCCATTTCAAACCAGACCAACACCAATACCCATTAGTTCCATCTAAACTACTTAACAACAATAATTCCACTGCTTGAGCTCAACTGCATCAATTTTCACACCATATTCATTCCCCTGACCATTTGCACACAAACCATGGCAGAAGGAACCACCTGCAATACAATTCAGCAGGGTTGCAATTTCAGCACACCATTAATTCTCACTGCACCATCCAATCCAGTTGTACATTCACCAAAAACTTGCATCTTCTCTTTTGAAACCCATTCTCAGTTAAATAGCTCCAGCCAC
Organism: Papaver bracteatum; assembly: GCA_023529315.1. NCBI lineage: Eukaryota > Viridiplantae > Streptophyta > Magnoliopsida > Ranunculales > Papaveraceae > Papaver > Papaver bracteatum. Next base: position 859,323 of record JAJJWX010002200.1, on the reverse strand, counting down.
ATAACTGCAACACTCAGTATCAACACCTACCACTGATATGAGCTTCACCACCAACAACATCTTCTAAATCCTGTCTCCTCTGTTGAATCAAATCCTAATCCATCTTCCATTTCATTCTCGGATTCAGAAGCAAATCGACTTAATCCAAAACCACAAACCCATGAACATCATCACTATTACCAAAACTCATTCCTGCTTCAGAACAAACCCTAGTTTCTTTGTAACACCTTCAACACAATTTCGACCAGAACCCTCAGTTGCAGTGACAGCCCCAATTCAGAAACTCCTTCTCAATCCAAACCCTAACATCCACAGATTCATACCCATCTGCTCTTTTTAACTTCTCATCAAAACCCATCTCTAAATCATCAATTACAGATACAATCAATCTCCAATTTCAGCTCAAACCCCTAATTTCTGAAACCCTCAGATCCAATTCAATTCCAATCGACCTCCACCTGTGACTTCTAAATTCTTAAATTCTGGAAATCAAAGCATCATTTGTAACTAACACCCATCATTCCTTCTCAATTTCAATTCCTCGATTTGGATAATCACTAGCAGCAACGGCTGCTTATCAAAAATCCTCTTCAAACCCTCCATTGCATCACACTCACCCATTTCTCATCTCCGATTTCTTCATTAGCCGCCATCTTTCACTTGGCCATGAAATTCCTCAACTGAGTCTCAGAACCAGAATAACAGCCATTGCCGCACTCTCAATTTCAGTGAATGAATGATTGAATGAAAGTCTTCTCGGTTTTAGGGTTTGGCTGGATTTGGGTGGTTATTGACACCCCATCACACAAGCTAGGGGACAACCCTATGGATACCCTATAACAAGTGGCTACCCTTTAACCACATCAAATTGTCCTTTAGTACTCCTCCAATAAAATCGCCCCTTAGCCTTGGATGCGCTCCAAATAGTGTTTGCTTGTGAAATGACTTTTCTGCCCTTTTTGCTCCAAATGCTCTTCCACCAGCTGCAGCCGTCCCTTATTTCTCAAATTCACTTATACTCTTCAATGAGGATCATCACTAAAGTTGTCGTGCTTTTCAGACAAAATTCGCATCACTAAAGCCGACAAACTTTTCAGATAGGGATGAAGAAATAAAAGCAAAAATGAGAAATAATCGCCTCCAACGCTTTTTCCATGTTTCCTCCTCTTTTGAACCGAATGACTCCAAAGTACCTAAATACTCAAAAACAAAACATAAGATACATAATTTACAAGAAAAATAGCAAAGAAAGCATAAATACTAGATATAAAATTAGGTGTTTTAGACACCTATCAGTAACAAAGCATTCAATATTCACCGTTAGATGAAAACCTGATTAGATTCAATCTAATATTTATCAATCGTTAGATCGAAAACTTAGCTTGTCATACACACATGTATTAGACAATTTTAGTTTCGTGTAACCGTACCCAAACTTGTACATTAGTTGGTTCAACACTAGTTAACCAAATGGTTAGCCAAATGATAACTTTCATATCAACCATATTCTTCTTCACCATAACTAGTCCAAATGACTCAAATGAACTAGTTAGAGAGTTGTTCAATTGCTTAGATCTTTATGTACTACACAAGACAATTGAAGCAAAAATGATGTGATTCACTCGAATCAATTTATGAACTATAAATCCACGGTTTGCAATAGAATTCCTTAGTTTATTAAGATAAGTTCACAAACATCCTTTTTAGACATAACCTACTCAAGTTTGCGGACAGGGTTCGCGGACGGAGTTCACAAACTCCACCAGAAATTCTCGAGTTCGAGAACTACGTCAGTTCGCGGACTGAGGTTGTATACTGATTTCGCGGACTGAGCTCACGCACTACTCCGGTTTCTCTTGATCAACAAAGTTCGAAAACTTCGGTTCAAGTGCTAAGGACTTATACATATATGTGTTACCACAACAATGTTTATATCCCCCAGTGGTTATATTTTCCAAACTCTCATTTCAATCATTGAAACATTCTTAGAGGACGTCATATAGTTGTTATTCACAAACTAGTTTTCGTCAGAGCAATTTCCAAAGTGATTGAAATATAACATGACTTTCGTCACTAGGCAAAGATGAACTTGGCTAAAGAGAAATCTTTACCAACACACATTTCGTCACATGTGTATATTCTTAGTTTATATAGTAATACGACTTTTATCTCAAGATAGGAGATAGAGTAGATATACTTTTGGGTGATAGATAAGTTCAAGTATCCATATACATTTTAGTCGATGAAGATCCACTGGTTCCTTGAGTAGTCCTTCATCTTGTATGATGATTTCCATGGAGTTCTTGATCTCAACTACACTTTCTATCCTAGTCCGAGACCTTAGCTATAGTAGACTAGAAATGAAGACTTTATAGTTTTGATCACTAACATTGACAAATATGCTTGAGATAGTAACGCATGCGAGTTCGACCGAGCAATGCTCTAACAAACCTGTTTTCTCTTCCAATTGTTCTACCAAACTAACATCTCTATGTGGATTAAAGATCTTATTTGGTTGATGATTCACCAGGCCCTTTTTAGCCATAAATTTAATCCTCTTCATCTGTGATGGCTTGGAGATCCATATGCGAATCCTTTTGAGGAACAAATGGTTTATGAGAAACCCATCAAACATTAACAGATAGATATAAGGGTCAATATGATGGAAGCAAGAAAATAGGTTGTGAGTTGGTGTAGCTGATGATAATTGAGATTTGGTCATATTAGTTGTGACTGTTGAAATAACATGGACTGGTTTTGGCATAGAAAAGTTAGGAGCTTTACAGAAATAAGGAAGAACTTTGAGTGAACAGAGACTCGAAGGTAATCCGTTTTGTTAATATCTTCTGCTAAATCTGAGGACCATAAACATACCAAAGACGAACTGATCAAATGAAAACAATAAGGCTGATGCTTAGAAATTTGTGGATACTTACAGGAGGGAAAAACGGAGGACGATTCCAAGAACTCAACCTAGTTTTCGACTTCTGGTTGAATCATATTTTCATATACTCAACCAAATACAATCCAAAAACTTAAGAGAGATGAACAATACATATCTTCCGATTCCATCAATTGCAGAGCTATCCCAATTCAATCGACATCAAATTGAAAAACCATTATAATTCAGGTTCAAATTCGAATTAGTTGATTTATTAATATGGAAGATCAGACAATGAAGAAGAGGTTGACAATATAACGAGAATACACTCCACTAGTGTCATTCATTACAAATTGTTCAAAAAAAAAAAAAAAAAACTCAAAACGAGAATATCATCGTATGCTGGTTTGAAACAGTCGTTGTCTATTATCTGCCACATGGTTGGCAAGACAAGAACGTCTGCTGCTTGGTTGGGTATAAATCATGTTATTCTTTCGAAATTATATCCCACTGGATTGTATCATTTCTAAGATTAAAATATTATCGATGACGCTCGAATAATTTTAATCTTAGAAATGATACACCCAGTGAGCCATCGTTTCATGTCAATGAGGTATCGATGATTCTTAATGACATGAAAGTATTTAAAATTTCACAAAATTATTTAATAAAAAAAGAGTGATCCTAAGAGTAAACAATATTATGAATCTTAACTACTAAACTCCAAGACACTTCTCTTCTTCTTTTGCTCCCCGTCTCCAAGATATTATATTCCCCACTACTCCCCCTCTATATATGAATCCTATTTTTGGGGCTTAAAACGGATGGGTTTTTGGGGGCTTAATGGGGTCATGAAATAACAACCCATAAGACCCCTTATCCATAATTTTTTGTAATGTCTAATCTACCCTTAATTTGATTAGTGCTAATTAAATTGATTAAGCTAACTAATCAGTCTTAGTGAATGATTATACTAATCAAAATATTAATCTTTTGTAAATCAAAAATCAATCTTTTTGAGTTTTGAAGAATGAAAAATGGTGGTTTTGGTGATTTTTTTTTTGATTTTTTTTGAAGAAAAATGATGAAAACCTTCATCACAAAATTCAAGATAACCTTATAATCAACTCCCAACAACAATTTCATCAATTCAAATCCGTCAAAAATCTAGAATTTTCTGATGTTACGGCCGGGAAATTGTGTTGAACCAGCCGTAATGAAGCAATTACGGTTAGGATATGATGCATTCCCAGCCGTAAACATTAATTACTGATGGGAAGTTAAGAACTTCTAGCCGTTATTCAACGAGAATCTCCTGAGTCTGTTTTACGGCTGGGAATTCTTATATTTCCCATCCGTAATTGAATATGTAAGCTGAGAAATTTTGATTTTCAACATGAATACATACTAAGATTGAAAATTAGTAATACTTTCATTAATTAGACCACAATAAAACCCATTACATACTTAATAGATCCCCGTTACAATGTATTAAGAAGTCTTTGACGATGGCGAATTAGGCTTCCAAGTTGAAATCATAACCATGTCCATTTTCTCTATTCTTTCTTAGCTTGAGCTACGACTTCTCTATCAGTGTCACCTTTAAGTCGAAGTTGGTTGCACATACGATGTAAAGCCATATATTCTTCCACATTTTTGCGTATGTCTGAAAATCGAAGATACAATTCAACCCCATCGCGGTTGTTAGTGTTACCTGTTTCACTACAAAAATTCTCAAAAATATTACTCCAATACGATTTACTAGCTAAACCACATTGGTTTCATTCTTCTCCCTTCTTTGGATAGCATAGTACAAATTTTTTGCAAAGAGATAAGTCTTCTTCCAAAGTGAAGCTGGGTTTATCCTTTACGTACATTGCATTGGTTTGTAGGAGTTTTGGTGGAGATTATTAATGTAGAAGGTGTGATTTTATTTTGGAATGGGTGGTTATATGGAGGTGGAGTTATTTCAAGTTTAAATAAGTGGTTGAACAACTAAAACCTTCTATAGATCAATCTTCAAACGGATCTATTTTTCAAAATTCAAAAAACTAGCCGATATGATGTGGTATTCATAATTATAGGTATTTACGGCTTGGAAATAGCAGGGGAGACCCAGCCGTTATTCTGTATAAACTTGCAAGATTTGTGGTGTGTTAGATTTACGGCTCGGTATTTCAAGCCGTAAATAATAGTTTTTATTTTTTGTCAGAATTACGGCCTGGATATATAGCCGCAACAAGGAGCCATTTTATATTTTGGAGGTGAGAGTGACAAACGGCTAGGAATTTCCAAGCTATAATTTCTTTATGGCCAGGAACTTCAAATGTCCACCAAGACGTAAACCAGAGCTGCAAATTTATGTCAGTTTTATGGCTCGGAGTGCCAACCGCAAACAAATACACGGCTCTAAAACGTAGCCGTAACCCAGGCTCAGTTAATTTTCGAGTCTCCAGTGAAATATACGTCCAGGTATTTCCTGACCGTAATAGAGTTACAGTTACGTTTCCTAACCGTTTTTGTATAACGGCCGGGACTTTCCAACCGCAATCCTGTGCAAGTTTATTTGACAATAATTATATGCACTTTCGGCTAGGTTATGTGAAGGATCGACCTAGCCAAAAGTGCACAAAAAATTAGAGAATCTTGATTGTTTCCTTAGTTTTCTTAGATTAGACAATTGGAAAGGCTAACATTCATTAAAAAATGCAAAGTTTTAAAAATTCATCCATCCAACTCCATAACCAAACAAAAAAAAAATTAAATAGACAAAGTCTTAGATAATAAAAGATCCATGAAGTAATATAATAAAAAGTAAATTGTCATTCACTTTCACTTGATCCCTCCTCCGACGTGCTTTGCAAAAACTCATCCAAATCGTCCACTGCCTGAGGTTCCACAACTTGTTCTATAACTCTAGATTTTTTACCTCGACCGCTGCCACCTTGAATTGGAGCCTTTTTTCCTCCACCACGTCCACCTGGAGCACTTGTTCCAGCACGGATAACTTTTGCACTTGTTCCAGTACCCGACATTATTCACCTCGACCACCTCGAGCACTTGTTCCACCTTTTGCACCTCGACCACCACGAGCACTTGTTCCACCTTTTTCACCGCTAACACCTCGATCAGCTTTTTGTTGCTTAGATTGAACTTGGTCACGGGGGGAGTGTCTCAATTGTCGCTAGAAGAAGGAGACCTAGCCCTTTTATTTCTCCTTGGTCGTTCCGGTTCATCAGGATATAAACCTCTTTTCTCAGGGATAATTATGCCTTTAACTCGATTCCGCATTTATCTTAGTTCATCTACCGTTAACCCATCACCCAAATTAATCATACGGGTGATGTCATTGACCACCCAATTAACTCGTTCGACCTATTTTTTCATATCAAATACACATACTCTAATTATTCATAGATAATTAAAAAAAAAACATCATATACACACATAATTAGTAGTATACATACCACCATCTTCTCCCAATCATGTTCATCATTCATTGATGTCTTTGAACTCTCTTTCTCTGCATCTTGAAATGTCTCCGCGCCTCCTGATCCAAATTTTCCACATAAGGATGAGCCTACTCTCGATACCATTCCATGTAATTCGCATCCGTTTGGGAAGTCCTATGAGAAGCTTCAAGGAGTCTTCTACTCATTTGGTTTACTTCTTGGGAATCCAATTCTCGATCGCCGGTGCATTGTCATAGTTCAATTTGACTTGTTTGTTCTTAAATTGGGATGTGTCTACGCTCAGTATAAAAGGAGTTTCTTCAGGCATAATTTTCTGGACAATACCGATTTGGCGGAGCGGTCTACGAGGATCTAAAATGACGAACCCAATTGCATGAAACAAAGGTCCCGTATAGGTTGCCACATCAGAAAATACTCTATCACCAACTTCATCTTCTCCATCCTCATGAAGTTTCAAATATGGATCAAAAGCCACATCTTCAATTGTCAAAGCATCCAATTTTTTCCTCATGTCGACCATTTCCGTCTCTTTAGCCTTGTGTTGGGTCCCTCCAAAGGGGTATCTCCCTCCTGTAGATTTATCTAGAGGAAAATTTGTATTTAGAGTAGGCCTAAAGCTTTTAAAATGGTCGTAAGCTCATGACTACGGCAAAAAATAAAAAAATTTGTTTATAAATAAGTTATTACACACAAATCAATATATAAAAGTAAAACAAATAAATATTTGTTATATTAAAACAAAAAGATACCTGGATAAGAGCAACAAATCCCATAATTTGTGTTTCGTTCTATCTAGAAGCTTTGCAAAGACAGTCCAACACATCAGCAAGGAGGGCGGTGGCCCACGAGTACCTAGGTACCTCATTTTTTTTCTTATCGAGACTGAGAGTCTTCAACCACTGCAAATAACATGCATTTACCTTATTGCCTGAGAAATCGGGGAAAAGGACGGTTCCAAGAGCATGCAACAAGTAAGCTATAGCCGTATGTCTAGCTCTTTCTGCGTCCATCACCACCAATCCACTCTGCCTCTTGCGTTTAGAATCCCCAAAATTATCCCTCAGACGACCCAAATTAATCTTCCTTGACATATTAACTACTTCACCAATTTCGCCCGGTGCACTAAATTTCTTTTTAGATCTAGGAGGTACTCCATACCCTATCTCAAACTCTTCTTCCTCTTCATCTTTACCCCACCCAACATAGTTCTTCGCCAAGGCACAAATATCATCAAAAGGCATATAATTATTGAAACCCTCAAACAATTCCTTTCCTTCCAAAGCTAGACCAGTGATTTGCTTTACGTCATCCGGAGTGATGGTATTCTCGGGGAATGGGAGGTGAAAATTCATAGTTTCGGGCCAAAATCTTTCTCTAAAACCACAAACTGTCACAACATCATATGTCTTCTGCATAGCCTCGATTCCAGACCATAACCCCGAAGCTTTTACCAAAGCTATCAAATCTGGATGCTCATCGTCCAACGTCCAAAACCTTGCTTGTTCGTGCTTTAGTTTAGGGACAAGTTTATCCGGAAACTACAAAAAAAAAAAAAAGTTGTAAAAATAATAATCCATAACAAAATAAATATCACATATATGTAATTTGATTTATTACCTTTGTGCCACAAACCCTAGCAGCCCATGAAGATGTGTATCCAATCAAGACGGAACGATCTCTTGCCTCACCCCAAGGTCTCCCATTCCTCTTAGGAGGTAAAGCCTCCATAGCATCAATTACTTATCTTGGCATTGTCTTAGGTTTATACTTCTTCTTTCCATCCTTCTTGTCCTCCTCTTTTCCCTCCTCAAATACGGATTTACCTTTATCAATAGCAGCACCAATAGAAGTGCCAACTTCAGTTCCTCCGGTAACAACAAGTACACCTTCATTTCCACCATCACTAGAAGTGCCAACAACTTCATTTCCTTCAGTAACATCAACTTCAGTTCCTCCAGCAACTCCAAGTTCAGTTCCTCCAGTGACTCCAACTCCATATCCACTTGAAAAAGCGGGGGTCTAAGAACCTCACCCAATATTTCGATTAGTAATCTGTATGGACAACTCCGAGTTGTTTTTATAGAAAATCAACTAGACTCAATTAATAGAAAATACTCAAGGAGTTATTATCTCAATCTCTCAATTTGATTTACTCAAGCAAATGTGATACGCGAGTCTAATCAAAGAGAGATAACTTGGATGGTACCAAAGACCAATATCCAAGTGTCAATCAATTTAAATCAACAACCAATAAGGTCGGATATTCTAATTGATTAGACAACGCACAACCTATATTATTTCAATTATATAACAAAATATAATGCGGAAAAGAAATAACACAGACACCAGAATTTTGTTAACGAGGAAATCGCAAATGCATAAAAACCCTCGGGACCTAGTCCAGATTAAGCATACACTGTATTAAGCCGCTACCGACACTAGCCTACTCCAAATTAATTTCGGTATGGACTGTAGTTGAACCCCAATCAATCTCATACTGATCCAAGGTATAGTTATGCTCCTACACCTCTAATCCCAACAGGGTACTGCGCACTTGATTCCCTTAGCTGATCTCACCCACAACCAAGAGTTGCTACGATCCAAAGTCGAAGACTTTAACAAACAAATATGTCTCACACATAAAAGTCTACAAGATAGATAAATCCATCTCCCACGAATAAACCTATGAGTTTTGTTCCGCCTTTTGATAAATCAAGGTGAACAGGAACCAATCAATAAAACCAGACTTATATTCCCGAAGAACATCTCATTTTTATCAATCACCTCACAATAGTCTTAATCGACGCAGCGAAAAAAAAATTTGTGGAATCACAAACGACGAGACGAAGATGTTTGTGATTACTTTTATATCTTGCCTATCAGAGATAGAAATCTCAAGCCAATTATTATAATTGTACTCGTACGATATAACATCAAGATCAGATCACACAACTACAAGAAAAGTAGTATCGGTCTGGCTTCACAATCCCAATGAAGTCTTTAATTCGTTAACCTGGTTTTAGAAGAAGAAAACCAAAGGTTAAAGGAGAATCGACTATATCTTAGCAAACTAGTATCACACATAATGTGTGGGGATTAGGTTTCCCAGTTGCTAGAGTTCTCCCTTATATAGTCTTTCAAATTAGGGTTTGCAATCAATGTTAGCTTAGTAACAAAGCATTCAATATTTCCCGTTATATGAAAACCTGATTAGATACAAGCTAATATCTCTCAACCATTATATAGAAAACTTAGATTGCCATACACACATGTATTTGACGATTTTGGGTTTGTGTAACCGTACCCAAACATGTACAATAGTTGGTTCAATATTAGTCAACCAAATGGTTATCCAAATGATAACTTTCATATCATCCATATTATTCTTCACCATAACTAGTCCAAATGACTCAAATGAACTAGTTAGAGAGTTGTTCAATTGCTATGAGATCTAATGTACTACACAAGAAACAATTGAAGCAAAAACGATGTGATTCATTCGAATCGATTCATGAACTATAAAGCCACGGTTTGCAATAGCATTCCTTAGATAATTAAGATAAGTTCACGAACATCGTTTTTAGACATAACCACTTAAGTTAGCGGACTGGGTTCGCGGACTCAAGTTAACCGTTTGGAGTTCACAAACTTCAGCAGAAATTCTCGGGTTCGAGAACTTCCGTCAGTTCGCGGACTGAAACCTAGCTACAACTCTAGCAGAAATTCTCAGGTTCGAGAACTACGCACGTCCGCGGACTGGGTTGACTGCTCAAGTTCCGTTTTTCACTTAATCAACAAAGTTCGCAAACTTCGGTTCAAGTGCTAAGGACTTATACATATATGTGTTACCACAACAATGTTTATATCCCCCAGTGGTTATATTGTCTAAACTCTCATTTCAACCATTGAAACATTCTCAGAGGACGTCATATAGTTATTATTCATAAACTAGTTTTCGTCAGAGCAATTTCCAAAGTGATTGAAACATAACATGACTTTCATCAATAGGAAAAGATGAACTTGGCTAAAGCGAAAGATTTACTAACACACATTTCGATAAATAGATAAGCGAGATATACTCAGCTCGAAATGTCACATGTGTATATTCTTAGTCTATATAGTAATACGACTTTTGTCTCTAGATAGGAGATAAAGTAGATAGACTTTTGGGCGATAGATAAGTTCAAGTCTGCACATACCTTTTAGTCGATGAAGATCCACTGGTTCCTTAACTAGTCCTTCATCTTGTATGATGATTTCCATGGAGTTCTTGAGCTCAACTACACTTTCTATCATAGTCCGAGACCTTAGCTATAGTAGACTAGAAATCAAGACTTTATAGTTTTGATCACTAACATTGACAAACATGATTGAGATAGCAACGCATGCGAGTTCGACCGAGCAATGCTCTAACACCACCACCTTCATTTTCTCCAGCAGCCACAACTCCACTTGCTTTCCTTACATTTGCACCCAATGGTTTTGTGTGACGAGGTTACGGAGTCGGGTCACTATAAGGTGTTACTTCTTGGGATCTTTTATTCTTCTTTTCTTTTCCTCTATTCCACGACAAACAAGGCGAAAAACCAAAAGTAGATAAGAAATACGTCTGGGAAAATTTGACAGAACCAAACCGTAACACCTAACACGGCTAGGAAAATTGGATACTCCAAGACGCAACAACTATTACGAATGGGAACATAGTAAACGACCAAGCCAAAAAACAAAATACGGAAGGTAACTTAGTGATTGACCAAGACGAAAAACAATTACGGATAGGAAAACCTATTCGTTGGTATATTTCTAGTTCACTACTCAACATAGGACCACATACGGCTAGGAAATTCCAAGCCGTAATATATAAACGGCTAGGAAACTGAAAATTACGGTCAGGAAATTAAGTTACGGATAGAAAAACAGAGACGTAAGTATACTACCGCTTAAAAATTTACGAACACAGGAGAATATACGGCTAGAAAAACAGAGACGTAATTATATCCTAGCCGTATACAACTAGTTACAGATAGGATTTATCCACCTCGTACACATCGATTTAGTTACGGCTGGGATTTCATAGATATCCCAACCATGTAATTTATAAACGGATGGGAAATCAATAATTCTGAACCGTTATACCTATTTACGGTTGGGAACCCATGAACTCCCAGCCGTAAGCATTTTCAGAAACCATTTTTCCAGACCTAAATTTTTCGAAACCAACAGAATAATCAACTAAACACTTAAATAAAGAGTGGGTTTTTGAATTCATAACTTATTGCGGTCATATCAGGAGTCTCGGCTGCTGGTGGATCTCCTTCATTCACTTCTTCTTGATCTTCAGTTTCATCTTCATATGATGAAGTTGGTTTCTCTGCTTCAGTAGGAGGTTGATTGGACGAAGATTGACCTAGATTTTCCTTAGGTTTCATGGTTTTATAGAATGAGTTTAATTGATAACGATTTTTTTAATCGACGATTAATCGTTGAAAAACGTTCAATGGAAGAAGAAAAGAAGAAGAATGAAAGAATATAAGAAGAAGAAGAAGATGAAGAAGAAGGGGAAGAATAAGAAGGGGGCGGTTTTTTCCTTTAATGATTTTCCATTTTTTTTCCTAATTAGATTAGGTAGTTAATGAGAGGGTATAAGGGGAATAAATTAAAATTACAGAGGATATTTTTGAACATTTACACAAATTTGATCTTCCCCTATAATATATAGGTTCCACTTAGTAATTTAGCCTCCAAAAACTCACCCATACAGCCCCAATAATAGGATTCTTATATATTACCATAACAAAGCGATACAAAATGAGGTCGTTCCAAAAATATGAGGATCACGTAAAATTTGGTGAAAATATGAAATGTTTCCGAAAGAGGATATATTCTGTTGCATTTCCAGCTAACGCGAATCTTGTTGCTGACCTATCAATTAAGGCGGAGGAACCCTCAGTTGAGACCAAGTTTTCCACACCTCTCAAGTGACCTTTCCTATGAAGACAAACAATATCGAATATGAAAAAAAACAATCCAACTGTGCCCTTCCACGCGATCGAAACAAAAAACAAAAAACTGTGCCATGGGTAAGCAAGGATCCTACTTTTAGTTACAACCCTGGTAAAGGGGCGGGAGGAATTGGTAGAGGGGCGGCAAGAGTTATAAAAATGTCCCTATTATTTGTTGGGGGGTATCATATGGGGTTGTTAATTGACAAGATTACCCTTTCTTTTCTTGTAGTTGCAGGAAATCCTACAACACACCCCTTACCATATCTTGATATTAATTTCTAGATCTACATATATAAATGGTAATAAAATTACTAAAATTATAAACGGACACCAAGATTTTTTACATGGTTCGATCAATTTGATCTACATCCATGATTCTTCACTATAATTGTTTAAGTTTACATTTGATTTACATTGATCATCTCCAATAATGGGGTTCTAAATTTAGTTTTGGGGAAGAAGATGATAAAGAAAAATACATCCTCTCTCCTAAAATCTCTCTGCCAAATATCTATCTCTTCTAAAATTGTCCTCCCACTTTTCTCTCTCCTGCTCTTCTCTTTATATAGTGGGTGACAACTAAGCTGTCTTCTAATTTCGGATATCACTCGCGATATTATCGCAGTAGCTATAATATTCCTTCTTGCAAGCATTGTAACCATCGCCAGTCAATAATGTTCCTTCAATCGTCAACTGTTACGTCATTACATTGTGACACTCGCAAAGTGTTGTTGGAGAACTCGCTATGACGCTCGCAGAAATGTTGTTAACCTCGCAAATAATATTGTTGTGGCGATATTCTGGTCCTACATCTTGCCTCTTTTTCCTTGAATATTGTTTGAAGAACGATCTTGAAGAAAAAATCAATTGTTGTAGTAGTCTTTGATCTTTGTTGATGAAGGAACGAGCGAAAGAATACTGGACTTTAAAAAGTACGTACTTGCCTCTATTCTTTTGTGAAGTTCCATATCTTTGCTTTGTAAATAAGAAGTATTAACTCTTGAAGTATGCGAAGTATGAAGTATCCTTGAAGAAATATAAGAAGTATTCAATCCTCAAAATATATGAAGTATCCGTCCTTGAATGAAAGTCATAAGTATTGCCTATGTTCATGCGAAATTATTACTCATTTTTGGTGAAAATCCCTGTCCATTTTGGAAATGATTCTTGCCGAGAAGATAAAGAACATAAAATGTTTTATTGGTAATCCATAGTAATGTTTTATTGGTAATCCATAGTTGCCTCTGTGCTTTATCTATGGAGGTAGAATCCTTGAGAAAATGTTAAATGAACGAATTGTCTCTTTTTTCTTATTTTGCCACTGCCTCCTGCGATAAAATAATCATATTCTGCGAAATAACCCCATTTTCTGCGAATTTCTGGAAGAGTCTGCGAGATGCTGAGTGATTTTGCAAGTTTCTGAATGTGTCTGCAAGATTCTAAATGTATCTGCGAGTTTCTGAATAACCCTGCGAAATTATGAATAGTGCCGCAATTAATAATGCTAAATAGTCACGCGATGAATAATGCTGAATATTCCCGCGATGAATAGTGCTGAATTATGCTGCGACGAATATTGCTGCGAGATTGTAGACAATCCTCTTGAGAGACTCTGAATAATACTTCTGAGAAATTCTGATCAATACTTCTGAGAGATTCTGAATAGTATTTCTGAGAGATTCTAAATAGTACTTGCTATCTCTCTTGCGATGAGCAAATATTTCCTGCGATCTTAAAAGAAAATACTTAATGTTTGAGATTATTCTATTGGTCTTATTTTGCCTTCCTAGTTAAAGGTCTTATTTTGCCAATTTTTCTTTTTGCGACAAAATTGCAGGAAGTCTTTACATTTGTATGTATTGACCCATTGATCTTGCCTTATCTTTATTCTTTGATTGTATTGCGAAAATATGACAAGTATAAGTTCCCTCGCGAGAACAAAGACTCATGACATTTCCGTCTGGCGATGAAATCGCAGGACGTCTTTAAATTTTCATGTAAAAACCTATTGATCTCATCTTAACATTTTCTCTTTAGGCTTGTTGCCTCTGAATTATTTTCGTCACGCGACAATATGACAGGCCTAAATGTTCTTGCGATCATAAAGCCCCATGACATTGCCATCTTAAGACACTTATCATCTCCCTAATGGAGGGTGCCGCCCTTATCTCCCCCCGGTTGCCCCTTCAAGGAGGGCACATCGGCCATACAAGACTAGCTCCTCCCATCCGGATTTACCAACAACCAGTTGTTTTCGCATCCTCTTGTCCTTTATGCCTATATGGCTTATAGTTACAAGACTGCACCCTAAGTGGGGTTTTCATCAGGCCAAGTGCATCATAGCCAAGACTTATCAAGAATGGCAAGGGAGTTTCGTACGCCCCGGGTACACTTGGCTCAACCGTGTACCTCGGCGCCTTGGTCATACTTTGCACTTCTTGGAAGAGATTCTCGGACGTCCAACCAGGGTATAACCTTATATAGTTGGAAATCCAAGATCTCTCTCCCGGATAGGTTTTCTTTAACCCCAACATCTGCATGATTCAGATTCCAGCAGCGGTATAACCTTATCGCTGAATCATTCAAGAGATACCCCCTTATATGATGCACTATTAGGTCTTACATTTGCCTCCTGCGAAATTTTATTCGCGAACAAGGGTGCACGCCATAAAGGTTCGTCCCATTCTTATGTCTCTGCGAAATTGTGTTCGCGCTTCTCGCGATAGCTTCGCGTTTCTTCATTCTTTCATTTCTGTCATTTCTTCTTTCATTCTCATAACATCATATTTGAAGTAAATATTTTTTTAAAATCTTTTGAGTTCTTAGAAATATTCTTTGAAATCTTGCGATTGTATCGCATTTGTTAAATCAAAAATATTTTTCTGTAAAAGTAATATTCTAGAGAAATATAAAAATCGAATTTTCTCAGTTTTTTGAAATTTTGAAATCGTTGAAGTCTTGCGATTGTATCGCTCTTTGTGAATCAATTTTTTTTGAAATCTTAGAAATCTTTGCGATAATTTCACTTTCTATAATCTTTGAATTTTTTTGCGATGATCTCATTTTTTATAACCTTTTGAAATCTTTGAAATCCTGCGAATGTATCGCTCTTTGTCAATCAAATCAATTTTTTTTTTGAAATGTTTTGAAGTCTTAGAAATTTTAGAAATCCTGCGATTATATCGCTTTTGGCAAATTGAATCAAAAGTTTTGAAATCTTGCGATTGTATCACTTCTAATAAATTAAATCTAAATCTTTTGAAATATTAGAAATCTTAGAAATGTTCTTTTAAATCTTGCGACTGTATCGCTTCTATTAAATTAAAAAATTTCATTTTCTGTAAGCAAAATATTCAAGGAAGTGGTACTTAGCTTTTATGTAATTTTCTGTGGATGTCGTCTCTCGCGAAGTATTTGATTTTCTCGCGAAAGAATGAGAAATGAACTCTTCATCTGCCTCTTGCATTAATTAACTTGCGAAATAATCATCAACTTTCTTCTTTGCGAGAAGATCTTGCGAAATAATAAAATACCAAATCCATGTCTCTGACCAACTAATGAAGTATGACTTATATTGGGCGAATTTTAATGTGCTCGGACGAACTGGGCTTAGTGAAACACTTATTTTCTTGTTCCCTCAAGTATTTGGGAAGAAAGTCTCCGCGAATAGAAAAAAAGAAATTCTCTTTAAAGTTAATGATGGTTGTTTGCTGATGACGGAACGGAGATACAAAATATAAAAGAGATGCTCGCTAGGAGACCAACAAAGAACCACAACCTCAAATGTGTAAACACACGTCATATTTAAGAGGCCTATCATATAATTTGTATTTTACTTGAGGCAAACAACTTCAAGTATCTTTGGTTCGCTGTTTGTTCTCATGAGGAGGCCCACGAACTAGTTTTGTCAAAACGTTTCTTCTTGTCCACGCAGGCATTTGGGAAGAAGACAAAGAATTGTCACTGCATATTTTGCATATCATCGTTTCATTCTTCTCTGCTTCTTTCTTTCCTTTCATTTTTTGCTCTATCTTCGCACATGCTGCGAAGTTTTGTCACTGCATATTCTATTTCTTCGCAGAATGTTCCTCCATTGTTATCTTCCAAACAATATCATCTTCGCAGAAACGTTACTACCGTGTACTCTTCCATCACCTTTTCTTCTTCTGTCAATTTTGCTTCTACTGTTGCGATAATCTCCATTGGAGAAAAATGTATTCATTCTTCTTTATCGTTGGTTAAAAGAATTAATAGTTGACCGCACATAGGTTATGCTACTGATGAGTTGGTGTTGCTGTATTCTTATTTGCCATGTTCTCATCCCTGGGTTGTTTAAGAAGTTGGATCATCCATAGATTTTAATATATAATTCACTGGTAATATATAATTCACTAGAAATTCATAATGCTGCATCATCCTTTGCTCGTGGCTCCTTATCGCCAGTTCTGTTGATAAGCCTTCTCTATTGTATCTTCTTCTCTTGCTCTTTGAGTCTCGCTGTGTGATCTGTTGACAATGAAATACTCTAGCTGCCGTATATCCTACATTTTATCACTTCTCTACTGTATTTTCTTTGCCGACAGGTATCTCGCTAGATATTATCCACAAGAGTATTTCATCACAGTAAATCCTAGGATATAGCTAGTTTACATTTTGTTGGACTTGGTGAGTTTTGTTAACCCTTCTTTTTATGCAACACCTGGACACATGCCTCTTCTCAATGGATTGGTTATCTTATTTGCTCGCAATAAGGTATTTTTCATGTTTTCTTTTACTGCTCCTTCGCAGAGAGATAACCCTTGTTGTTGCTTCATCACAGATAGATACATTTGAAATGCTGTGACTCTGCTGTTGCTGTGAAAGAAAATTTGATGTGGAAGAACAAATGAAAATTTGCTGCAAAGAAATACTTTAGCTATGGACATCTTGGTTTTCATCTGTCTTTCATCTTTTACTCATGTTAAACTTTACCTTTTTGCTTCCGTCTAAGTTGTTCTTACTCTAGCCCGCGAAGAGAATATTTGCTAAGAGAAATTTGCGATGCTAAAGTATTCCAAGAATTGATTTCCTTACACTAGTTATATAGGCGAGCTGTTTCCGCGAGGTGATGATTTAATTAATCTGAGAAATATTATCTCCTCTTCATGTCCGTTTTTCTTGCCATACTACTGCATCTATACTTCTTTCGAAAGCTCATCGCCTTTATTTCAAGTTTCACATACATGAACTGCATGGGAGAAATTTCTTGTCGGTTTGTGAACTAAGAGGACTAAGAGGCTTCGTAGTGTGGTGGATCCTCACTGATGTGCTGTGAAACATAATAATTAAGATTAGCAATTAAATTTTGTATTTTACTCCGAAATTTCCATATCTACCCCTCCTCTAGCGAAATCCATCTCTTGATCATTCTATTCATTCGTAAACTTTGCGAGAAATAAAGTGGGATAGAAATATCCGTAATAAGCTGTCCTTCTTCACTCTTTGGCGTTGTTGCTCGCAGCAATCCAAAAGCTTTTCCACTCTATCTCTTCACAACAGTGATGATAATCGCTAGTGCCCTTCGCAGATAGTAATTATTTTCCAATAACGGCATTTAAAATGTCCAATAGCTGTTTATGTCCTTCTTATTGCCTGGAGGAGATTTTTTATTTTCGCAAGTGAATTTCTGTAGAATTATTTGTTGGTGTAACTTCATTTGATTTCTTCGTGATTGTTGATAAAGTACGTGGTGAATAAATCATTAGTCTCCTTCATGTATCCATTGTGTTGTCTTTGTCCTTTCTCTTCCGTTGGATTCTTAAGTTTCTTGTTAAAATGTTGGTGTTGGTGGATGTATCTTATCGCAAAAGAGAAATTTCGCTGGAGCTTTTGATTCCTTCATCTTTGACTTCAATTACAAAAATCATGTTCACATTAGTTGTCAAAATTATGATTAAATTCAAGGTCTATGGACGTAAATTTATGATCAAAACTCTTTTTAATTCAAAATATCAACTAAATGATAATTTTTGTGAAAAGCAAAGATTAATAGTTTAAAATTCAAAATCTTCCAGATCTATATTATGAACATATAATTAAAGGGATAAGAAAGAATTTGTCCTGTTTGAACAATTAGTTGATCCAAATTCATTAGATTTCTCCCTGCGAAGAATGAAAATTTTCAATGAAATCTCACTACACCATTTTAAGGATATAGCAACATACAATAGCTGTTGCTAAACGGGGTCGCAACGGGACTTCGCTGTTGCTAAACACGGTGTCGCAATTTTTAGCAACGACATAAGCTTTGTTGCGAATCTTGGTCAGCAACGGACATTCGCAACAGCCGTTGCCGTTGCGAAATTTTTTATTAGCAACAGCAGGCTATTGTTGCTAATATGTTGCTAATTACAGGAATACCATATCCCAGAACCAGATACTGTTGGTTCTGGTTCTACTGTATTGGTTCTGGTTCTAATTTAGCAACAGAGCCTTGATGTTGCTAATCTTTTGCAACCTCAAAAAAAAAGGTCAAGTCCCATTCTATTGACCTAGTCAAAATTCATTACCCCAAATTCCCCCCTGCAATTACCCAGTTCCCCATATTCAACATCCAAACATATATACAAACTACAATGGCAATACAAAACAGATACAAATGTAGTTGAGAATCACCACTAGATAATTTTATTATAAAATATAGGATTCTTCAGTTGATACAAATGTACACAAATAACTTATGTATGTTGTGACTGACATAAAATATTTGATCTATGTTGATGTTTCTAAATGGATGTGTAACCTAGCTTTTGTCAACTGATAGAGGCATTGAAAAACAGGGAAATAAAGACTAAATATCACCAGAAGTATCACCAGACTCCGCTTGCTTAACCAATTTTGACAAAGATTTCAACTGCTACTAAAATATCAGCAGAGTACTGTTTTTTAACTTGAGCCCAAATACCTGCAAAATAACCAATTTTATGTTTCAGTACTAAGGTCAAAAATAAAATACTAACCATAGATTTTGTATAATCTGCAGAGACAAGTCAAAACCATGTAAAATCAAAAAACTCTGCTATAAGTGAACTAAATGGAGATGTATGTAGAAGCAAATCCAAACACTAAGGATATACACTAGTGACTAAAATGATTGTTCAATCAACTAATTCTCTAGTTTGCAAGGTCTAGCATTATAATCTTACTACTTATAGACGAACACTCTCAAAAGAAGTTTGTTTACCTTCGTTTCAGAGTAGTTTTTGATCATGAACATTCCGAAACAACTGCTGCTCTGAGTGCATTAGCTATATCATGTTGAAGGACAACAAAGGGAATTTGAAATGCACAGGTCGGTGCAGAATGGGGACCCAAATAGCACATGACATAATTATATTTGAAATGATTCCTGCAAAACTTTAAGAGTGTTAAAATAACTCATACATCACATAAAAATATGACAACATATTGACACAAAAAATCTAAGAGTAAGTAGTAACATTACCTGAATCTATCATCATATTTTGTTGTTAATAGATGTACTGAAACTGCGAATTACACAAATATGAAGGAATTAGGAAGTTGTTGAATTATGAACCCACCATACCTAATGGATAAATGGGTGTAATGAAGATTAATGCAACAAAGACTTACCGGAGAAAGGTGAGCAACATCATAATCCCGTAGCCACAAATCGAACATCATATTATCTCAAAAGCAATTATAAAGTGAAGATTAGTATCCATTTGAACTCAATATGATAACCATAAGCAAGATGGAGTGTACTTACCAAGGATTGATATTCCCCCGGGTGGCTACTATTGCTTCAATTGACCTGCACTGCAGTCACCTGCGCAACAAAGTACAACATAACCCAAACCACACACATCCATAAAGAAAATCCGATTATATTAATACTGTCCGATCATATAGATACATTACGATTCAAAGTATGAGAGTTTTCCTTATGCACAACTGCATAAGAATGTGCCTGAGAGTATTCTTTATGCACAACTGCATAAGAATCTACATGCTAGCTTGCTAACCACATGTACAAAAGTGTTTCAAAAAAAGCAAAAAAAATAAAGCACAACTGCCCGAGAGTCTTCCTTACGCAAAAATGCATAAGAATCTACATGTTAGCATGCTAAGCACATGTACAAAAGTGTGAACATATATATAAGCAAAAAAAGATAAAGCCATATATGTTTGTCAGTTATCGAGTATTAGATGATGGCTGAGATACCAAAAAAGTAGGCCGACCGCCAACCTGACTAATTATTTCTAATGTAGGCCTTTGGATGAAGCACATACCCTCCAACACCAACATCTCTAAAGGTCTCAGCAAACTTGTTAGCTTTTATGACATTTGCATCTGGCATGAGAATCTTATCCACCAATACCTTTCCAAGATTAGCTGGTACAATAGTGCCATGGAACATACGTCCTTGAGCACCAGTACACAATCTACCAACAACCAAAACTTCCTCTTCAATGTTCAACAATGAACATGGAGGCATTTCAACAGGTGAAGCTGACATTTCACAACTAAGGTATGTACAAAATTGAAGCTAGTATGTTACCTCTTCTCGTAACCACAAAAGAAAATTTGAGGTATTCTTGGACGAACAGTTGGTATGACCATTAGAGCTCGCACAATTAACATAGGAATCATACTTCCTACAATCAAACAATAACTTTAAAAAATTATATAGACATACATAATAACAGCTCAAAGGTGTAAAACTAAAAATTTGTACCTTTGCCACTCATCTAACCCATCGTACATAGAGAAAAGCCATTTGCGAGCTTGTTCAAACTGCATTTGAGTTAGAGTGATATCCCTAGCTTTACTTAAAGGCATCTCATCAGCAAACTCATCGTCATCATCAAAAAATGCCATTCGAGTATGCTTATGAGTACCCTCACCATCCTTTGACGCATTTGACCCTCCATACCATATAAGTCTTCAAGCAAGTTCTGACATTAAGAAGAAATATGGGAAAGCATGCGAATAAAACCGAAACACAAAAACTACCCTCTTGCAATGCACCCATCAACAACATCGCTCTCATCAAGAATTCACTATTGCTGAAGGCGTCAAATGCTATAACACCATCCCATAACTCCTTCAACTCATCCACCAATATTTCTAAATAAACATCAAAGTTTTTTCTGGGAGCTTTAGGGCCTGATATCAGCAATGTCAACAAGGAGAATTCCCGTTTCATACACAACGAAGGAGCTAAATTATAAATACATAGAATCACTGGCCAACAGCTGTGTGCAAGACCGAAACACCCATTCGGATTGAAACCATCAGTTGATATCCCCAGTGTAACATTCCTTGGCTCCTTGGAAAACTCAGGCGAAAAACTATCTTCACATCGCCAAGCTGAAGAATCTACGGGATGACGCATGACGTTTATATCTGAATTTGCTCTAGAATGCCAAGTCATTGCCTCCGCGATCCATGGTTCACTATAAAATCGTTTCAGCCTTGTAACCAACGAAAAATATCTTACCGTCTTCTGAGAAATAGTAGTAAGCTTCCTCTCATCATTAAAAACCTTCTTATACCTAGATTCTTGACAAACATGACACTTCACCAACGATGCACGATCCTTCCAGTACAAAACACAATCATTTACGCATGAATCATATGTTATATAATCCATTCTTAGTTCTTGGATCATCTTTTTCACTTCTGGGTACTTAGATGGCAACGTGTTTTCTTCAGGAAGCAACTCCTTCATCAACTCTAAGAGTGCAGTCATACCATTATCAGAAAACCCATACTGTGTCTTGATGTGATTCAATTTGATAGAAGCATACAATGCTGTCATTCCTTTAGGACATGAAGGATATAATGGTTCTTTTGCACGGTCATAGACAAATTTCCTTTTCTTCCTTTTCCTGGTTCCAGCATCATTATGAATCTCACTATCTATTCCAATATTATCATCTACCCCTATAGCAGCACCAACATCCTCATCAACATCTCATAAATTATCACCCACGCCTATAACATGATCGACATCTACATTTTCAGCTAAATTGCCATTACTAGCATTATCCTCAGGTGACCATGATTCTACCTCTAACTTTTCCCCATGAAAACACCATAGCGTATACGTATATTGAACACCATACTTTAGCAAATGCAATGAAATATTACTAAGTGACTCCAATCCTTTACCATTCTTACATCTAACACAAGGGCACGAGTATAAGGTATTTCCACCACCATTTTTATTAACAAATTCTATAAAGGACCTAACACCTTCTATGTACTGAGCAGATTTACGGGGACATTTCATCCAGACCTTATCAACCATAGATGACATATCCTAAATATTGACAGTATGACAGTAAGTATGTTAAATGAAAATTCAGACCATATATGTACTCAACAACCAACAATATCTTCGATCAATGAAATGAATAAAACCAAACAATAGTCCGAGTGGCAGGGTTGCCGAAGCCCTTAGGTTAACGATAGAAACATCCACTCAACGAAGAGAGAATGTGCTACAAGTAGCTTTTTAGAATCACCACTAGGACATACCCGCTTCATCCATTGCTTATATATTCTCATCATATGATATATTACTCTTCAAAATAAACTTCACACGATCAAACACAGTACTACACAAGATCATACATTTGACTTAAAGTACTTCCTAAGTTCAGTTCATACAAACTTACAAAAGTCCCTAAGTTCATAATTTAAAAAAACTAGTCCTAGTGGCAGGGTTGCCGAAGCCCTTAGGTTAACGACAGAAACATCCACTCAACGAAGAGAGAATGAGCTACAAGTAGCTTTTTAGAATCACCACTAGGACATATCCGCTTCATCCATTGCTTATATATTCTCATCATATGATATATTACTCTTCAAAATAAACTTCACAAGATCAAACACAGTACTACACAAGATCATACATTTGACTTAAAGTACTTCCTAAGTTCAGTTCATACAAACTTACAAAAGTCCCTAAGTTCATAATTTAAACAAACTAGTCCTAGTGGCAGGGTTGCCGAAGCCCTTAGGTTAACGACATAAACATCCACTCAACGAAGAGAGAATGATCTACAAGTAGCTTTTTAGAATCACCACTAGGACATATCTGCTTCATCCATTGCTTATATATTCTCATCATATGATATATTACTCTTCAAAATAAACTTCACAAGATCAAACACAGTACTACACAAGATCATACATTTGACTTAAAGTACTTCCTAAGTTCAGTTCATACAAACTTACAAAAGTCCCTAAGTTCATAATTTAAACAAACTAGTCCTAGTGGCAGGGTTGCTGAAGCCCTTAGGTTAACGACAGAAACATCCACTCAATGAAGAGAGAATGAGCTACAAGTAGATTTTTAGAATCACCACTAGGACTATTTATCATGTTCTGTCATCATGTTCAGCAAACACCCAAATCTCAGAATGCTATTATCATCCAAAATCAAAACAACTTCACAAAAATAATATTGAAGTACAATCAAAACAAGATCATACGAAATACTTAAAAAACTTCCTAAGTTCAGTTCATTGTACAAAATTACAAAGTTCCTAAGTTCATAATTTAAACAAATTAGTCCTAGTGGTAGGGTTTCCGAAGCCCTAAGGTTAACGATAGAAACATCCACTCAACGAAGAGAGAATGAGCTACAAGTAGCTTTTCAGAATCACCACTAGGGCTATTTATCATGCTCTGTTATCATGTTCAACAAACACCCAAATCTCAGAATGCTATTGCCATCCAAAATCAAAACAACTTCACACAAAAAAAAAACATTGAAGTACAATCAAAACAACTTCACTACCAGTTCATAGAAATAGTAAATGTAGCTACAACAAACCATATAACAGAAATTAAACCCTAAACTTAAATTATATGAAAACCCCTAAAATAGCTTAACATGAAACAATAATTTAAACTTATACCTTTCTATGTTCTTCAGTTCTTCAGATTTCTTTCTTCAAAGTATTTCACCTCTTCAACCTTGACAAACCCTAAACTGGAAAAAATAAATTCGTGTTAGATCGACATATGAAACCTTTAAATCGAAAGACAAGGAAGAAATCGAAAAACTGAAACTGGAGACAACATATTCACAAATCCCAAGTCCATGTATTTACTCTACTAGCTGCTTGAAACTGAAATCAAAATCCCTAGAATCTATTAACTGAAACAAAATCGTGAAACCCTAGAATCTATTAACTCAAGCTGCTTGAAACTGAAATCGAAATCCCTAGAATATATTAACATAAATCAAAATCGTGAAACCCTAGAATTTATTAACTGGAATCGAAAAACTAATACTTACCAGATCGAATACAAGGTCGCAAAATGAAGATCGATTTTAGATCGATTTAGATCGAGATATGAATTGAATCTTCAGTTGATATCAAGGGAAGAAAATTTCTGCTGGAGAAGATAAAGAGCGAGGAGATGAAAATGAAATGGATAAAAAAATTCTAAGGAATAAAGAAGAGGGGGTAGTACTGTAGTAGATAAGGTTGAAAGGGTGGAAAAATAAAGAATAGGAGTGACCAATCTTTGACTTTGGGCGTAAACAAATGTCAAAGTGTTTCCGACCACACGCGTGTTTGGCATGCATGAAAAACTTACCGTTGCTATTCGCAATCTAAAAATTATTGTTGCTAAATTAGAAACATAAACACGTTGTTGCTAAAATATAGCAACGGAAAATAGCAACAGAAATTTAGCAACGGCACTAGTGATGTTGCTACTCTGGGTTGCTATATCCTTAAAATGGTGTAGTGTCTACTTGTTTTTTGTTCTTACGAAATGTAAATCTCTAATCAACATAAAATCTCGAAATTTGACATTTTTAGAGATTCATTAAACAGATTTGTAAAATGAGATTTGGTTACTACAAATTCGTAACAAAAACATTTTTAGATTCAAGACTTCCTCAATAAATCAAATTTCTACAAAAAGCAAAGTTTAGGTTTTATAAAAAATCTACTTTCCGGTTTTTGATTTGAAATTCCCAGATCCGAAAAATGAAACAAGGAGTAAGAAAAGTGAGAAGAAATTTGTCCTTTTTGATGACTTGTTGACATAATTTTGCTGGTCTTTTCTTCAGCTGCCTCTTAATATATCTACTTCTCTCTATTTGTTGTATAATCATGAGCTTTCGTTGTAGCTTCCATATTTGATCTTGAAGTTTTTAGATCCAGTGAGATCCAATTCTAATGATAACCAATTTCTTTGAATCTCCTTTAATTTGACAAGTAGTTTGTCCCTGTTTCTAGCGCCAAAATGTAGTTGCAGGAAATCCTACAACACACCCCTTACCATATCTTGATATTAATTTCTAGATCTACATATAGAAATGGTAGTAAAATTGCTAAAATTATAAACGGACACCAAGATTTTTTACATGGTTCGATCAATTTGATCACATCCATGATTCTTCACTATAATTGTTTAAGTTTACATTTGATTTACATTGATCATCTCCATTAATGGAGTTCTAAATTTAGTTTTGGGGAAGAAGATGATAAAGAAAAATACATCCTCTCTCCTAAAATCTCTCTGCCAAATCTCTCTCTCTTCTAAAATTGTCCTCCCACTTTTCTCTCTCCTGCTCTTCTCTTTATATATGTATCTTCATAGTGGGTGATAGCTAAGCTGTCTTCTAATTTCGGATATCACTCGCGATATTATCGCAGTAGCTATAATATTCCTTCTCGCAAGCATTGTAACCATCGCCAGTCAATAATGTTCCTTCAATCGTCAACTGTTACGTCATTACTTTGTGACACTCGCAAAGTGTTGTTGGAGAACTCGCTGTGACGCTCGTAGAAATGTTGTTAACCTCACAAGAATATTGCTGTGGCGATATTCTGGTCCTACATTTCTGATTAAAAAGACTGAATTGTCCTTCCCCATTACATTAGAACCTCTATAAATTAATACTCTCTAAAATAATAATCTCTCTAAAATAATAAAATTTCTTAGTCCCTTCTTGGGTCTATAGTGCTAAAATAATAATTTCGATAATATAATAATTTAATACGTTTCAAAAATCTCCCTTAAGTATTTATAGGTCCCAAATATTATATAAATTAATAATTACTAATAAGAAAATTGAAAAAATAATTATACATATCAAACTTTAGGAAAATACGAATCAATAAAAAAAAATTCCTTTGAAGTTCAAATCTAATTGTATTTCATCACTGATAGTTCGTAATGCACTCATAAGACTCGGAGTTGCATTATTATATTGCAACAATAGTAGTAGAATACTTCAAATAGTTAATAGTTGAATACTTCAAATTCCAAATCCTTCAAATTAAATGAGTCAAATACATTTTATTGACGTTATCAATAGGAAACATTCTGTAAATTAAGAATTGTTTAGTTAGTAACGACGCAAGTAGTGGATTTGGTAGTTTTAATTTTCATAGATTAGACATTGCTATTCAAAAAGGTGTTGGAGCCTAGCTAGTAGCTAGGTTACCAACCCAAGGCTCTGTTTGATTTTTCCACAGTTAGTCAATTTATTATTTTCTTTAAAATAATAAATTATTAATTTATCGATAATTAATATCTCTTTAGATTAATAAAATTTAGTAGTCCCAAGGCTATTAAATTATAGAGGTTTAACTGTATTAACCCAATTGAAACTGAAAATCAAAACAGTTTATTTTTTTCAACTTTACTTCATCTTCTCTTCTCCTCCTCTCCACCACCATTAAAACTGATTTTTCATCATCCTCTTCGATTAATCGGCTAGTTGAAAAATTGATAATCGTTGATTTGAAACTATTGTGTTTGATTTAAGTTAATACTGCATAAAAAATTAGGGTTTTGGATCGAAATTGAAAACGAATTTTGTGTGTTGCATGTGAGGTTCGGTTGCAAATAACCCAAATACCAACCGTACTCGCAAATAACCCAAATACCAACCGTACTCGCAAATTTTGAAGAACATACAACAACCCAAATACGAACCGTACCTTAAAAAAATTGAGAATTAGGTTTAGGTGCGGTTGGTACCGGAACAATAGTTAGCAACCGTACCATATGTACGGTTGGTTACGAAAACATTTTATGAACCGTACCTAGGTCCGGTTGGTAATTCAGAATTTCTAACCAACCATACACACATACAGAACAATATACGGTTGGTATCGAAAATTCTCATCCAACCGTAATTGGTACTACGTTTGGGTTTTCCCCAAAATTGAAGAACATACGGTTGGTAACTAATACTTTTGCAACCGTATTCACTAGGTACGGTTCGTAATGAGATCAATTCCAACCGTAAGTCTTTTTTTTCTCTCCTCTAAAATTTTTTTTTCTTCTTTTCATAACTCTAAAAATCTGATTTTAGAGTTATTATAAGTGAAAATTAGTTATCACACTAATCTTGATTATCATCATTAATCTTGATAATAAGGGTTAATTTTATCATTTCAATATTTTTTTTAATAAAGGGCACTTGAATTACCACCTAATGACCCTTTTTGTCTTATTAGATTAGCCGCCCCTTTACCAATTTCTCCCGCCCCTTTACCAGGCTTGTTTAGTTAAGGCCAGTCGAAATAGTTTGTTTAATCTTTGGTCTAAACAAAAAACATAACAGCGCTGAAGAAACCCACGAAGGAATCAAGAAAGTAGGAACTATTTAGAAGTATCGAGGGTTTTAGAGCGCAGGAAAGAAACTCTCATATCAGTGCAGCGGCGGCGGAACCAGAAATTAGGATGAGGGGGGTTAAAATAGAGTTTCATAAACTTGTAGGATCTGGTGGACTAAATACTACACATAAAGTGGACTAAATACTGAATATATAATAAATTATAGGGGGTGTTATGTGGTTATTGGGATTTTAGGGGGGCTAAAATAGAGTTTCATAAACTTGTAGGATCTGGTAGACTAAATACTGAATATATGATAAATTATAGGGGGTGTTATGTGGTTTTTGGGATTTTAGGGGGGCTAGAGCCAGAGTTAGTTGGCTCCGCCCCTGTCTCAGTGAGACTGAGCATTCTTAGATGTACAACTTCAGGGAAGTTCTCATACAGTATATCCCTTTCAAGTTGTTTCTTTTTTCCTTTTGATTAATTATTCTAAACGTTGCTGTGTAATTAACAAATCAACTCACCAGATAATCTCTTGTTTCTACATCACAACATAAGGAGTACACATGAGAACAATGGTAGCAGCTAGTGACTGTAACTAAACATAAAACCAAATAAGAAAAGCAAATGTAGCTAGCTAGAAGAATATAGGAGAAAGAACATGAAAGTGCAATTCCTTCCTTTATTACAGAGACGCCAAGCAAAAACCTTTACATGATATATTCATACTTGGGTACAGAAAATTTCTGGAACCCAAGTCATATTGGTTGTGCAACTTGTGCTCATGCCATCATAACATATGCCGATGACCTTCACAAATTATCAATTTCAAACTAAAATTCTATTCTCAAATCCATACTTAAAGAATGGCAAACCCTTTGAAATAAGTTTCATATTCAAGCTTTGCAAGTGGAACTTATTGCAAAGGTTTTGCCATTCTCCAAGTAATTTCAAGAAGTCCCTTGGAATTAACATTGGCTTGGTCATCCGCTTTCGAACTATCTTTGCTGGAGATGGTATATGACGACAGTCCTCAGCGCAAAAAAGTCAAAATCAAGATCATCTAAAAGATAAAATTTCTAATTTAGCTACTTGACTTTATTTCTTATCCTGATTATCTTCGTATTTTCCAGATAAAACAACTGATACTGCAATAGGAAAAGTATGTCAAATCGATGCTCCAATCTCATGTGCATTTTGTCCATTTTCTACAAAATACCAACGTTGTTACTTGTTAGCATCCATAAACAAGAAATCAAGAGAAGCACCAAATACTATCAATAGATAAAACATATTGCCTGCAGGTAGGTTTTGAAATGTGCAAAACTCCTCCTGGTTAGCAAATCAACAGAAAAACATAAATTAACAATACTTCCGATCATGCTTGAACAATAAAATAATATAATCTAATGGGATATCATATGGAATTCAAGCAAAAAAAATATGAATTTCACCTGCAATCCTCTACAGAGAGATACGGATGCGTGACATTAAGCCGTGCACAAGGACAAGTCATGGGATCATTAGAACAACTTCCTTCACAATCGCAGCCGACAGAGTCCTTTGGCCTCCTTACATTTTCGGCGAATACCATAGATCTGCTATATAAAATCTGTACAGAAATAAATTAGAAAAAAATCATTAAATAACAAATCTAGTTTAAAAAGTTCATAATCATATGAGCCAAATACACACAATTGAACTATGAAAAAACTCCATATATAACTTGAAGCAAACGGTCATTCACCTTAATATAGCATCAGTCATCCAAATCAAGAAGCACGTAATTATTTCCGAGTCCCCACATACCAAAAGGTATATCGGCGAAAAAAGATTTTTCTTTTTCTTCTTTCTTTTCTTCTTGTTCTTGTGTATTACAAGAGTCTTTAGCAACAACCCACGTAACTTTGACTGAATGGCGGCTTCCATAGCTTGGTGTATTTGATGTATTTTCAAATTAACCTAATTAAATAGATCAAAATAGAACTACCCAGTCATAATATAAATAATCAAAATGGAACTAATCAACAATTATAACAAATAACAAATGGTGGTGATTTGTCATTATCAACGAGGATTTGAATAAAAATGATTTAAAACCGAAAAACTAATTTAAACCAGTGAAAACAACAATGACATTGGGAGTTTAGGTTTTTCATAAAAATGATGATAAAAAGTAGAAAGAAAAAGATGAAACGCAGTGAAATAAGAGTACAACTTACAGAGCTCAATGAGACTTGCAGATCCAAAATTGCAGTGAAAATTTTCTCCGTCGAAAGATAACCCTGACAACTCCAAACTCCCCACTTTATAGTACCATATAACAACTGCCTTTTTTATCACTCTGAAAAACCCTAAAATGTGCTCATTCCAAACCAAGGATCTCGGCAGATTTTGTGAAAATATCATATATTTCCGAAAAAGAAGAAATTCTGTTGCATTCCCAGCTCACCGATTGAATTTTCGGAAAGAATCTTGTTGACCCAGCGAGGATTGATGTGTTTGTTGCAATCGATTCTCAGTTGATCAAGTCTTCCACACGTAAAAACGTGTTTACCCTCCATCAAACGAGGAAGTAAAACGATGCAACATGATTGACACAATCCCCAGTTCCGTAGCTAACGTGAATGCCGTGTTAACTAGCTAGAAACATGTAGATTTTTTTTTTATTTTGATTGGTAAAGAATGTTATGTTAATGTTAGTTTGTTAGTGTTTAAGCGGAGACTCGAACCGCTGACCTCTTGTTTGAGAGTCAGGCTCCTGGCCAATAGAAACATGTAGATTGCTATGTCTGGAAAGGATATCTGACAAAGAAAGTTGTGATCACCGGTGTTTTCTTTGCTTTTAAACGAAAAACTATAGTGCATCATATTGAACTGGGATACATCCCACCTAATCCTATTTAATCATGTTGATTGAGATACATCCCGTAGGATCGAACAATCATATATTGTCTCTTACATCTTGCATCAATCTCTTGTTTATTCTAATTCACCACATATGGAGTGATAGCAGAGTACACGTGAAAACAATGGCAGATAGCGAGCGTACCTAGACATAAAACCAGCTAAAGAAAGCTAATATAGCTGGCTAGAGGGATATGGGAGAGAGAACATGAAAGTGCAATTCCTTTATTACTGCGACACATGTCATTGACATTTTTTGCATGGAGCAAAGATGAGATTATGTTTCTGCAGACATCAGTTATTCTACGATGTGAAAGAAGAATGGAGATGGTCAGAGAGAGACAAGAACCATTACATCATATGTAGTGAAGTACTCATAAAGAGTGAAGTCTACCAGGGATGGTTCCAGAAAGAAAAAAAAGCACCCAAAGAACCAGCAATGACAACTACTACTATAACCATTTTACATAATCTGAGATATTACCGAAATATAGACAACTACTACTATAGCCATTTTACATAATCTAAGATATTACCATGATATAATTATCCCTAAACCAAGTCCAGCTGCCTACCTATCTCCTGCTTCAGGGGTATCATCAGCGAACTCAAATAAAGCCCCTTTATTGACCTTAATCGACTCCCCTTCATTCAAAAGAACATACCTTCCGCGGATAGGATGAAAAGCAGGCAGTGAAGACTTCCACTAAAGCGAGAGCCAATACGTACCTTCAGCTGTTGGTGGCAAGAACTGGTATGCCATCGCACATACCATGTACAAGGCCGTGCTGAATTGCCCGAACAGCCTATTCTGCGTGACATATCTCCTCAGAGCTCCCCAAGCGAGCTCCTTAGCTGCCAGGGGTGGTACTGGAAGTCGAGGAGCTGGTGACGCTTCAGTAAATCTGAAAGTGCCAATATCCGTAGCATGACGAAACTGCAATTTTTCAGCCAAACGTGGCAACGCAAAATCCAGCCTATACCTAGACCGGCGCCTCCATGTGCCAGTTATCAATAGCATGAAGGCAGCCTCTTGTTGACTGAGGCCACGCAAATCCATCACTGGCGTTCCGTCTGCCGGTGTAGCAGCTGTCAAGTGTGTGAAAGCTGGCAAAGCATCGTCAGCAGTCCCACATGGCCACTCCCACTCGTTAGCGGCCGGGTATTCATCAGTAAAATATTGGTTGCGGTCAATAGTGATTCGGCTGTCAATCAAGTTACACAAAGCAACATTCAGATTGTTGCCAGCATCTGCAGTAAGTTGCCGCAAAAACACAAACCTTGGAGCATTAATCAACAGCGTGACATGATTGTCGCCCCAATTCCAAGTTTTCATCAAGGCCATGTGCCTCGACCATGCCTGCTGATTCATCCCACATATATTCTGCATAGCGTCACCAAGTAAATGTTTCAATATTGTGCCCTCAGGTGAAACATACTGCTTATTGATCCCATCCAGATTGGACACGCTACCACTAATATGTGCTGTGAGTAAGCCGGCAGGTGTCATTGACTGTGAGGCAGTGTAGTGACTAGATTGGAGTATTTTTTCTTCTTGCTTGGTAAGTGTGATTGCATTAAGGAAAGTTGATGTCTCACACGTGTTAGAAAGCCTAAACGCGACGCCAGGCGATCCACGATCGGGAAAGAACTTGCGAACAAAAGTATCCATCTGACAGTTGAAAGAAACTAAGAAAAGGCTAAAGAACAATGGAAGCAAACTATAAACAACTAGAAAGTTTAAGAAGGCTGAATTATATCCATGGGGTTTTTAACTCTTAGTCATACACTTTATCTACCAATTAAACCAAAGCTAAAATGTCAATGCATAGCATTATCTATATCTTTCTAAAGCATAGACTGTCAAAGATTGAAATAAATCAGTTAACATAGACTTGAATGCATAACAAAGAATGAAATATTCTAACTTCCATACATGCTTGACATAAAAGGTGAAGATAATTTGCTATCATTCAGAGATTGAATCATGCTTTGCATAATTAATTTCATATAGAACAAGTAAAATCAAACCAACAAATTCTAATTATTAAGAACAATGCATGTATAACTAGAAATTTAGGGATTGAATTAAAACTCATAATAATAAAACTGTGCTGACATCTTCAGTTGTGGGCTGCCATTAATGGTGTTGCAGAGATGTAAAACTAGAGCAAGACCTCCATCCCAAAATTCAAATTTTACATTAGGTTACTGTGAAGAATTTTGTAATCGTGAAATTAAGTGTAGTTGATTCAGAGAGAAGAACCCGAGTGAAATGGGATCAAAAGTTTTTTACTAACAGACACAGGAAGGGGAAAGGAGAAGCAAAAGATGGTGGTGGGAATACCAACCAAACAGTAGAAAAGAGAAACAAGTGAAAGGAAATGCTTTAAGAAATTGACATGCGTCATAGGTGTCGTACTCGTGTAAACTAGATTAAAATATAATGATGAAGAAGGGCTTCAAATATGCATGGATTAGAAATCCTTCGTTTGATAAACACTTCCAGTGATATGCTAGCCTTTAGCTTTCCTAGATCACTTTCAAATATGAATGACTTGACCTTAGCTGCTAAAATGTCAAGCATTACCTATAATCTTGAAAAGAATACATAGATCGAACTAAATCAGTTCACATAGTCTTAACTGGCACTGCCATGAATAATTGGCACACAAGGTGGAATGATTTGCTATTATTCAGAGATTAACTCATTCTTTGCATAATAAAATTTTCATGGATTACAAGTAAAATCAAACCAACAAAAATACCAATTTTAAGTATTAGGATCAATATATGTATAACTGGAAAATTTGGTCTTGGTGAGAAAGTAGAAGCAAAAATGGGAATATCAAACAGTAGAAAACAAAAAGAAGTGACGAGGGCAGGCTTGAGAAATTGACGTTAGGAGTTGTGCATCTTGTAGTTACCATAACATATACCGATGATCTTCTCCAATGAACAATTTCATCTTCAAATTCTATTCTCAAATCCATACTTAAAGCATGGAGAGACCTCTGTAATAAGTTCGTACTCAAAGCTCTGCAAGGTGGAACTTATTGCAAAGGTCTACCATTCTCTGAGTAATTTCAAGAAGTCCCTTATTAGCTTGGTCGACCACTTTTGAACTACCTTTGCTGGAGATGGTATATGACGACAGTCCTCAGCATAAAAAAGTCAAAATCAAGATCGTCTAAAAGAAAGTTGCTACCAAAGAAGAACGTGCAGATGCATTGAAGCGCGCCATGAGTTTACAAGATCGTTAACTTTGTGGGTAGGTGCAGGAAACTGAGGTAGTGTCTGCAATAAGAAAAAGTTAGATATGCAATTCTTATTATCAACTTTACATCCAGTAAAACTAAATTAAAGACTCAATTATATACAAATTTACCTCAGTTGAAAAAAAACGCGCGCATTCTGTATTGCGGGAGCCCATAGTGTCCAGCTACCAGTAAACCAAGACGGACTTGGTAGTGCATAGCAACAAGCCTCCAAATCGCGTAACGGCCAAGGGTACCATCAACAAATCTCATTATATCCACCGTGGTTTGAGGA
Organism: Papaver bracteatum; assembly: GCA_023529315.1. Lineage (NCBI taxonomy): Eukaryota > Viridiplantae > Streptophyta > Magnoliopsida > Ranunculales > Papaveraceae > Papaver > Papaver bracteatum. The sequence continues at coordinate 824,895 of JAJJWX010002200.1, read as the reverse complement.
ATTCGGCGATATTCATGAAAACTGTAAGTTGATAATTTTTTGGGTCTTTCAAAGGCTCCTTAGTGTTCCGGTGCCGATTGAAGCCGCTGATGCCTTGGCATGGCGGCCCACCACATACAATATATACAGTACCCTATAAGATGTACAGAACAACATGTAAATTGGTTAACAGTTACTATAGAAACATGATAAATGACAACGCAAAATAAACTAGTATCAATAAGTAGGCTACACAAAAATTCACATCAGGTAAGCACCCAACAATTTCTATTTCGCATTATGTTAAAGAAATTTGGCTGTAACTGTATGGATAATACACAATATAGTACACACAAATGCTTCTAAGTCCTAACATGAACCAAACGGCAGTATCCCAAAGTAGATCTGCATTACCCAAACCAGTCAATGAAAAGGTAAAATCAAATAGACACTTACAGGAAGAGGCAGTATATGCCTTTTGTACCCATCAATCACAAAGTCCTTAATGCAATCATCACAATTGATGTACCCATGAGTATATTGGATTAACATTTTGTCCATTTTCTACGAAAGATCAACATTGTTAGTATTCATAAACAAGAAATCAAGGGATTAACATTTCAAGTACCAAATACTATCAACATATTACCTGCATGTAGGTTTTCAAATGTGCAGAAAGTATGGATACGTCCCATTAGGTTGTGCACAAGGACAAGTCATGGGATCATTGCAGCCAACGGAGTCTTTTGGCCTCGTTACATTTTTGGCCAATACCATAGATTTGCATAATAAAATCTGTACAGAAATAAATTTGAAAAAATCATTAACCAACAAAGCTAGCATAAAAAGATCGTAATCAAATGAACCAAATACACAGACTTCAACTATGAAAAAACTCTCTCTATATATATATAACTTGAAAAAAACAGTATTATGATTCAATCATTCACCTTAATATAGAACACGTAATTATTTCCGAGTCCCCACATACCAAAAGGTATATCGGTAAAAAAAAATTCTTCCTTTTCTTCTTGCTCTTGTGTATTACCCGAGTCTTTAGCAACAACCCACGTAACTTTGATTTATTCGCGGTTTCCATAGCCTTGGTCAATTTGATTAATTTTCAAGTTAACCTAATTAAATAGATCAAAATAGAACTAATCAATTATAGCATAAATAATCATGAAAGTGATTTAAAACGTTAAAACTAATTTAAACTAGTAAGAGTACATGGTTGAGGAATAAATTCTGCTCATCAATTGAAATAAGAGTAAAACTTACGAAGCTCAATGTGCCTTGCAAATCCAAAATAGCAGTGAAAATTTTCTCCGTCGAAAGATAACCCTCACAACTCGAAACTCTCCCCTTTATAGTACCATGTAACAACTGCCTTTTTTATCACTTTGAAAAACCCTAAAATGTGGTCATTCCAAACCAAGGATCTTGGCAAACAATTCTCAGTTGACATAATCCCAATTAGTAGCTGACGTGTGCCGAATAGGAATCGCGTTAAAATGAGGCCATTCCAAAATATTAGGATCACGGTGAAAATATCAAATGTTTCCGAAAAGGGTTATCTTCTGTTGCATTTCCAGCTCACGAAAATCTTGTTGTTGACCTATCAATTAAGGCGGAGGAAGCCACGAGCAAGAACGAGGCAATCTCAGTTGAGACTAAGTTTTCCACACGTAAAAACGTGTTTAGCCTCCATCAAAGAATGAGGAAGTAAAATGATGATTGACAGGCACAATCCCCGGACTAGTAGCTAACGTGAGTGTGTCGAATAGTAATCCAAACTACGTAGTTAAGCCAAAGTTGTTAAATAAGCCAAACTCCATTTCACCAATTCAGATATATGTCCAAGATGCAATACTGATACGGAATTAGCACGCCACCTTTTAATTCATTGTCCAACGGCAACTACTTCATGGAACAACTTATTCAATCAACTTACAAATATACCAAACTCCAACCCTAACCCAATCTTCACCTTAACCCCACAAACAACCATATCCCAAATCCTACAACAACCAACATCAACAACTATAACCTCCTCCTTCTGTTTTCTATTATGGACCCTATGGCTATCCAGAAATGATCTAGTTTACCAACAAAAACAAACAACTTCGGAAGAAATCCTAGCCTGGGCACAAAAATTACAACAAGAATATTTCGGGGCACTACACGCTTCACCACCAATCATACCAGGAGATACACCAACATTCAACCACCCAACAACGGATAGAAAGACAACAACAATATCGGTAGGTTGGTCCACTTCGAACATCAACTGGATAAAGATTAACACAGATGGAGCAGCCAGAGGCCGCCCAGGATTTGCAGGGGCAGGATTCGTTTGTAGAGACTCTGATGCACGGGTGTTAATAGCAATGGCTCAACCACTGGGAAACACCACTGCCCTAACTGCAGAAACCTGAGCCTTACTCTTGGCCTCAAGAACAACAACAGAGAGACAATGTCCTAGAATACTATTTGAAGCGGACTCAAAGAACCTCATGCGTTTCATCACATCAACCACTATACCACCTTGGCACATAGCAGGAATGATTGAAGAAATAAAAAGTAGGCTTAGGAAAATCCCGCAAGTCGCCATACAACACAACTACATGGAAGGCAATCAAGCGGCGGACGGATTAGCAAACCATGAAGCAGATGGAAGCCAAGTAGGAAACTATTCAACCAAAATTTGGGACCAAGCAATCCCATCTTTTATCAGTCACATTTTATTTCAAGACTCCGTGGGTACCACATACCCACGACAAGTTGTAATTTAAGCTTTTCTCTAATAAAATTCATGCTTCAAAGAAAACAATTTACACTGGGATTGTGCTCCATGACACCGAACCATCCATTTTTCAAACAAGGCCATAATTTGCGAAATAAATCACCACCATGAATTGTGGGTTTCTAGCAAAGAAAAAATTAGAAATGGGTTTGAAATATTTTTCTCCTTTTGGTTTATGCATCAACTAACTTTCCGTTCAGGGCCAAGGTAGTCAATATCGCCTATCGGTCTCGTATCGTCCGGGTCATATACATCTATACAAAAGGTAATATCGGTTTTTATCGGTGATACATCATTTAATATAGAATTTCAAATAATTATAAAACCATAATAAAAAATAATAAGAATCATACATATCTCAAAATTTCCAAAATACAAGGTGGTTTATTAGCCAGCGTTATGGATGTTGTCCCATTTTTCCAATAAATCGTTTTTTATTATCCTTCATATTTATCTTTTATATTTTCATGCCTTGCAATCTAAATATGGTTTCCATCTTATATCCTACCATATAGTCATTGATTTTATCTCCCTTATCAAACATAGTTTGGACAACTTAGGCAAGATAAAGAGTTGCCATGATTCATTTTTGGCAAAGCTAAATCTATGGCTCTGGTTGTTCACATCATTATAGAATCGTTAATTTCTTATAATAAATACTTTATTAATCTCTTATCATAAATGTCTTATAATTATCTTAATAAATATACTTTCATTAGATAAATAATAAATTTGTTAATAAAGAATCATAGTAACTCTTAAAATTCTTTTCGACCCATTACATTTTTCTAAATATATTTTTACTAAATAGTAGTCTTATAATTATCTTTATAAATATACTTTAATTAGATAAATAGTAATAATTTTTTTAATAAAGAATCATAATAACTTTTAAAATTCTTTTCAAGCCATTACATTTTTCTAAATATATTTTTATTAAATAAATAATAAATCTATCTTACAAAAACAAATGTGTTTTGTTATATCTGATGGCTCTGGTTTGACCTTTTACAACTATCGACGGTTCTCATTCATCTGAAAATACTGAAAAGTGAAGGAGATAAATCGTGGATCAGAATGCACCCCTCTCCTACACCCACATCCAACGTCCCAAATTCAACTTCTTCATGTGCGTTACACACTTAATGGTGGAGTTCATAAACTCACTCTTCACGGTTACAATGGAAATTTAATACTTTCCAAAAATTTCTGTTGATTAATCTTCCGTTACGCTAATTCCGCCCCCCCCCCCCTCTTTAACACCCCTATTCATGTTTTACTATTTATCACTACTTCTCCAATTGATTCATATCGTATATTTGTGCCTGATTCTTATATTCCTTTTTCTTTTTTCCAAATTGCAATTTGATCATTACTTCAATCAGTAATCTAAATCTTGGGTTAGTACTCTACCTATTTCTTTTGATTTCTTTTAAGTCAGTGTTTATTGTTGTGTTTGATATGAATTGTTTTGATTTCAAACAGTAAATGCATAGACATCATTTTGTTCATCAGATTTTGTATAGTTAATTAGGTTTATGATTCTCTAATAGAGATTCTGAAGTGGATCTAGAAGGTATTTTCCAATTGCGATAATTTCTAACTGTTCTGTGTTGGTTCTGCTTTGGATTAACATAGGATTCCTCAGTTTTTGGGAGAATTAGATTTATGGGACCAATGATGTCACCAGATTGGATGTGTACATGCTCATGACAATGTGAGTAACCCAAAATACTCTTAGAAATTATCTAACTTGCAGAGTTATTGTTGTTTAGTAGGAATTCCTCATTGTAGTTCTATTATGACCACCCTGTTACTAAACAACTTTTGATTTAACCATAGAAGAAATTAGTAGATCTAATTTTCTACACATGAGTTGGGGTTTGGTTATTTATCTAATATTTTCACACTTCAGTCCACTGACTTGAGCAAATAATCCTCATTTCTGCCTCAGGGTGATGAACTGCATGTGGCGGCATCAAAGAACAAAATTTGGAAGTTAATTCAGTCTCTTTCTATGTCTTAGTGGCATATATTCTCACACGATTTTGTTACTCATATATTCATTTCATTTGAACTTCTCTCCATTTTTTTTGCAGTACATGTGGCTGAGATTAGTACTACAAATGGTTAACTGAATTCGGTGTTACAAATACAAAAGTAATTCTAAATCTGACATTATAGAGGAGTTTGTTATCGAGGGTTTCAGTTATAGATGAGGAAATGCACGATCTCATCAATAAATTTGAAATGAAATTCATATATGTTAGAATCTAAATCCAATAAAACCTTAACTCCATAAACATTTTAATAGATTTCATTCAGTTTCTTAATTGTGTCCAACTCTTTCCTGTTTCTTCAACACCCCTCTCTTACTGGTGTATTTGCTGACTGATTTGCCTATTTAAATTGTAGATGGCTGCAACTAAGATAGGTAGCATTTCCTTTCTTGAAACCTATCAAACACCGTTGCCACATGAAACATATTCATATCTGTCCAATCTTTTTTTATGTCAGAGAATGAGGAACTTCTCATGATTGATGATAATAAAGGAAAATATTGTTAGAACCTCAGAAATTTTTTGCTAGATGCTCCTTAGCAACTTCTCAAGCACACAAGCATGAAACTGAAATCTCAAGGCAAAAAGTGGGTGTTGAAAAGTCTATCGTTCAGGAACTGTATTCGTCTCTGAGCGAAACAACCTTCAATTCCACTTAGCTCTGCTCTTAACTTAGTCTACAAATAAGAATGGTATGTTGGCAATTGTCTGTCTAATGGGAAAGTCCACATCATCACCGGAACGTATTTGCACAAGGAAGCTGCCTAAAGTTTCTCAATAAAAAGAAAAAGTATCACGGGTTGCAAAAACATCACTGGAGAGTAAGTATGCTACTTTTAAAGTTGATTGTCAAATTCTAGATAAAAATCATATGATGCATTAGTCTAGGGATTAGATGATCGATTAGATAACTTCTGTAAATACATATCCTAGATCACTGACAATCCTATTTTGCGAAACTTCATGAGTTTAGAAGTATTTTTTTTTTGTAATTGCTTCTTTTTTTTTCCACATCAAAACATGACACAGACAGTATATATGCACATGATTTGAAGATACTTTTGTTCTCATTATTTAGGTATGTGATGTGATATTGAATAAGTAAGCAGTAATGATTATTTCTTCGACACCGTACAGAGGAAAATCAGGAAAAGGATTATTAGAGTTCGTCGCTAAGCTGCGAAGGCATAGAAACACAAGAGTAGGGGAATTGCGGTAGATGGCATTTCGACTATATGCCTCTTCTTTCAATCTCCTGCACATCCCTCTTCTTAGAAGATCAATCCATCTTAAGTTTCCTGGACTGCCAGAGTAAGGCAAGTTAGAGATTGCAAGATATGAAACTTGTAAGTGTTGCCATTTTTCTGTCTTTTTATTGTTCTGATAGTTAGTATCAACTTTGTGTGTATGTACTATGAACATTTCTCTTTGATAAAAAATACGGTTGTCGCATGTTCTCATAATGTATCTATTTTTTTATTCGTAAATAAGGAAAACAAACCAATTTCAGACCTTAATTATGAGCATACATGATATGGGGATATGGGTACTGTCGTTTATTAAAACTTTCATTATAAATCACATTGGGTCTTATAATGTGAGGCAAGTGACTCAATTTTCACTGCAACTAAGGCCTAAGTAACTATGATTATTTATCTTCTACAGTTGAGAAACCTTATCCATGGGAGTTTAAAATTTTGTTCATTAGGGGTTTAAAGATGGATTGCTCACTTAAGCAGAAACATTTGAATACCGTTATATTCAGGTTAAATTTTGCAATCTTACAGACCTCTACTAATCTCATGTAGCCTTACTCACTTTTAGCTTCATTATGGCTATTACAATATACTGCAGTCGTTTTCAGATGCATTTGGAATAAATTTAGAATCCACTCACATGGGTAACTTAGTTCCATGAAGTTTCGAATTTGTTGTCAGGAAGTGTCCATTTCTAACTTCATTATGCCTGTTGTTCTTATGTATCAATCTGGATGCCACGCCTCCCCTTCAATTGTATTTTTCCAACATGGACTTCAAAAAACAGTACATGCTGTCTTTGGCTCTGTTGCTGAAATTTTGTTGTGCCTAATTAACAGTCTACTTTGCCTATTATTCCCTCCGGGTATTTGTAAATGGTTTTAGTGGAAGATTAAACTTGGTCAAAATGAAACCTCTAGCTATTCATAGAATCTTACGAGGAATGCCTTTTAGGGTGCAGTTATGAGTAAGCGGTTTTCTGTTAAATGCAACTGCGAATTACTATACATTTGTAAATCTGTTTCTGCTTGCACATTCAATTTTCATTTCATGTTACTTTATTTCGTATGATATTTTTTCTTTCCAAGGTTGTCTAATTTTTGATTAATAACTTCCCCTAACAAGCCAGGTGCCAAATAGGTTAACAACAACTTAGCTATGAACTATGAAGAGTAAGGTTCATTCAATGTAGTTAGACGGGTGTGTTCAACTGTATTTTTGAGTGTAAAACATGCTTGACGTATTAGTCTCTTGCAGGGATTGGTTAAAATGCTTTGAGAAATATTTCACGTTTTTGTAAACGGCTTGGGTCACAGTTTTAACAATTTTTCCACCGCAATGGATATGGGTGCCGGGGTGACCATGGTCCGGACTGGACTGATATTAGTCTCATCGGCATCCAATTTGAATAGTAAATTTAGCATCTAACGGGTTTGCATCTACAATGCATTTTAATTTTACAGATACTATAATTTTGAACCACAAGAATAACATAATTGCGAAGGGAAAATTTCATGTACTGTATATTCAATGTAACGGGTGTGGGTGTCCAATGAATTTTTAAGACACCATCCGGATGCAATCCAAAATCTGTTAGATCCCAAAAATTATATCCGTATCCAGTCCATTAACGTACGGGTGAATTATCAGAATTTCATGTTGGAGCATGTCATTTATTCCGGAATGAGTTCGTGTTTGAGGCAGGCATCAGGATTTCAATACACTTGCTGCTACATTAGTAGCCATGACATGGCCCACACCTTCATTTGATCAACCACCACCAACACCAGCAAGTGCTCCCATTCAAGGTTGCAACCACACCTTTATGGAGTTCGTTGATATTATTCTTAAAGATCGAACAAGAGAGAAGAACATAAACGCGGAAGCGTAAAGACTACATTGATATTAATCTTGGTGGAATACAATCTATTTGATATTTTTGATTGATTGATTCTTTCTTTCTTGCTTACAAATGAATACAACATGCCTATTTATAGGCTACAAAAAGAAGAAGAGAACTATGTCTATGGAGGCTAACAACTATGCATATGGAGGCTAACAACTATGCCTATGGAGGCTTCCACCAAACCAACTACTAGACAATCTAGTATTCTTATTTGATTTGTTTAATTCTAGAACACTCATTTTACACATGTTAATTGTCTAACATTGACTCTAGACATCCTAGATATTTCTAGGTTAATTTAGATAGATGTGAACACTTGACTAAGTTGGTGTTGAATATTCAACACTCCCCCTCAACACCTACTTTCCAACTTCTCTTTATCGTAGACGTTTCGGTCCCCTTCATAGTTTAAGGATGTTTCGGTCCTCTTCATAGTTTAAGGACGTTTCAGTCCTCTTCGGAAGTTTAGGGACATTTCGGTCCTCTTCGGAAGTTTAGGGACATTTCGGTCCTCTTCGTAGTTTTAGAACATACGGGTTCCATCGTAGTTTAGGGACATTGCGGTCCTCTTCGTAGTTTTAGAACATACGGGTTCCATCGTAGTTTAGGGACATTGCGGTCCTCTTCGTAGTTTTAGAACATACGGGTTCCATCGTAGTTTAGGGACATTGCGGTCCTCTTCGTATCATTAAAATACTTCTTGTACTCTTTAGACAACTCATAGGATTTTCACCCACTTTTGTTGTTCTCTATCTCATCACCACTTGGTGATTGCTTCCGTTTCTTCACAACATTTTTGTTGTTTCTTCTTCTATTCATCTTTGTTCCAGTCACGCTTTTGTTCGAAAACTGCAACACTTCTTTGGTTATCCAGATTCTCTCACAATCTTTCATTTCGTCAAGCTTCTGCCACAAGCTCTGACTATTCTTATTCTTGTTATATTGTTGTTACAATTTTGTCACGCTATCCAGATTTGCCACATTTCTGAATTCGTAATGATTTGCAACGCTGTGACAATTATTGTCACACTTATGTTTCCATGATCATCCTTGCATTTAAACAAACATCTTGTCTGCATCTTCTCTATTTTCTTTGAGGCTTTCAAACCATCTAAATCACCTTCAACTTCTTCTTTGTTTCGATTTTTTTTTTTTTTCTGTGCCGGTGAGATGGACGTTTAGTGTGTCGGTCACACCATGAAAAGAGAGTTGAATGGCACTTTCTCACCGCACTCTCTTTTTTTTTTTTTTTTTTTTTTTTTTTTTGCTTTCTTCTGCTGCATGCGCGACTATCGATCTCCAACTCCATCGACCACCGTGTATCATCATGGAAACATTCTGTTTCTCTCGACACAACATCATGTTCTTCTTCCTTCAACGGTTAACTCATCACTTGTTCGAATCTCCATCGGTGGAAGAATTCATTACAGCAGAAACACCTCAATCCACTCTTATTGCTCAACCCATTTTATTCCTTCATCTGTTGGCAGCAGCATTATCATTGCTGGGAGCAGCAGCAGCAGTCTCCGTCTCGTCGTCCTTCATGTATGCAGTCTCATCACAACCCGTGTTCTCTCCACTTTTGCTTTCCTCCTTTGCTTTCCGTTTTTTCTTTCCTTTCCTGCGGCGTGTTAGGTGTGTCGGTATCACACGTTTTCTCTACATCTCGAGCTTCGGTCAATAATGGCAGCTGCCACTCGTTTTCCCTTCGTTCACTCTTCATCACTTCTCCTCGAACAACAGCCAAGTGCTCACGTCGAACTCTCCATGAAACACTTCCATCTTTATCACCAGCAGCTCCGATCACCGAAACCACTGCCACCTTCCATTGCCAAAGCTCTACCATGCTGTCTCTGAACTTGGTTCATCTCGAGCTTCACTTCTCTGCTCGTTCATCACTGTCCCGGCATTACTGACATGCATGCAATACCGTTACCATCACCGGATAACAGCATCATTCCATCTCTGGCAATCTCCACGTTCATCTTATCATCCGTCAATGTATGCAGCGTCTCGCTCGAGCTCCGTCGTTCACCCTTCATCTCTGAGCTCGATTCACTTCCATTTCTATGCTGTTAATGGCTGCAACCCGAGAATCAACACCATTGCTTGCCAAGCTCAACCATGGGCTTCATTATCGGCTGCCGATAGTGGCAGCATCTCCATTCCGTCGGAAAACCACCATTGTTCTTCTCGCTGTCCATAGTCATCTCTTCATGACAAAGACCCTCCCGAGAAGCACCAACGAGCTACATGTCTCATCACCAGAAGCAAGCATTATCATCATCACCGGTTGGAGCTCTCATGGCAATGGCAAGCAAAATACCAATCTCGACACATGACAAGACCTTCCTACGATGTTTTCTAGGCTAAAGCTTGTCATCTTTGTTACTACGCCAATGGCAAGCAGAAACAATCATATTTTCTTCCTTGTGCTCGCTCACATCAAAGAGGCTCGTTTTGTTTTGGAAAACTTGTCTTAATAATCTTCCTTTATCTTGGCTCAAGAAACGAGTTCATAACCCTCAGCTCAAAACCAAACAACCTCGAACTTTTTTTTTTTTTTTTTTTCTTCTTCTTCTTCTTCTTCTTCAGATCACGAGCATGGCTTTAAAACCACAAGCGACGGAGCTGCAAGATAGCAATAATCCTTACGCCTTCACCAGCTAAGCATAAACCATTTTTTTTTTCGATTTCTTTGGAGCAGCGACGCCGTCACAAACAAACCCTAAACATCTCAAGCTTGGACTTTATGACCATCTTTGATTCTTCTCATCAAAAACATCGGTAACATTTTTTTTTTTTTTTTTTTAGTTTTCTTTCTCCTTCTTATTGCAACTTTAGAAACTCTTTAGGAAAACATATAACTTCTCTTCCTCTCCTCTCTCCCTCTCACCTTGCTATGATACCATCTTAAAGATCGAACAAGAGAGAAGAACATAAACGCGGAAGCGTAAAGACTACATTGATATTAATCTTGGTGGAATACAATCTATTTGATATTTTTGATTGATTGATTCTTTCTTTCTTGCTTACAAATGAATACAACATGCCTATTTATAGGCTACAAAAAGAAGAAGAGAACTATGTCTATGGAGGCTAACAACTATGCATATGGAGGCTAACAACTATGCCTATGGAGGCTTCCACCAAACCAACTACTAGACAATCTAGTATTCTTATTTGATTTGTCTAATTCTAGAACACTCATTTTACACATGTTAATTGTCTAACATTGACTCTAGACATCCTAAATATTTCTAGGTTAATTTAGATAGATGTGAATACTTGACTAAGTTGGTGTTGAATATTCAACAATTATTACCATATGATTTCAGTTTGATTTGTGTAATTGGTACTCATCGTCTACAGTTTTGACATCTAATGCAATATATTTGGTTACGGAAACAATTACATATACCCTGAACAGTGCACTTATCTTAATTATTCAATCGGAAAGGAAGATGCATATCCGTTGCACCCTGTTTTTCATAGACACTTTTAATGATCTGACGCATTTTTTTTCAGCGTCAGGCCTCATAGGCCTAATTTAGTCACAAATATACATGCTCACTGCTCAGGCTTCCGCTTTATGATATCGAAGAGATAGCCAATCCAGTACTATCACGCGGTAAATTGGTAATGAAGCCATTCGAATTCATTTTTAAAATGATTCGTAAGACCTAAGTTCTAGACCAATTATTTATCACTTATAAGATCTGGCCCTACGATGCTCACCGTGCCATCCCCACTCTTCAAAACTCTTTATAATATCCTACTTGCATATAACTGTAAGGGCAAATAAAACTGATAAGGGCAGTATATGCGTGACAATATTGGCAGGGTTTTTGAATAGGTAATTTGCTTTTTGAAGAGTATGCCCATCTAAGTGAGCCTCACATGTCAACAACAACAAAGAAAATTAGGTGTGATATCCATGCAAAACATAACAAGAATATTCGACAATCACTTATAATCTACAGCTAACAAAATCCCGGGCCGTTACGGCATGGGTCATACCCTAGTTTATTAATAATCACATACATAGAAATTAGGGATGACCTAGGTAGTGTTTGAGATTGGAGATGCATGGAGCCGGTGACGATAGTGATGTTGGTGGAAAAGGTAGTGGTAATTAGTGGTTTTGGTGGTGGGTTGCCATCTGAAATGGCTCACATTTAGAAAATTAATGTCGTAGACTGTCTGAGAGTTTTCAAGAATTGGAGATATATATTTTCTGATTTGAATGGGTTTCCATATGAAATGTCTCAACGCTTTATGATATAGTGGCTTAGATAAATGAATTAGTATTTATTTGTGTTATTCAAATATAAGAAAATACGATGTAATGTGTACTGTAGAGTCCATTCAAAATTTTAAATTTTTTGGACCATTTTAGAATGGGACAAAATAAACAAGGATTCTGAGCTTATGGGACACAATTATTTATAGGAAGAATGAGTTTGAGTGATGTAATTTTGTTTTATTCTACATAGTTCGATGTTTTGGTTTTGCGCGGTCACCAAAATAAGGGAGATGTAGAAGGGAAATACCATTTCAGATGATCGATAAATGTTTTTGTCTTTGCAAACTATAAAACATATCAAATATCGTTGGTTTTGTTGTGTAAGAGGGAAAGAATAAACATTGTTTGGGAGAATGTCAAAATATCAAACATATTGGAAAGGAATCATATATGAGTACATGATAAAAGATTTATGGACTGAAGAGTAAAAATATATATTGGTTATGTCTTCATTTTTGTAACAATAAGGAGAGTAAACTCGATAATTAACAAATATTAAATTTAATATCCAGATAAAAATTATGCCCATGCTGTTTCATCATGGGTTAAGCGCTAGAAAAATCTATGCTGAACTAAAGGCTATGTAAGTAGTGGCCAAAACTTGTCTAGGAAGAAGATAAATCCATTGTCTTGGTTTGCTCAACCAAACTATTATAAATATTTTATTAATTAGTATCCCATTAGTTTCTCATACTCCCTCCGTTCCATTTTAGATGATGTTTTTGGGGTTTTCACGTAGATTAATAAATGGAGAGATATAAAGATTTTCCATCTATACCCTTGGGAAAAAGCCTTCAAACATTAATTTCTATTAGTTCATTTAAAAAAAACTTATAGTTCCTAGACAATATATAAGGGTGTAATTGGTAGTTTTATGGAAAAATATGAGAACTTTCAAGTATTGTGGAACAAAAAAATAACCCTAAAACATCATCTAAAATGGAAAGGAGGGAGTAATAAATTATTAATTAATTTTTCATCATAAATTTCCCCTTAATTGATCTAATAAATACGTTTTTTTATTAGTAAATAATAATTTTACTAAACCAAGCTCTTAACATATGGAAAGAACCCAGTGGTTGCTCCTCTTTGATTCACAGTATTTTGCAGTCTCCAAGCCGGGGGAAGTTCCGTTTGCAAGATGACAAGAAAGACAAGAAGAACGTCCAGGAAGCTATGAACGTTCTTTCCTGTAGAAGAAAATTGGAGTATGGACATTATACAATAGCTATCCGTGTCTTGCAGTCCAATGGTATTGCCCCCTGCGATGATGCTACCTTATCCGAGCTACATGATAAACATCCCCAGGCCCTACCTCCATATATCCCAGCTGATATTATTAATGTTGATACTATCACTATCGATTATAAGGTTGTTCTGGGTGCAATTAAAAGTTTCCCCAAAGGGACTTCTTGTGGCAGGGATGGTTTGCGCGCTCAACATATTGTTGATGCTATGAGTGGCTCGGCTACTGCTGTGGCTGATGAGTTGCTTCTTTCCATTTCCGGGGTTGTTAATATGTGGCTCGCGGGTAAGTGCCCTGCTGTCTTGGGTGAGTTTGTGGCTAGCGCCCCTTTAACTCCACTTTTGAAGCCTGGTGGAGGCCTTAGACCAATCGCAGTTGGTACTATTTGGAGGAGGTTAGTGTCGAAAATCGATATTGTTGTTGTGTGCAAAGAAATGACTTCTTATTTGGGTGATTTTCAATTTGGGGTTAGAGTTCCTTGCGGTGGTGAAGGTATTTTGCATGCTGTCAACAATTTGCTAGAGTTGAAAGGTACCTCTTCTAATATGACAATGCTCCTTATAGACTTTGTGAATGATTTTAAAATGGTTGATAGGTTTATTCTTATCCAAGAAGTTCGAGAACATTGTTCGGAAATCTCTAGGTGGGTCGAATTTTGCTACGCCAAACCCGCACGACTCTATTATGACAGCTTCATCCTATCTTCCGCGCAAGGCGTTCAGCAAGGTGACCCTCTGGGTCCCCTCCTTTTTGCTCTCACACTTCACCCCTTGGTGAAAAAGATAGCCTCGTAGTGCAAGTTAGTTTTGCATGCATGGTATTTAGATGATGGCACTATTATTGGGGACACAGTGGAGGTGGCAAAGGCTTTAAAGCTCATACAGTATGAAGGTTTGTCTAGGGGGTTGCATCTTAATATCAAGAAGACATAAGTTTTTTGGTCGACCGTTGATGCTAGAAGCTTCACTGAAGGCATGTTTCCTACCTACATTGGCAGACCCGTTGGTGGTGTGAAGTTTCTTGGAGGTCCTATGAGTATTGATCCACAATTTTGTAGCGATATGGTTGCTAACAGAGTTAACAAAACCATCCATATCATGGCCTCTATTAAGAAGCTTAAGGATCCCCAGTGTGAATTGCTTCTGTTACGTAATTGTGCTGGTGTTTCTAAGTTATACTTCACTATGTGCACCACCAGGCCTTCGGCGCTTCAACAGGGTATCGATATTTTTGATAATCACCTTTTGCTTTTTTTGAGACACCTTGTGACCGGAGAAGGAGATGGCTTTGGCCCTTTGCAGCAACGTATCTCCACCTTACCTATTAAGGATGGTGGTTTAGGGTTTCATACGATGTCAGACACCAACAATTATTGCTATATCGCTTCTCAGAATAAGACCAGGTCCGTGCAGAATATAATACTTAAGGACCTTTAATCTGCTTGTTGTGAGAATGGCCACGCATACCAGCAAGCCTTGCAGACTTTTATTCAGGTTTGTGATTTACCTACTTCCTTCAGCTTTGTAGAAACTCCCCCCCCCCCCTTTCCATGCATACCATGGCAGTTACATACTTTGATGCAGTGAAGAAGAGGATCCCTAGCCAATTTGTCATGTATGAAAGAGACTCGGTTTTGTGACAATCCAACAGAATAAAACATGTACAAGAGTACCTCTTAGACGTACCATTTAATGGGATTAAACATAGTATTGGATCAAGGCAGTTTAGAGATGTTCCGTGCTACCGACTTGGTATCCCGCTTTTTCCAAAAGGTGGTTTGTGTTCTTGTTGTAAGCGAGATATGGACATTTTTAGCGATCATGCGATTCATTGCGCCAATGAGGTTGGACTGAAGTATCGTCATGATCTTGTTATAGATGTTGTTGCTGATATGTGTTATAAAGCTGGTGTGCACGCTGGAAAAGAAGTATCATTGGGCCTTCTTTTAAATGGAAAATTCTTGAAGCCTACGGACATCCTTGTTTATGGGTGGGAGAATGGGAAAGATGTGTGTTTTGATGTTACTGGTGTCTCACCTTTTACTATTGCGGCTGGGAATGCTTTCATACCAGGTCAAGCCATTTCCAATGCAGTTTCTCATAAATATACAAAATGTTTGGACATATGCACATCTCATGGTTATGGTTTGGGTGTTTTGGCTTCACTTCCTTAGGTGAGCTTGGTGAGGATTTTGTAGTGATTTTAAAGAGGCTTAGGAACTGCCTGGCTAACCTTGATGTCTGTAGTGGTCATGCTAGTTTTCTATTTCATAAATTAGGACTGGTTATTCAGAAATGTATTGGTGCCCAGCTTGTGGCTAGGCTACCAACTGCTCCTTTGTAATTGATATTTTTTAAAATAATAATAATAATAATATACCCTCGGGGTGCCTTTCTAAAAATTATATTAATAAATATTAATGGTGGTATTGGATGAAGTAGTGGGTGGTAGAGATATTAAAGAAACAAAAATATTATGGTGGGTGTTGGTCGATCCCTGATTGTGGAAGAAATAGTGTCGATGGCTGTTTTTAATGGTGGCGGGTGTTGGTGAATAATAATGAACCATAATATTTTTGTGTCTTTACAAACGCACAACATTATATTGTGAAAGATACAGTTAGCTATTTTTTTGCACGATTGGTAAGGAAAAAACCAAAATATTTTGTGGATGATACAAGATCTTATAAGGCAATATCATCATATACTACTGGATCACCCAAATAATACCCGATCAGACAAATTATGACTTTTAGTGTTAAATAAAATTTATTACAATATAAAAGAGAATTTAATAAAAACAAACCAATGGAATAAAAAAAGAATAACTTAATTGACGAATTAAGTTTGTTCAATATAAACTTTTCTTATGACGTCTGTGATTAAAAATTAAAAAGCACGTCCAGTGGTTGGGGGTGGAAGCAACGGTGATGTAGGGGAAAAAAAGTGGTATCAAGTGGTATTTTGGATGTGGTGGGTGTTGGTGAAGTAATATATTTTGTTAATAATGTTTCGCCACAAATTAGTTAACGTTAATAATGAATATAAAATGTGGTTGATCAAAGATGATCATGTGAAAATTACATTGAAACATCTTATATGATTTGTGTAAGACAATCATTTGATGTCTACTTGGGAAGTTTCGTATTGATTGATTAACCACTTGAAAACTACTTGAAGCTAGTGGTATGTGTAAGATATGAATATCGCAAGAGTGACATGTTTGCGAAGTTTGATCAACAACACATAGCGAGCGTCGCAGGACGATTTGAGGAATGACGTAATAGATGACGATGACAGAAACATGAAAAAAGCGTGAGGACTCTGCGATGTTTAGAGTGTTTGCGAAGATTAACAAAAGAACTCTTGCGAGAATACCGCAAGTCAGATCCGAAATTAAATGACAGATTAGTTGTCGTCCACTATGTAAATCCCTATATAAAGAAGCCGAATAGGCATAAGGGAAGAGAGGTCTTTTTCGAGTATTGAGCAAGTTATTAGGAGAGAGAAAGTCCAGAGCGATTGTTAATTCTTAAGCTTTATTTCCTTTTCATCTTGTAAAATTGGTGAGATTAATCAATAAAATTATGATTGTTGATTTGAAAATGATTTGATTGTATGAATTCTTGTGAGGGGTGTAGTGTGGGAAATCCTGCTACTACATATTGGCGCTAGAAACAGGGAACTTTCCTTGTTTTAGTGTGAAAATTAGTATTGTGATTTGAAAGAATTTGGAGTAGTTGGTGAAAAATTTCATATAGTTTTCAACAATTCATTGAGGTTTAAGAAATGGCTAGAAGAAGAAATACTTCAAGACAACCAACAACTGTCAAAAGGAGTAAGAGACTTGCTGGAGAAAGAAGAAATAAAACTGGAGAACCATAAGGATGAATACAAGAAATGATGAATAAAATAAAATTCAACAACCAATTCAGCGTACACCAGTGCAGAATTGAGCTATAGATTATGATAGAGTGAGTGTACACACTTGGAGGACAGATTCAGTGGATGGAGCGGAAAAAGAACCACAATCAAGAAGTGATAGACGAGTAGAGGGAAATCAGGAAGAAGTTGGAGGAATAATTCATGGAAATGAAGAGATTGGAGCATTGGAGGCATTGAGGCAAATAATACACGAAGAAAGAAGAATTGAAGCGGAAGAGCGTGCGAATTTGACAAGGCATAATCATGAGTTGAGGATGGAAAATATAAGACTACAGAATAGAAGGTCAAGAAGTACTACTAGATAAAGTTCAAGATCAATTAGAGGGGAAGTAAGACGAAATTCACCTGGAGAGAATGTTGATGTAAGTATTCGGCAGGAGGTGCAAAATCCAGATGAAGAACGTCGCGAAAGTAGAGAAATGATTGAAGATCGTTATATTCCACATGGTGAAATTCACCAAAACAGGCGGTGTCAAGAGCGAAATAATCAATATGGTGAAGAAAATCAAGAGGAAGGAAGGGGAATATTACATAGGATATAAAATCGCATGAATCAACAAATTGAAGAGGAAATCGAAAGGCACCATGCTGAAAAAACGCGCCTAGCTTGCGAGAGGGAAAGATTGAGAGAAGAAGTGGAAGAACAGGAACTTCAAGAGGCAATACTCCAAAATAATCATAAAAAATTGATAAAGAAGGCGTGAACAGAACCGCAATAATGGCAATATTAATGAAGAGTATGATAGAATACAAAGGATATGAGAAGAGATGCGAAGAGAAGAAATGAGGGATAGATAGAATCGCAGAGTAGAAAATGAAAGGCATAATCATGTATGAATTAAAGAGAGAGGTGAAGGAGAAAATCGCAAGAGAAGAAAAGATGAAGATGATGAAGAAACATAGAATCTCACAAGACAAGATAGGCAAGCACGCAGAAGGAGGGAAGCAGAGCTTAAAAGACCAATGAACCAAAATCCAGGTATAAATGAGCAAATCTTAAGAGAATTGGCAGAAATTAGAGGAATGCTAAATAACATAAGAGAAGGAGGCAGAAGGAAATTAGATGAAGCCATTGAAGAATCTGCGAAAACTCCATTCACACAAGAAGTGCAATTAGGAGTAATACCCCCAAAGTGAAATCTACCTGCATTAACTAGCATTTTTGACTGAACAACATGTGCAATTCAACACATCAAGGCGTATATAAGGTGTATGCTACAGTGGGAAAATCATGATGTTGTATTATGCAAGTATTTCACATCTAGTTTAACAGGGGAGGCACTGAAGTGGTTTGAAGGTTTGCCCAAGAATACAATAACTTGTTTCAACCATCTGCAGACTACATTTCTAGGGGCATACATAAGTAACAACTCTTCGCGACCTGTCATTGAAGATGTATTTGGATTAAAACAAAGAATTGGAGAAAGCTTGAAGCATATAACCATAAGATGGAAAACAATGTGTAGTGAGATGGCAGGTCGAGTGGATGAGGGATATCTCATTTTATCATTCATCAACGCAATGTTCGCAAACAATCTTCTATACATTCAAAATTTTAGAGTCAAGAATACAATCACAATGACTGAGTTGCGGGAGCTGCAGGAGGAGTATATTTCCCTTTAAGAAAAACAGAATGAAATAGAATCATATCTAGTTGCGAATACAAGCTTAGCAGCATCAAATGCGAGTCTGCTACCAAAATTGTTAAACACAGTAGCGAGCACTTCGCAGATCCAACAAGAAAAGAATATGGAGAATGGTCAACAGAAAATAGTAGTTATGGGAAGTCGTGACCAAGAAGAATTTGAGAAATAAAGGAACTTCTATAGTCGAGGTGGAAACAACAAAATTCAAAGACTTGATCAGCCGCAAGAAAATTATGGAGGACAAAGGCAAAATTATCATAAAGGGTCAGGAAGTCAAAAAATGATATAGGAAGAGATCAAGATGCCACCTTTGAATACTAGCGTAAAAAAATTTGGGAAGCAATAATTTTGATGGAGAACATACCAACGCCATGGAACATGGGAAAGGAACCACTTCCAAATCACAAAAATTAAAAAATTTGCTCTTACCATCATTTTCATGGACACTCCACAAATGACTGCAGAAATGTAAAGAGAATCATTCTCATGATGATAAACCAGGGAAAATTAAATCATTTCCTAGTAGGGCACCCTCAATCTCAACTCTTACCACCACCACCAGAAACTCGCAGGGTAAATGCAACAAAAGGAGGATAAACTTTTGTCATAGAAGTTGGAGCAAAGGCAAAGAATCTATTTTGTAACTCTATTGTACACTCGTACAAAACAATTGAATACTTCCATGATAATGTCCTAAGCATAGTTTTCGTGAGAGATGTTTATGGAAAAGAAATACTGAATATATTGCGAAAGCTTCACCACTAGAAGAGTGGCAAAAATAGACTATTTCTTTCACTGCGCAAGAAGTACCTGAGCCTGGCGAGATGCATGACAATCCATTAGTGGTAAGATTAGAGATAAACCCAAAACAAAGAGAAGATGAGGATAATGAGGCCGAAGATTCATGGGCAATCAATAGAGTTTTAATTGATATGGGGAGTTCTGTGGATATCTTATTCTATCAAACTTATAAGACAATGGGAGGCAGAGATGAGGATCTAATACCTTCAACCTATAAAATCTATGGTTTTAATAGTACTTCCAATAAACCTAGAGGGGAAATCACTATGAGAATTCCACTGAAGGGGATATCTTCTAAAATTCTATTATGTGTTATCGACGTTAAATCTCCCTATAATGCCTTGATCGGTCGACCTTGATTACATGGGATTCTAGGTGTGGCATCGAATTCCACTAGTGTATTAAGTTTCCTCATCCCAGTGGTATTGGAGTCATAAAAGGAGATTGGGTAGAAGGAAAGAAATGTTATGAGATTGATATAAAGTCCTGCGAAGAAAGAGCTGCCAAGAAGGAGAATTAGAGAAGTAACATTAGAGAGCAATAAAGAAGTGAAAGGTTCATGGTGGATGCAATAGGGAAACAAGAAGAAGAAATCATGTTGCAAAGAAAAAGCAGCGAGACTCTCGCAAAAGGTAAGAAAATAACACAAGCTGTCAAAGATACTAAGGCAGAGAGTACCAAAGGTAAGAAACTTGAAATGTGAATGTATTCATTGATGTTATGACTGCAAAAATATAATTGTGAGGAAAAATAAAGATGTATGGCTGATAACAAAAATATTTTACTTAATAACAAAAATGAGATCGAAAATTACAACAAAGCTGAAATGCAAAAGCAAAAATAGAATAATTCTTAGAATGGGACGAACCTTTATGGCGTACACCCTAGTTCGCGGATAAAATTTCGCAAGAGGAAAATGTAAGACCTAAAGTATGTCATAGAAGAGGCCATCTATTCATGACTCAGCGATAAGGTTACACCGCTGCTGGAACCTGAGTCATGGAGATTTTGGGTCAATGAAAGCCCATCCAGGAAAGACACCTTGGATTCTCAACTTAAGCATCTGACTTGAGTTGGGAGACTAAGGTAATAAGATCTATCCTATGGGGTGCATAGTATGAACAAGGCGCCGAGGTACACGGTTGAGCCAAGGGATCCCGGGTCGTATGAAACTACCCTGGCCATTATTGGAAAGTCTTGGCTACAATGCACTCGGCTCGAAGAAAACCCCACTTAGGGTGCAGTCTTGTAACCATAAGCCATATAGGCAAAAGGGATAAGAGGTTGCGAACACAACTGGTTGTTGTTAAGACTGGATGGAATGAGATAGTATTGTATGACAGAAGTACGTCTCCTTGAAAGGGAAACCATGGGGAAGATAAGGGCGGCACCCTCCATTAAGGAGCTGATAAGTGTATTAAGACGCAAATGTCATGAGGCTATATTTTCGCAAGAATATTTAGACTCATCATATTTGTGCAACATTCCTGAAGAGGAAAAATACAAAAGAGAAGATAAGACGAGATCAATGGGTCATTGCATGCGAGTGTAAAGACGTCCTTCGATTTCGTCGCAAGACGGAAATGTCATGGGGCTTTAATTTCACAAGAAAATTTAGGCCTGTCATATTATCGCAGCAAAAATACAAAAGAACAAAAAGTTAAGGAAATATCAATGGGTTTCTACATGAAAGTGTAGAGACGTCCTGCGATTTTGTCGCAATGAAAAAATATGGCAAAATAAGACCTTTACTTAGGAAGGCAAAATAAGGCCACATCAGAATACAAGAAAGAATGCAATCTTACAATTTATGATTGCGAGATTATGTAGAGGTAATTGCGATTTTATCGCAAATTATTTTACTAAACAAAGGAAACATGCTCGATCACTCATCTGAATACAAATAACAGAGGCAAGTATGAGAATGCATAAAATAAAATAAAAATTATTTTTTTTCACATGATAGATTTAGGCATAAAAAATTAATTATATTTTGGATAGTCATATTGCAAAAGAGAAAAAATTTCTAACATATGCAAGAAAGAACAAAAGAAATAGAGATTTTATTGAAGACTGAAGAAATTCGCAGTGATAGATTACAAGTATACAAGAATGAAATATCAAGAGCAAATATACAAGTTTTACAAAAAGTTGAACAAGAAAGCACAAGGAAGCAAAAACTAGTTTTTGTTTAATTCTTCATTATCATCATCAAGTTCTTCACCAGAGTTTTCTTCTCCATCAGATTCTTCATCATACTTATCTTCTTGATTTTCTTTAGACTCTGTTTCTTCATCAGCTTCACTATCAAATATGACCAAATTAGGAACATTCTATGGAACCTTGTCTAAGAGACAAGGATATTTGGAGTGAGGAATCTTGTTGTCATCACAAATCTCCTTGATGGTGTCATTACGGAAAGAAATTGCATCATTCCCAAAATTTGCAATAATGATCTTCATTTGAGTCTTCAATCTTGAACATTTCTCATTGCGAGAAGATAAATCTTTTGAGATCTTCGCTTTCTCATTCTCAAGTTCTTCAATTCTCTTGCGATATCTATCTTCAGCTTCTGCGAAAATATAACAATAAATCAGCAACTTGATGGTAGTTTATGAGAAACAAACAATTAAATAAAGGAAGAAAGGTTAACAACCTTCTCTATTAGAAATCATATCCCTAATCAAGGCCGCTTGTTCAACATGAAGACTAACGTCTACACCTAGATTATTCCTGGCGTTATCTAGAACTCTTGCAGCCCAAGAGAATTCATCATCATCATTTATGAGAAGGCGGGAGCGAGTTTCATTCTCTCTTTCGCAGAGCTCAGCATTTCTACGTTTGAGATCTCTCTTTCAACTTGGACCTCAAGAAGAGTTTTTTGGAATTTCGCTAAAGTTTGAGCACCTTGGAGAGAAATACGATCTTTTTCATCTATAAGGTCACTATTCTTGGTTCTTTAACTATTTATTTCTTCTTTGGAATTATGAAATAAACGTTTAAATTTATTATCCATGGTTAAGACGGATCTATAGTCAACTTTTAAAAAGCGGAGTTTGGATCTGAGTTCATCTATGGGAAGAGATTCAATCCTATTATTTGAGAAGCTATTTAGAGAAGTGTTTAGGTGTTCAAGAAGAGTATCATCATCCATAAGATTGGAAAATGTATGAAGAAGAATAGCCTTATCAGAAAGACCATAAACGTCTGCGAAATGGTGAACCATATAAGAAAGGGTAGTGATAAAACGAAATGAAGAAAAAGAGGAAAAAGTTTTATACATAGAGTTGCTTATTGGAATCTTGAAGACCAGAGATTTTATTCTTTTGAGCAATAGTCTCAGATTCCAACTGTTTATTCTTTTCACGAAGATCAGCAGCCTTAGATTCCAATTGTCTATTCTTCTCGCGAATACCAGCAGTTTCAGCCTCATTCTTCTTGCAAAGTTCAAGATACTTCTTTTCAAAAGCGGCACGCCTTCTCTCCAAATATGCGGTAACAACATAAGAAGCTTTCCCAGCCTGCGAAGTAATGCAACAAATTTTCATAATAAATTATGAACTTGAGGCAAAAATAGAAAGAAGAAGGATAAAAATATGAAAGTTTACCAAGCTATTAAGTGAGTGTAAGAAACTGGGAGATATATATCTTGAGACCCCGCGAAGAGATTCATTATTCTCTAAAAGGGGAGCATCGTAAATAGCAACTATGGATTGGCAGTCATTAGTGAGAGGAGTATCACCAATTCCCTGCATAGTACTAGAAAAAATACCAGACAATTGTGCCATAGAAGATTCAGGAGGAGAACTTCCTTCTGCGATAGAAACATCAACATAATCATCAGCGGAACTTTCATCAGAATGAGAGTTTGAGGAAGAGGGAGATTGTATTTTTTGCTTCTTTGAAGGAGGCGCAAAAGCTTTCCTCTTGCGAGAGGTACTTTTACTTTTACTCCTGGTTTTCACGACTTTGACAGGTTCTTCAACTTCAGCGATAACCTACATACACAGATAAAGATAAGAAATAGAGGCAACAATATATTGTGAAGAATTATAAAGGAATATTTCTTACTTCATATGTGAATGATCGAAGAGCTGATAAAGTACTGACTTTCCCAGTATTGTTATAGCTTGCTTTCAACCTTTCAATCTGATAATTTCGCAAGTGAAAACATTGGAGTGGTCAGCAAAATTATATATGAGAGTAAAAAGAATAACAACTCAAGCAAAATATGGAAATATACCTCTGCTTCTCTCTCAGGCCATTTAAATACACATGGTTGATACGCTGCAAGATTCGCAGGTAAAACATGAGATCCGGAGATGTATGGACCCTTCAGGATTAATGGAAAGATACACCACTTGTCATCACTAGAATGACATGGAGTTTTATTTTTGCCAGGATGCCAATCAATGTCTTGCATTAGTATCTTATCATCATCAACATCATCCTTCTTCTTTAAACGAACGCCCCAGCAAGTATTATCTCTCTTCATGGGAATTATCTCATAATTCACAAATAAATTTTCTATAGTATACTTCGCAGGAATAATCGCAACATCAGCAAATTTAGGATTCTTAACTTTTGAGGGATAAAGAGATCCCTTACCAACACCACGATTCGCAAACTCGAGCATTAGGCGAATGCAATATCCACTCAATTGATATACTGCTCACAAGAACTTTGCATGAGAAAGTATTTCATAGAATAGGGGAAGTTCAGGATCATAAAGGGGAATGGGAAGGCCAGTGAGAAGTTGACCTAGCCAGTGGGAATTGCAAGGATGATCAAAAAATAAATTAATAGAAAGTTCAGATTTAGGATTTTGACCAGGAATGAGAGATAAAGTAAAACCTTTGGTTTGAAGTTCCTTTCAAATTTCTTCTAAGGCAATCTCATTCTTACGACCAGCTGGAGGAATTTTTTATTATGGGAATGAAGATAGGAAGTAAAAATCAAAAGAAAGAGAATAAAAAAAAATTACAGTAGCATAAGCGGAATTTACGGAAGAACAGAGAAGCAGAGAACAAAGTAAAAAGAAGAGAAGAGAAGAATAAGGAGAATATATATATAGAGTAGAAATTCTCAAGAAGATAAGTGCATTTAATACGAAGAGTGTACGTGAGCGGTTAAAAAGCAGCGGTTGAAAAAGACGTGTCAAAAGATGGATGGAAGAAGAGATACGTGTAACAAAAATTCACGTAGGATACAAAATCGTGTCAGTACAGAAGAATGTGAAAATATGAACAGTTGCAGCATATTGAAGAACGGTTTCTCATGACATTCTCCCCTTCGCATAGAAAACATGAGAATATGCAAGATGTAGGATCTGAATATCGCAAGAGTGACATATTTGCGAAGTTTGATCAACAACACATAGCTAGCGTCGCATGACGATTTGAGGAATGACGTAATAGATGACGATGACAGAAACATGAGAAAAGTGTGAGGACTCTGCGATGTTTAGAGTGTTTGCTAAGATTAAAAAAAGAACTCTTGTGAGAATACCGTAAATCAGATCCTAAATTAAAGGACAGATTAGCTGTCGTCCACTATGTAAATCCTTATATAAAGAAGCTGAATAGGCATAAGGGAAGAGAGATCTTTTTCGAGTATTGAGCAAGTTATTAGGAGAGAGAAAGTCCAGAGCGGTTGTTAATTCTTAAGCTTCATTTCTTTTTCATCTTGTAAAATTGGTGAGATTAATCAATAAAATTATGATTTTTGATTTGAAAATGATTTGATTGTATGAATTCTTGTGAGGGGTGTAGTGTGGGAAATCCTGCTACTACAGTATGTGTAAGATTACCATTGTTGTCTTCTTAGGATGTTTTAATGATTAAATAAGAGTTTTAGAACTACCATGTCTGGATGTAATACAGGTTGTATACTTTGTATACTAATTGTGCAAGTCTAGTTCAGGTCCCAGAACTATTGTTCGCGAACTCTGTTTACGAACTGTTTTAAATGTGAAAAGGTCTGTAACTTGTGTTCGCGTACCTTATTTGCGAACGGGCTAGACAAGGCCAAGTCTGGAAATCTTTTTCGCGTACGCTGTTTGCGAACGGATGGACAAAGCCAAAGTTCAGAACTCTTATTCGCGCACTCAGTTTGCGAACAAAGCGGTTATGTTCTAAAATTAGTAAAGTGTGAATTTCATACTCATGAACTCAGGATTCATTTGCGAACTTAAGTCCCTGGAACTTAACAGGGGTTTACTCAATAAAAACATTCGTAGATTTGTAAATATTTAAAAAGAGTCATGAAAATTAATAACTTTACAAGAATTATACAGAGTTGAGCAAAATTTTGCGGAGTTATGCAGAGTTGTCTAATGTCTTGCAGACATTTGTAGAGTCCTTAAGAATTATAAAAACAAATTTTATATGGAAATATACATGATAGACATAAATACAAAATTTATTGTAGCTTATTTATTATAGAAACTTGAACTAAATAAAAATAAATTATTATTTTATATAACTTATTTCCTTTGTTCAATAAAATACAATAAAGTGTAACAATAAATTAAAATAATAATTATTGTATATTTTAACATAATAATTAAAATTAAAAAAATGTTTAATCATATCAAATAATTTATAATCATTTATAATATGAGTTTTCTAGATTGTGTATTCATGAAATAAAATAAAAGAGAGTAAAAAACATCTTTATAAAAAATTTGGAAGTCTTCCAAAATCTTACATATTTTGCAAGACTTTTATCAAGGCAAATATATACACAAAAGTCACTCAAAGTCTTGAAAATAATTAAGTATGCAAAGTCTTTGAATTTTCAAGTTTACAATAAGTAACACAAACTTTAGAAGACTTTTTGACAATCTACAACGAGTAACATAAACTTTGAAAGAAATTTTAAAAGTATACAACGAATAACACAATACTTTGTAAATCCATTAAACTCTTTGGAAATCAATAAAAGTATTTATTGATTAAACCCCTGTAAATGTATTAAGGTATGTGAACTAGGTTTACAAACCATGGCATTATGTTCATGAATTGGTTCTTGTATAAGTACTGTGTACAATTACAAACCATTTGAACAAATTTTGCTTCAAATGGTTCATATATATATATATATACATATTCCTATAATATGATGAACATTTGAATAACTCGCTTGAAACATATTTAGATTCATTTGATTATTTATCATGATTGATTGATCATCATATTTGATCTAGAAGTGTTAGATGAATATGACTAAGTTATAAGTGATAATATGGCTAACTAAGGTTAACCATTATTGAGCCAACCGAGTATACACGTTTGGAAACGATTCATACATATCTAAATATAATTATATTTCGTTTGTGTGTATCAAGATAATACCATCTAACAGTGGAGATTCATTGCTTAGTTTTTAAGAAGACTTAGTTTGAATCTTAAATTAGAAGTTCATCTAAAGATGAATATTGAATGCTTTTTTACTAAGTTATCTTAGATTTGATTGTAAGAAACCCTGATTTGAAAGACTATATAAGGGAAAACTCCAGCATCTGGGAAACCTAATTCCGACACTTCCGTGTGTCCTAGTTGCAAACTAGAGTCGATTCTCTTTTAACCTAGGTTTTCCAAAACCATTATTAGGTTAATGACTTGAAGACTTCATTTGGGATTTGTAAAGCCAGATCCAACTATTTTCTCTGTAGTTGCATATTCTGACCTTACTTGTTCTATCGTATTAAGTTTTATTTTCTCTAAGATTTACTTGAGATTCGTCTCCGATAGGCAAGAAATAAAAAGTAATCACAACAGTTCTTCATCTCAGACTCTTGTGATTCCGCAATAACTTCTTCTGTTAATCAGTTAGGTTATTGTAAGGTGACTAATTTTTCTAGGCTGCTCTTCGGGAGAATAAGACCGAATTATTATTGGGTACCTGTTCACCTTGATTTTTGTATCAAAATACGAAACAAAAGCAATAAAGGATAGACATATTTGTGGGAGACAGATTTGTTTATAAGTCTTCAACTTTGGGTCGTAGCAACTCTTAATTGTGGGTAAGATCATCTAAGGGAACCAAGTGCGCAGAATCCAGCATGGTTCTAGAGGCGTAAGGAACGCAACTGTACCTTAATCGATGTGAGACTTGGTTATGGATCAACTACATTCCAGTCCGAAGTTAACTTGTAGTAGGTGTAGTACCAGAATATCGCTACAACGTTATTCCCGCGAAATTAACAACATTTCTGCGAGCGTCACTGACAACTCTTCAACGACATTTCACGAGCGTTACGGAACAGCTGAAAGAAATTGATGATGGAAGAAATAAAAGAAGAACATGATTGATCTTGCGATGGTCATCATGTTTGCGATAAATAAATATTGTGACGATCGCGATAAGATCGCAGAGTAGATCCGAATTAAGGGGAAATCTTAGCTGTCTTCCGCTATGTATTCTCCTATATAAAGGGTTCGATTAAATCCAGAGAAGGATGATGTACTTTTGAGAGCTGAGAGAATTTTGAGGAGAGAGAAACTCCAGAAAGAAAGTTGTACTTCTGAGTTTTGATATTTCTTGTAAATTTTCCTGAAAGCGAATTCATAAAAGTGTTGTTGTTCATCCACAATTATGACTTAGTTTTCATAGATTCTTGACAAGGGTGTAGTGTGGGAAATCCTGCAACTACATTTTGGCGTCCAGAAATAGGGAGAATCAATTTAAGAAATCTCAAGTTGCAATTTGAAGATTTGAAGAAAAAAAAATTTGTTAGAATTGGAGAAATGGTTAGAAGGAGAAGAAATACATCAGAACCACCAACGACAGTAAGAAGAAGTAAAAGACTTGCAGGTGAGGGAACGGGTGAATTGGAAGAATCTTTAAGGATTAGATCAGGAAGAAATAGAACAAAAAATGAAGCAGAAAATTCAATTCAACAGCCAAATCAACAAGCACAAACGCAAGATAGGGATGTGGATTATGATAGAGTAAGCGTACACACTTGGAGGTCGGATTCAATAGAAGAAGCGGAAAATCAACAATTAAGAAATGGAGAAGAAGGAGAAAGGAATCAAAGAATGGCTAGAGAATTAGTTCATGTGGGACGTGAAAATGGGACAGTAGATGATCTGAGGCAAAGAACACAAGAAGAAAGGAGATTAGAGGCGGGGGAACGTGCGAATCTAACAAGACAAAATCATGAGCTAAGAATGGAGAATTTAAGGTTACAAAGAAGGAGATCAAGAAGTATTGTAAGATAAAATTCAAGATCATTCAGGGAAGAACCAAGGAGAAATTCCCCAATGAGAAATGTTAGAGAAGAAGTGCAAAATTTAAATGGAGAACAACGTCATAGAGAAGAAGAGATAATTGGCGATCGTTATAATCTGCGTGACAATAGAAATCAAGAGGGAAGAAACAACCAAAATGAGGAAGAGAATCCATAGGAAGGTAGGAGGATATTGCATGGGAGAGAGAATCAAAGGAATCAAAGAATAATTGAAGAAGAAATTGAAAGATACTATACTGAACAAGCGCGCCTGGCTTGCGAGAGAGAAAGATTAAGAGCAGAAGTATAAGAGAAAGAATTTCGAGAGGCAGTACGACAAAATAACCATGAAAATCGAGAAAGAAGATGTACACAAAATCGCTATAATGATAATATTCAAGAGGAGTATGATAGGATACAAAGGAGAATAGAGAGACAGCGAAGAGAAATGAGGAGAAATGAAGAAATTCGCTCAGAAGAAGATAGGCAACTGCAATTTCAAGAGGATGGTGAAAGATAAAATTGCAGAGAAAGACAGGATGATGATAAAGAAGGAGATACGCAAAATCTCGCAAGACAAGAAAGACAAGAACGCAGAAGAAGGGAAGCTGCATTAAAAAGGCCAATGGAACAAAACTCAGCTGAAAATGAGCAAATTTTGAGAGAATTAGCAGAAATGTGAGGAATGATAAGCAATAGAAGAGAAGGAGGTAGAAGGAAACTTAATGAAGCTATTGAAGAAGCTGCGAGGACTCCATTTACTCAAGAAGTACAATTAAGAGGAATACCTCCAAAATGCAATATACCAGCATTTTTGATGGGACTACTTGTGCTGTTCAAAACATCAAAGCTTATGTTAGATGTATGCTACAGTGAGAGAATCATGATGCTGTGTTATGCAAGTATTTTTCATCTAGCTTAACTGGCGAAGCGTTGAAATGGTTTGAGGGGTTACCAAAAAATACTATAACTTATTTTGATCATTTACAAGCTACATTCTTAGGAGCGTACATCAGCAACAATTCATCGCGGACGGGTATTGAAGATGTGTTTGGGATAAAACAAAGAGTTGGTGAGAGTCTGAAGCAATTAACTATAAAATGGAAATCAATGTGCAGCGAAATGGCTGGAAGAGTGGATGAAAGATATCTGATCTTATCCTTCATTAATGCAATGTTCGCGACTAATTTACTGTACATTCGGATTTTCATAATCAAAAATAAAATCACCATGACATAATTGCGAGAACTACAGGAAGAATACATTTCTTTGGAGGAGAAAAAAAATGAGATGGAATCATACCCAATCGTGAACACCAGCTCGCTAACGGCAAATGGAAGTTTGCTCCTTAAAATGATAAATAATGTAGCGAGCACCTCGCAACCACAACAGGAGAAAGTGGTCATTGATAACCAACAAAAAATAGAAGCGATGGGCCGTCGAGATCAGGAAGAATATGAAAGAGAGAAGAATTATTATAATCACGGTGGTAATAATAAGATTCAAAGACTCGATCAACCTCAAGAAACTTATGGTGGACAAAGGCAGAATAATTTTAAAGGACAAGGTAATCAGAGGATAATCTGGGAAGAAATTAAGATTCCTGCTCTCAATACTAGCATAGAAAAGATTTGGGAAGCTATCATTTTAATGGAAAATATACTCTCTCCGTGGAACATGGGAAAAGAACCCCATCCAAACAATCGAAGTCAAGAATTCTGTCCTTATCATCATTTTCATGGTCACTCAGTAAACGATTTTAGGAATGTGAAGAGAATAATCTTGAGGATGATTGCTCAGGGAAAGTTAAATTATTTTCTAATAGGACATCCACAATCTCAGCAATTACCGCCAGCACCAGAAACTCGCAGAGTGAATGCTGTAAATGGATCATAAACATTCGTAATAGAAGTTGGAGCCAAAGCAAAGAATTTGTTTTGTAATTCTATTGTACATTCACGCAGAACTATAGAGGATTTCCATGACAATATTTTAAGAAGGGTCTTCGCGAGAGACACAGATGGAAGAGAGATATTGAATATCGCGAGATCCTCGCCATTAGAGAAGTGGCAGAAGCAAACTCTATCTTTCACTGCGCAAGATGTACCTGAAGTTGGCGAGCATCACGATAATCCACTGGTCGTACGATTAGAGATTAATCTAAAACAAATGCAAGAAGAAGATGAAGAGAATGATAGTAAAGTTGAAGATTCTTGGGACATCAACAGAGTCTTAATAGATACAGGGATTTCAGTTGATATCTTATTTTATCATACCTTTAAAACCATGGGTGGAAAAGACGAATATCTAATTCCATCAACATACAAAATCTATGATTTTAATGGCACAACTAACAAACCAAAGGGGGAAATTGAAATGCAGATATTGTTAAAAGGAATATCTTCAAAAATCTTATTATGCGTCGTGGATATCGAATCACCTTACAATGCCTTGATAGGACGACCTTGGTTACATGGGATATTAGGTTTTGCCTCCACTTATCACCAGTGTATCAAATTTCCTCATCCAAAAGGTGTTGGAGTTATTAAAGGAGACTGGGTAGAAAGCAAGAAATGTTATGAAATCGATATGAAGTCTTGCGAAGAAAGAGCTGAAAAGAATAGCAATTGGAAGTGCAAAATCAAGCAACGACAGAAATGTGAAAAGTTAATGATTGATGCAATATAACGAAAAGAGGATATAAAGCTGATGGCGAGCGTCTCGCAGAAAAGGAAACAACAATAAAACGTAGCAGAAAAGAATCAGAAAATAGTAAGTAAGGAGGTAAAATGATGAATTCCAGAAAACTCTATGAATGATTTGTTTGAAAAAATATGTAATTGAACAAGAATATTCTACTTGAAAGAATCGCAAGATTTTCAAAGTTATGAAATTCTATCAGAGTCACAAAACTCGCAAGAATAGCGAATAAAATTTCGCAGAGATTAAAAGAATGGGACGAACCTTTATGGCGTGCACCTTAGTTTGCGAATAAAATTTCGTAAGAGGCAAATGTAAGACCTAATGGCGCGTCATATGAGGGGGTATATCTTGACATGACTCAGCGATAAGGTTATACCGCTGCTGGAACCTGAGTCATGCAGACGATGGGGTTAAAGAAAACCTATCCGGGAGAGGAATCTTGGATTTCCAACTATATAAGGTTATACCCTGGTTGGACGACCGAGAATCTCTTCCAAGAAGTGTAGAGTATGACCAAGGTGCCGAGGTACACGGTTGATCCAAGGGTGCCCGGAGCGTACGAAACTCTCTTGCCATCCTTGGTAAGTCTTGGCTACAATACACTTGGCCTGAATAAAACCCCACTTAAGGTGCAGTCTTGTAACTATAAGCCATATAGGCATAAAGGATAAGAGGCTGCGAACACAACTGGTTGTTGGTAAATCCGGATAGGGGGAGCTAGTCTTGTATGGCCGATGTGCCCTCCTTGAAGGGCAAACTAGGGGGAAGATAAGGGCGGCACCCTCCATTAGGGAGCTGATAAGTGTCTTAAGACGACAATGTCATGGGACTTTATGATCGCAAGAACATTTAGGCATGTCATATTGTCGCGTGACGTAAATAATGCAGAGGCAACAAGCCACGAGAGCAATGTTAATATGAGATCAATGGGTTTTTACATGAAAGTGTAAAAACGTCCTGCGATTTCATCGCAAGACGACAATGTCATAAGGGTAAATTCTTGCGAGAGAATGTATGCTTATCATATTGTCGCAAAGATTTTGAAAGAAACATGGATAAGACAAAATCAAAGGGTCTTTACATGCAAATGTTAAGAAATTCTGCGATTTTGTCGCAGATAGAAAAAGTTTGGCAAAATAAGACCTTTAACTAGGAAGGCAAAATAAGACCAAAAGAATAATCTTACCAATTAACTATTATATTTTAAGATTGCAGGAAGTATTCATTCATCGCAGAACTATATATAAGAAGGCAAATCCTTCACATTGCAGATTCTTTCAGATTTTTTCACAACATCGCAACAATATTCATTGTATCGCAGATATATTCATACTTTCACGAAAAATGCAACAACACAATTTCTTAAAGAAGATAATGAATATTCACCATTTCAAGCAAGATAATGAAGGGAAAGAAGGGGAATAGAGAAGTAAGATTACATTATCTTACTTGAAAATATTCAAAGTAAGCTAAATCGAAAGTTAAAATTCTAAAAGTCTCGAAGATTACATCGCTCGCAAGAAGGAAGAAGTAAAAGAAAGCAAAGATAAAAATTCAAGTTTCAGCGATGGTTTCGCCAGATTTATTCTTCTTGCTCGTCAGATTTATTATTTCTGCCAGAGTTATTATCTTCATTAGCATCCTTTTCATCATGAGTATCTTCTTCTTTTGACTCTTCATCAACAATTTCTTCACCACCCGCATCTGTTTCTTTGGAAGGACTTCTTTTATCTTCTTCTTCTTCACCATCTTCTTAAGTAATATTCTCTTCCTCGTTAGTAAACTCTAAATCTTCATCCATGGGAAGAGGAATTTTATTATCATCAACCTTTAGAGGAGGAACAGATACAGGAGGGAGAGAATTGGAGAGCAGAATATCATTCACAAGAACTTCAGCACTGAGATGGACCTTGCGAAGGAAACTTCTATCATGATTCCTAATCTCTATGTTTTTAAAGTACTCAAGATAATCAAGTCTTCTTTCTGCTTTATCGCGGGAATCGAAATAATCAGAAACAAGGGTCTTGTTTTCTTTACGAACTTTATCCAACTTAGCGGTCAGATCGGTGATAGTAGAATGAAGATTTCTTTCGGATTTTGCGAGCAACAAAATAATTAAAGATCAATTAGACAAAAAACTTACAAAGAATATAACACAAAATTTTATGAGAAGACCAACAAGAGAGGCAGTCAAATGACTACCTTCTTTTTGTGAGGTTAAGTTTTGGATTAATGCAAATAAACAATTCTCCCATTGATTCATGGCATCATCGAATTTATCGCCAACCATACCCTTCAGGCGAGATTTCATGCCTTCTTCTTTCTTGCGAAGATATGAGTTTTCCTTTGCTAATGAAGAATGAGATTCCTTTAATTGAGAGTATTGGTCTTGAAATTCGCTGGCTCTTAAACTAAGAGTTAATTTACCCTTGATAATCTTATCCTTCTCGACGGCAGATGATTTAGTTAACTCCTTGAGCTCCTTCTTAAGAGAATGAAGAGATTTATCTTGACTATTACATGTACTTTGAAGATTACTTATTTGCTGCGAGGAAATCGTCATCAAGCTTGAAAATCTAAGTTTTTCTTGGGACAGGGTTTTATTCTCATTTGATAAAGATTCCATCGCCAAATTATCCTTAAAAAACAAATATGAGAGGCGATCAAGCTCGCCACTCAAAAAATTCTGCCTTTGCAATAATTGATTGTTCTCATTAGTAAGATTATTTATGCGATCAATTGAATAGGTGTACAGATTGTCTAGTCTAGTATGTTGATCTATCCAAGAATATCTTTCAACGCGAACTTCTTCAGCAATAGTTTCAGATTTGAGTCTTTCTATGAAACGAGCCCGATTTAAAACTAATATATGAATCAAGAATTTAAGAAGGAAGTCTGAGTACAGAAAGTATGTATATAAAACAGAAAAGCAAAAAGAGCAGGGGCAAGAAAAAATATACCTTTCAACTCGTCATTTTTTCTGCGAAGATTCTCGCAATCTAAAGTAGAATTACGGAGCATATGACTCAAGGTATCACATTCAGCAGTTTTAGCTTGAAGAGTTTTCCTCAGAACTTCAATCTCATTCTCTAAAGCCTCTCATGAATCATTACGATCAGAGCCAAAATACTTAAACAGAGTCTCGCAAGCTTCCTGTTGAAGAGGGTCAATGGAAGACTTTATAGCATTGTCTAAAATATTAGACAAGACTTTAAAAGAAACATCAACACCTGCGAAAGTTTCGCTTGATGAAGGAAAGGATTTAGAAGGTGAAATAGTAGTGAGAGTAAGTTGGCGATCATTTGTGATGGTTGAATTATCAGGAGGAGTATGTGGAAAAACAACAGTTGAATGCCGTAAAGGACTATAAGGAACCTTGGTCGCAGCAGCTTTAGAAGCTTGGTTTGTCAAAAGGTCAGAAGGGGTAGAGGTATGAACAATGATATTCTTGCGGATAGGAGAAGAAAGATTTGGTTGCGATGGTGTGGGAGTAATCTTTACAGATGTTAACGAGGGAATAATGAGATTTTCCACAAGTGTCTTAAAATGGCAAGACCTTTTGGGAGGTTTATCAGGATTCACGTCATTCTGTGAATAATAACCCAGATAAGAAACAGAGGCAACAATATTGTTATTAAAAAATAAAAGGTGTTTCTTACTACCTTATCATTCGCAGAGTTTCTCTTCTTCTTTTCTACTGGTTTCTTGCGAGGATTAGGGTTGTGAGTAGTAGATTGTGTGTTAGAAATCTTTCCGCTAAAAAGAAGACATAACAAGGAAATAAGAAAGATTGAAGAATGAAAGCAAAAACTGGCTTAAAATAAATAACATAAATCAAGAGACAAACCTTGAGGACTCCATTAGAACAGTAGCAGAATAATATGAAGAAGAGGCAAAGTTGCAGACGAAAGATGAAGAAGATTAAGAAATAGAAAAGTAAAATTAATTTTGATATTAGTTCAACCTTTTATAGGCAAAGGGGAGTGGACCTATGGAGTAGGAACGTGTCAGTAAAGGAAGGGATTCACAACACGTGTAAGAAAGGCTGGATTAACGGGATCTTGTCGAGGAGAAAGTATAAAAGGGGAAGAAGTTGAGAAGAATAATAAATATTAGTTCTCATGATCTTCTCTTCTTCGCAGAAAAGACATGAGAAGAGGCAAGATGTAGTACCAGAATATCGCTACAACGCTATTCCCGCGATATTAACAACATTTCTGCGAGCGTCACTGACAACTCTTCAACGACATTTCACGAGCATTACGGAACAGCTGAAAGAAATTGACGATGGAAGAAATAAAAGAAGAACATGATTGATCTTGCGATGGTCATCATGTTTGCGATAAAGAAATATTATGACGATCGCGATAAGATCGCAGAGTAGATCCGAATTAAGGGGAAATCTTAGCTGTCTTCCACTATGTATTCTCCTATATAAAGGGTTCGATTAAATCCAGAGAAGGATGATGTACTTTTGAGAGATGAGAGAATTTTGAGGAGAGAGAAACTCCAGAAAGAAAGTTGTACTTCTGAGTTTTGATATTTCTTGTAAATTTTCCTGAAAGCGAATTCATAAAAGTGTTGTTGTTCATCCACAATTATGACTTAGTTTTCATAGATTCTTGACAAGGGTGTAGTGTGGGAAATCCTGCAACTACAGTAGGCTAGAGTCTGTAGCAGCATAATAAAGTGTGGTGTTCAATCTGGATTAGGTCTCGAGATTTTTCTGCATTTGCAGTTTCCTCGTTAACAAATTTTTCGTTGTTTGTATTATTTTTTTTGTATTATATTTGTTTATATAATTGAAATATCACAGGTTTGGCGTAGTTCAATAAGGGTTGATAAATCCGACCGTGTTTGTTGGATATAACTTGATTGATACTTGGGCATTGGTATTTGGTATAATCCAAGTTGATATATTTTTTGATTGAGTCTCACTTTTAAGTTGGTGCCCTCGAAATTATATTGGAGTTTAGTCCATAAAAATTGTCGAACTAATTATTTGGTGTGGTTGTTATACCTCCGCTTTTTTAATTGGTATTAGAGTAGGCAAACACGCTAAGACCTCATAAATACGTTTTTGTAGCAATCTGACTCTATGGACAAAAGTGTTATCTCTATAAACGTACCACCAGTCTTCGATGGATCGAATTACTTATGGTTGAAAATTGATATGCGTTCCTTTCTATAAGCGCGAGATTTTCAATCATGGGTTCGTATTATTAATGGATATAATCCTCCATGAGTTACAGTAGATAGTGTAACTGTTGCAGGGGATATTGGTGATTATGATGATGTTGAGATTCTTGCTTCAAAGAAAACTTCTGACAGATTAAATGCTATCATCCATGTCATTATCCCATATCTTCAGCATCATGTGACTACGTGCACTCGGACTAACATCCTTGTATACAAAGATCTTATAGGCTTTAGGAGTTTTACCAACTCTTTATCAACATCTTCTTTTCTATGAGAGATAGACTCAGATGTACTCTTAATTTTCGTAACTCCAGGATCATGAGTTAATGAAAGAATAACATCTTCAACTTTTGAGTATTCGCAATCTTGTATAATGTTAATTTATTCACTCATTATATTCAAATCTTATAGGTTGGATCGCACCAAACACGGATTGTTAGATCTTTTAGTGTTTTCCTATTCTAATACTAATTGAAAAGACGAGGGTACCCAAATACACCACAATCTTTTTTGTTTCAACCTATAAGTTCTTTTACCAAGTGTGATCGTCTATGGAAAAAGTCAAGACAATACAACAACTTTGTTATTCACACTTTGTGTGATCGTCTATGGATACAAGATCGAGACAATACGACAAACAAAGTGTGCTACTTGATAATAGGTTTGGTAATAACCAAACTCTATAGGGTCAGTATCAAGTATAACAGAGTTAACATAAATCGCGGTTTTCTTAAATTATAATAAAACAATTATAATGCGGGAAAGTAAAGTAAATGGCACAACAAGATTTTGTTAACGAGGAAACCGCAAATGCAAAAAAAACCCGGGACCTAGTCCAGTTTTAAATACTCTCAGAATTAAGCCGTTATACAAAATCTAAACCAACTTCGCATAGTTGAGACTAAGAAGATTACCCCTATCTACTTAGTTCCCTTAGTATCCCTGCGATTTTGACTTCTAGAGTCACGCACGTGAATAACAAGTCCTTTGGATCGTATTCCAAACAGTAAAGGAAGAATCTGTTTGGTAACCACTCTAATCAATCTTTGCCACAAGATATAGATATGTCGTTGATAAAGGCTCTTATGTTTTATCTAATAAACTCCTTTGTCTGGTTAGATCAATCTAACTTTAAGTACCGAAATAATCAAGTATAGATTCACACTCAATCAAAATAAATCTCAAAGAGATATATTGAGAATGTCGATCGGTGTTAGATGATTGAGTGTGAATCTATACTTGATTCATACTCAATCATCTAACACCGATCAAAAAATAATATATGTAATCATCTTTAACCCTAAGACTATGCGAGGGTACCCAAATACACCACAATCTTTTTGTTTCAACATATATGTCATCTATCGAATGTGATCGTCTATGGACAGAGTCGAGACAATACGACAATTCGGTTCACACTTCATGTGATTATCTATGGATATGAAATTGAGATAATATAATAACAAAATAACTTGTGTGATTGACTATGGATACAAGATCAAGACAATACTACAACAAAGTGTGTTACTTGATAACTGGTTCGGTAATAACCAAACTCTATAGGATCACTAAGAAGCATTACGGAGTTAACGTATTTGTGTATTTACTTTATTATAATAAACAACTATAATGTAGAAATCAAAGTAAAAGACACAACAAGATTTTGTTAACGAGGAAACCACAAATGCAGAAAACCCCCGGGACCTAGTCTAGTTTTGAATACTCTCAGAATTAAGATGCTATATAATTTAATACCAACTTCGTATAGTTTAGACCAAGAAGACTACCCCTAGCTACTTAGTTTCCTCGGTATCCCCATGCCTTTGACTTCTAGAGTCATGCACGTGAATAGAAAGTCCTTTGGATCGTATTTCAAACAGGAAAAGAAGAATCTGTTTGGTAACCACTCTAATCAATCTTGCTACAAGATTTAGATGAGTCGTTGACAAAGGCTCTTATGTTTAATCTAATAAACTCCTTTATCTGGTTAGATCAATCTAACTTTAACTACCGAAATAGTTAAGTATATATCCGCACTCAATCAATATAGATCTCAAAGAGAAATATAGATAATGCCGATCTCACGCAACTAATTAATCTAATAAATCCGATTCTAGTTGGATTCCAACCGATCAAGGTTTGTGCACATAATTCACAAGATAGGAAAACTAAAAGAAAACCTTCTTCGTCTTCAAATATTCTTTAATCTTCAACAACTTTCACAACACCACTTGAATCTGTTGTGATCAATCACGCACAGAACGGAGTCTGTTAACAATGGATTATCATAAAATATGTTTAGATCTAACAACAGTTCTAAAGATCACGTCTATAATATGATCTAGTTTGAGTTAATCTTATATCAAAAGAGAATATTCTCAAGCATAAACAAACTAGGTTCAATCAAAGTTTCAACAACCCGTAGTCAATCAAATCAAATCGAAAACTAATAACACTGGAAATATCTATTTTTCCACCAACGGTACTCGTAAAGCTTCTTGATCCCACAGAAGTCTTTAAACGAGTAGTCGTAAGAGATTTCACCTAATTAGGATACTTTCCTCTTGATAGATACATTTTTGTGTCAAAATTATCCTCAGTGTCTCTATTGTTAGTGCTTGATTTTGTACTTATTATGATGTTTTGTGTGTTTGTAGGTATTTTGTGGAAATAAACATTGTTGGAAAAATCGGCTCGAAAAATGACTCGGAGCACCCCGGGAGGACAACTTCTAAACGGACTCCAAGTTTGGATAAGGGGAACCCATGTCTATTATAGCCCAAATTCATTTTTAGCACCCACGGCTATGTGTAGCCCAAATTAATCTTTAGCACCTATCTTCCTTGTTTGAATTTTTGTTTTGGCGGGAAAAGGAGTTATTTTCCTGGAAGATTAGGGTTGGACTTTTGGGCGAGCTAGAAGGAGATTCAATGGATGATATTCATTGGGATGAATTGTTCGAGCATCACAGGCATGGTATGGTCTATGTTTTCGGTTAGAATTGGTTGTATCGTGGGATTGAAGCATACAGAGCAACACGTACACGAGAGAAGTTTTTCAAGGGTTTTGGAGAGTTTGAACGTGTTTTGTGCATGTTTATTGATTTAAGAAGCAGGAAGGAGTGTGAAATAGATGAATAAGGATGGACAACTGCAGATGCATGGATGAAGCGAGAAGGTAAATAAAATATTCCGAGAATATTTTTCTTTAGTGCCGGAGTTATGAAGATTATTTGGAGTAATGGGGTGATATTCGAAGGCCTGTGTGGGTATATATAGGCTTCTGTCATCACAGAGAATGGGGACAGAGAGTTTGAAGAAGAAAGTCACGATAATCAGAGTCTCAAAGAATACCTTCCTGCTACTACATAACTGAAGAACACGAAGAACAAAGACCACAAAAGACAGTTATTTATCAACAGTGATAATGACACATAGAAGAGGGTCATGTAGCTACAGTGTTAGCGACATATTCCTTTCATCGTTACAAACCCGGTTTTATAATTTCTTCTCCTTTTTCATCTTTGTAAACACCCTTTGAGTAATAAAAATGATTTTTGATTGTGTTTCAACATGATGATGAGCTAATTCTCCCACAACCAAGGCAATGAGGAAGCTATTCACGCATGGATAATTGGTAGCTATTTTATTTTCTCTAATTTATAATCCACTCAATCACTGCTTTTGCAGAGTTTTAAATTGTTTGCGTAATTTTCTTAATTAGTTGTGATTCAATTTGATAGATTATACTTTGTCAATAGATAATCTATGCTTAGGAAATAAAATTAATATTTGAGAATTTGCCTGATTACTTGTGAATTAAGAAACAAAGGACTTAAAAGATAATTAGAGTTTTGGGTTATTTACCATATTTCATTCGTGTGTAATAGTGGAATCAGTGTCTTGGTTATTTCTAATATCTTGAAATCAATTTTGCATTAAGTTTTCTTTATTTTTAAGTTTTATAAGTCTAAAATCTATTGCTTTCACAAGTCTCAACGAACCTATTACTACAACAACTTTGATTTCACATCAATTTTTGGCGCCGCCGACGCGGACTTGTCTTTAGGCTAGAGTTTTTAGATTTTTTTTATTATTTTTTTTTTCTACTTTACGTTTTTGGGTTTTTGTCTTTGCATAACAGATTTGGAGCAAAAGAAAAATTTGCCAAAGTTTTTGGTGAATACTTAAAGATTTGGAGTCAAAGACAAAGACAAAGCGAAAAGAGCGAAAGAAAAAAGAAAGAAAAAGAGTTTATTTTATTTTATTTTTAGATTTCAATAGGATGTCTTTTATTTTTGTAATTTTCTTTTTATTTTGCACTTTATTTTTTTTGGACTTTGGGACATTATTCTTTTATTTTTAAACCCTAAGGAAGGGTAGTATTGAATATAAATTGTTTGCAGAGAAGGACGGCGATTACGATATCGCCTTGGCCCCTCGGGTTCGTACATGACATAGGAGTTGTGGCCTGAGTCGACTATAATGGTTCATCCCCCGTCTGGTACGAGAGGTAAGTTAATCGAAACACCCGTGAATCCCCTGTCAGCGGGTTTATTGTATTCCTTCGTTTGCATATATGTCGAGTAACTAAATACGGCTGTTTTAATTTCCTAGTAAAGGGAAAGGCATGGCCATACAAGATAAGGGTTAGGATTTCATCACCGTTCTCTTCTTGCCCGCCTTAGGAAAACGATACTTAACACGAACGTAATGCTAAAAAACTTGGAATAGAACGAGACCGATAGGGTAACGAGCTTAATAGGAAAGTCGTTCGAAAAATATTGGTTACTCTTTTGAGCATACTTTGAAATTCATGATGGTTTCTGTAAGTTAAATGTGCCACTTTGTAATGCCGGTGAGGCCTTGGATATCAAAGCTCCACGCAGGTTCCCTCGTCTCTGTTTAACTTACTTTAACTCGGATTGATTCTAGAGAGGTTTCCTCAGATTGTAACGAATTCCTTTTCGAAATAATAAAATCTGGTCTAGAAACAATCTAAGTGGAGCCATCATGCTTTTTGTTTGCTATAAAATTTAGGTTTTCTTTGGTGGAGTCAGCTTGCTGTATGTTTGCTTAGAACCTCCTTTCCTTTAAGATTTTTTATTTTTCTTTTATTTGTTTTTTCTAGTGTATGCCCGAGGTCATTAGGGAACGGGATTGGAAAAGAAACACTCTAGGTCGATTGATTAGTGACAAACCTAGTAGTTCTTCTTGTGAAGGCGGGGAGCTCGAAGACTCTTCTTTTGAGAGCCCCGTTTTTGGAAACTTTAGTTTTGAGAATCTGTCTCTTTGTGAGGAAAGTACTTCAGTTGTGCCAGCAATGTCTACTTTGAAAGATTACATGTACCCAACTAGGACCAACCGAGCATCGTGCATTAAATTGCCACCCTCTACGGCTAATTATGAGTTGAAACCTGGTATCCTTCAGATAGTCCCTATATTCTTAGTAAAAGACGATGAAAACCCTTACTTTCATGTTAGGGACTTTGAAGAAGTTTGTGGAAGAATTAATATTAAAGACCTTAGTGATGAAGTCTTGAAACTTAGGATGTTCCCATTTTCCTTGAGAGATAAAGCCAAGTCTTGGCTGAATAACCTACCATCTGGGTCTATAGAAACATGGGACCAACTTACTGCTATTTTCTACTT
Source organism: Papaver bracteatum (assembly GCA_023529315.1). Taxonomy (NCBI): domain Eukaryota; kingdom Viridiplantae; phylum Streptophyta; class Magnoliopsida; order Ranunculales; family Papaveraceae; genus Papaver; species Papaver bracteatum. The sequence goes on along the minus strand of JAJJWX010002200.1, from coordinate 782,157 downwards.
AAAGTTTTTCCTTAAGCATAGAAAAACATCTTTTAGGTAGAAAATTAGTTCCAGTGTGCAACAAGAAGGAGAATCCCTTTATAGGTTTTTAGAGATATTTAATGATCTTTTGTCGCAATGTCCTCATAGTTGAAATTATGTATGACGGTTTAGACTATTCGACCAAAGCCATGGTCGAGTCTATGTGCGTTGTTTTATTCATGACTAAAAGCGCGGATGAAGCATTTTCCTTCTAAGAAGATGTAGCTGAAAAATCCCAACAGAGGGAGTCTTGTGTTGAACCCCCTAAAAGACTCTTGGTCAATAGAAGTAGCACCAATGTAGATATAAGCTTTGGGTCAGATGCTAAGTTTGCTGCTTTGTCTAGAAGGTTAGAAGCTTTGGAAATGTGTCTGTCTAAAAATAAGTCCCTTGTTAAACCTAATGATAGAATTAGAGCCTCTCAAGTCTCTAGTTATGGAATAGAACCCGATAACTCGTTTTTGGAAGGTCAGGTTAGTGATGAGAAATCCCATGCTGTCTATAACAACTCTAGGTTTGAAAACCGTCAGAAGTTTGACCCATACTCAGAGACCTACAACCCTGGTTGGAGAAACCATCCTAATTTCTCTTGGTCTAAGGGCCAGAATCAAGGCCAGTCTAGTAATTCTCAACCTCCCCCAGGTTTTGGTAATAATAAGAAATCTTCAGGTCAAGCCTATTTCTAGAACCCTTCTGAGAATAGAATGACTAGCTTAGAGGAATCTCTTAGTATACTAAAAAAGAGCCAGGATATGTTAACACAGATCCAGGAAATGTTAGTAAAGAGCCAGGTTAGTTTTCAACAGGAAACCAAGTAGAATTTTCAAACTAATGCCCATACTCTTGCTAAGTTAGAACTTCAAGTTGGTAAAATAGCTAAGACTCTAAGTGAGAGAGATAAAAGAAGGTTCCCTAGTCATACTGATCCTAATCCCAAAGGAGAGAAATCGTACAATCATGTGAATTCTGTTACAACCCTTGGGAGTGGAAAGAAAGTTGACAATAAGGTTGCCATGCCTGAAAGTGAACATGTTGTAGTTCACCCTTCTGATCCAGAAAATGAGGAGATTGATAGAGTCTCTAAAGAGACCAATGAGGGTCTTAATGAGTCCGATTTTGTTCCTAGAGCCCCATTCCCACAGCTGATAGTTCCAACTAAGAGGGAGTCCACCTTTAATGATATATTAGAGGTTTTAAGCAGGTTACTATCAACTTCCCATTGTTAGATACGATCAAGCAGATTCCCTCTTATGCCAAGTTTCTTAAGTATATGTGTACGCGAAAGCGAAAACTTAGTGTCCAGAAGAAAGCATTTCTAGCTAGTCACATGAGTTCTATTATTCAGAATACCACTACTCCTAAGTACAAATACCCATGGTCCCCTACCATTTCTTGCATAATAGGTAAATACCGTGTTGAAAAGTGTTTCTTGACTTAGGAGCCAGTGTGAACTTACTCCCATACCATGTGTACCTTAAGCTAGGACTTGGTGAGATGAAACCTACCCAGATAACACTCCAGTTAGATGATAGGTCTGTTAAAATTCCTCGTGGTGTGATCGAGGATGTTCTTATAGAGGTTGACAAGTTTATATATCCAGTGGATTTTGTTATCCTCGATACCCAACTTGTCCCTGACCCAGAGAACCAAATACCAGTGATTTTAGGTCGCCTGTTTTTAGCTACATCCAATGCGATCATTAACTGTTGAAATGGTATTATGAATTTGTCTTTTGGTAATATGACTATTGATCTGAACATTTTTAATATTAGTAAGCTACCCTCTGAACTAGATGACTCGAGCATATAAGAAGTGAACATGATAGAAACATTAGTCGATGAGTCTTTACCAAACACTTTGTTAGAAGATCCATTAGAGAAATGCCTAACTCTCTTTGGGATTGATTTTGATGATGATAATGTGATTAATGAGGTGAATTCTTTGTTAGATTCAACCCCTTTGTTAGACACTAGTGACGGATGGAAACCTAAGTTCGAACCACTACCAGTTTCTAAGTCTACCCTAGTTCCTTCGTTAGAAGAGCCTCCTAAGTTGGCCTAAAACCATTGCCAGATACCCTTAAGTATGAGTTTTTAGGCCCGTATGAGACTTTACCTGTGATTGTTGCTTCCGACTTGGATAGTGATCAGGAAAGTAGGATAGTGACCGTCCTTCAAAACAACAAGGAAGCTTTAGGGTGGACCATAGCCAACATTAAGGGTATAAGTCCTACTGTTTGTATGCATCAAATTTATTTAGAGGAAGATACCAAACCTTTTAGGGAGATGCAATGTCGACTAAAACCTAATATTAAAGAAGTAGTTCGAACCTAGGTTCTTAAGTTGTTATATGCAGGCATTATCTACCCCATTTCAGACAGTAAGTGGGTCATCCCCGTTCAGGTTGTTCCCAAGAAAACCGGTATTATTGTAGTCCAGAATGATAACAATGAGTTAATCCCAACCCGGGTGACCATGGGTTGGCGTGTCTGTATCGACTATAGGAAATTGAACAAGGTCACTAGGAAATACCACTTTCCCCTTCCCTTCATCGACCAAATGCTAGAGAGATTAGATGGACGTAGCCATTATTGCTTTTTAGATGGTGTCGATGGTGGATTTCAGATAAGGGGTAAAATTGTAAAACCCCATGACCTAGTGTTACCAGCAACACATTAACTATGAGCATTTAATTCAGGTGTCAATAATTAATGGGGGTATTTTTTCAAAATACCAGATTAGGGTTTTCAATACAGAACCCTAATTCCAAAACCAAGATGCATACTGTGCACGATGGCAACGACGCCAAAACCAAGTCGCATACTGCGCACCATGGCAACGACGCCAAAACCAAGCCGCATACTGCGCACCATGGCAATAACGCCAAAACCAAGACGCATACTACGCACCATGGCAACGACGCCAAAACCAAGCCGCATACTGCGCACCATGGAAACGACGCCAAAACCAAGCCGCATACTACACACCATGGAAACGATGCCAAAACCAAACCACATACTGCACCCATAGGCAACCATGCCAAACTAAGCCGCTATACCATTTGGCACATACCAAAAATAGTGCCCTAGGCTTGCAAACCGTGCAACTAGGTCAACTTGGCCGTGCGTGCCATTGGCACATGCCAACACGCACCACTAGCCAATTTCTAAGCCGCTATGCTATTGGCACATTCCAAAAAGTAGCGCCCACAACTTGGCCAAAGTGTCCGTGCATGCCATTGGCACATGCCAACACGTTACCACTAGCCACTTTCTATTCCAAACCGCTACCCAATTGTAGCGTCCGTGATTTGGCCAAAGTGGACGTGCGTGCCATTGGCACATGCCAACACGTTACTACTAGCCACTTTCTATCCCAAGCCGCTATCCAATTGTAGCGCCGTGACTTGGCCAAAGTGTCCGTACGTGCTATTGGAACATGCCAACACGTTACCACTAGCCACTTTCTATCCCAAGCCGCTATCCAATTATAGCGCCCGTGACTTGTCCAAGGTGTCCGTACGTGCCATTGGCATATGCCAACACGTTACCACTAGCCACTTTCTATCCCAAACCGCTATCAAATTGTAGTGCCCGCGACTTGGCCAAGGTGGCCATACATGCCATTGGCACATGCCAACACGTTACCACTAGCTACTTTCTATCCCAAGCCGCTATCCAATTGTAGCGCCCGCGACTTGGCCAAAGTGGTTGTGCGTGCCATTGGCACATGCCAACACGCAACCACTAGCCACTTTTATCCCCAACCTGCTATCCAATTTCCAAGGCATTCCGCACATGCCACACATGCTCCACTAGCGACTTTGGCATTTCCATTCGCACTCAAAGTGCAACTTGCGGCCAAGGCATTCCGCACATGCCATTGTCACATGACAAATGATCCACCAAGCGACTTTGGCATTGCCATCCGCACTCAAAGTACAAATCACGGCCAAGGCATTCCGCACATGCCAAATGCTCCACCAAGCGACTTTGGCATTGCCATCCGCGCGCAAAGTAAAACTTGCGGTCGAGATATCCCGCACATGCCATTGGCACATGCCGCAACGCTTCACTAGCAACTTTGGCATTGCCACTTGCGCCCACTCTCTAGACATCAACACAAACTGGGGGATGCTTTCTTGTGGTTTTGGTTTGGCGGTCACAGCGTGCAGCGTACACTACGCTCGCAATAAAGCAAGGCGTGCAAGGAATGAATACGATCAATTAAATAAGGAAATTTATGGTGAAAACGTTTTCACCATAAAGCCAACGGTTTCCACCTCCTCTGTTTTAATTGGCACATTTACTTAATTCCTTAATGAGGCCAAGGTACGTTCAATCTCACTTGTATAAATAGGTTTCACCTATTCTTCCAAAACACACACGTCTTGGTCCGGCAAAATACAACACTATCATATAGCAACTTTGCAAGCTCTCTCAAAAGCTTCCATCACTAGCAAGCTTCCACAAGCTTCTACACTTCTGATACAAGTCGAGATACTACCTAGCCAGAACTCTCTGGTCTCATCACCCTTCTTCCCCATCCTCCCCAAATTAACCCTTCTTCTCCACTTTGTGACCGAAGCAAATATGGAACGACCATTTTATTGGTTTAGGCCAGAGTTGTACAGATTGATATCTCGAATTAAAAGTGCTCACGTGCAACATATTTGTTTAAGGGTTTAAACCAGTCTCTCCACCATCGAATTTACCAAATTAGGCAGAGGCGATTTTCTCCCATAAACAATTGGTGACCACATCGGGAGTTTCAATCTCTCGGTTACAATATCTTATTTCAGAAATCGATCTCGCGCCTCGATACAAGCATCAAGGTGGCAGAAGCTGGCACACGATTTATGGGATCTACAACTCAACCCAGTTACCAATCGTAAAAACTATACGAGAAAACTAGGGACTCGCTGAAGATGCTACCAGCGATTTGGGGACTTGATATCATTCCTACCTACAAAGCCGTTGCTACCAGCGATTGAAGACTTTCTGGCAACCCTACCAGCAAAACCGCCTTTTACGTGGAAAAAAGGATTGCTCACGGCAAAACCTATAAACACACACTTTCATAAAAACAATATTTCCTTCGCAAGGCATGGTCAAAGTTATATATTAAAACCATTCATCCCAGAAAATAATCCAACATCTCAAAAACATCAACCAACTACCAAAATCAGTCAGACTCTGAAATCAAGCACCCAAAGTGTTCCTCGAAAAAAAAAAGGATCTAAAGAAGAAACATTCAAGGGAAGTTATCCAGCAATGGTTTACTCTTCTTAGCAAGACGGTCCTTCGCATCTTCAATAGCTTCTATCTTCATAGCTAACACCTTGGACAACTCCTCAGCTTCCTCTTCTTGCCGTGTGATATCCTCTGCAGAAGGGATTTGGACTACTGTATCCTTCAATTTCCGAATCTCAGCAAGATTTTCGACGAACAATGAAGCATTGAATTCCTTATCCATACACACATCGCGGTGGTGTTCCCAGTTAGCAATGACGTCTTCATAAACGGTGTGGCCAGTCACCCCGCACATGTCCTCAATAGGAGATAAAGCTTCTTCCACATATTTAACCAACGCAATACGACTAGTAATCTTCCTGGTCGTAGCCATGTGTCCATACTTCTTCCAGATTTTGGTATACAACGCCTCATATTTGGCCAGCACGCTGAAACCTCCGACCAACACGTGACCTGGGTAAGGAACCAAGTACGGAGGATCGAAAATGGTGCCTACAACCAGATCCGCATTCTGCAAAGGGTTCCCTTCCGCATCTGCGTCAGCAATCATAGAATTATTTCCCGGTTGAACTGCATTCATGCTTTGTGATTGATTAACTTCCATCCCCAAGCCATCATCAGCGGTCACAGTCACTACAGGCGGTTTTTAACTTCCATCTCCAGGTCATCACTGACGGTTGTTGTCACCAAGGGCAAGTCTTCATGTGTCTCCACCTCAGATCCATCTCCTGAGTCAGATTCCTCCTGCAAGATTTGAGTTAGACGTTTTCAAAGGGAGGAGGAAGAAAAAAAGGCACGAAACCTACCGAGATACTTTCCGAAAGGGATCCAGCGCTGCTATCGGAAAAATCACCTTCACCTTCTGAACTCTCCTCTTTCTTTGGCGCATCACCGTTGCGAGAAGGCTCGATACCGCATGAATTACTCAAAGGAGTTACCGTCTCCCGACATCGATCAAGAGTAGCAAAAGCATTAACACTACCAAAGCCCTGGAAGAAACGAGACACATACCTTCAGCAGAAATTCACACATTTGGAAAACAAACCAGCAAAGAGGTGACACATACCTGGTTATTGGAAGAACCGAAAGACACAAAGGCTGCAGGAGGATCCTTTGAAGCCGCCTGAAACCTACCAGCATGGTTTTTCGTCCTCTTCTCTTTCACTTGGGGACTTTCAAAATTTCCAGACGACTTTCGCTTGAAATCTCTCAACATTGGGAACTTCTTCAAAACTTCTTGGGAAGGCTTACCATGAACATTCTCCACCGCGTCATCCACGAACTTGCGAATCATAATACGCTCACGGTACCAGAACTCGTTGTAACTAGAAGTCCTTGAGGGAGATCTTTCCGATTGAAATAAAGGGAGACGGATACTTGACTCCAGGCACTAGCATCGAAGGCAACACGCAATGAATCCTCAGGAAGCACCATCTGGAGAGCAAGAGACACCCCTTGATCGAAACCCATGTGACGAGCGGGACGATCAATATTGTAAGCAGCCATCCGAAAACCCACCCTAAAGAAAGCCGGCATATAACTCGGAATGCAGCTTTGAATAAACAAGTTTTCACCAATACTCAAGTCGTCATCCGAAGACAAGATCACATCAGGAGCAGAAGTGAAAGTATCAATTTGAGTCACAAACTTGTGAACCGGCTCCCATGGGAGAAAGTTAATCTCGTGCAACTTATCAAGAAGACTAACCAGGCTCACTCCAACTCTTGAGCGCATATTCACCCATCGAAGAATTAGAGAACCACCCCAACTCGCGGGAATCGTAGGCAATGGCTTTGGGGCATACTTTTCAAAATGCTCCCACAACCACGCTTGCAGAAAAACGATGTGCACATACGAGTCTACTTTCATAAGACCATTCAAAACTTGCATATTCGTGACTAAGTAATCCAGATGCACATACAAGGAGCCGAGGAATAGCTTGCCAATGGGTAGAAATTCACCCTTTGCCAATTTTACGGCAATCGGTAGCAACCCCAGTCTTATCTCCTTCCTGCCAGAGCCTTCGTCAAAAATGTCTCTAGACAACCAGAGAGACAAAAATGATGCAACGTGGAGATCGTTGCTCTTCTGTTTAGCCTCCAACTCTTACGGAAACCACTGAGATATCCACCATCTGTAAAGGCACCTTTCATCTTCTTTCCGGGCAGGATTTATCGATTTTGCAGAAGAATCTTTTCGGGCAAAGTCTCCCAACTTAGCAGCAAGGTCATCTCGCATCTTCTTCTCATCTTCTGACAATTGGACGTTAAGATTCCCGGTTATCGGAAGATTCAGCAAGAGATCCACGCTCTCCAAGGTGAAAGATATTTCGCCCCATCTACAGATAATTGTGTGAGTGTCCGAACACCACCTAGAGATTAAAGCAACCAAACCCGGGACATCTTCCTAACCCGGAGACTTACTGAAGCTCTGACAGCATCAATGATCTGTGCTCGAGTCAAGTTGGAATTTATATGCTCCTTACTCACCATAAACTCAACCCACACATCAAAGGAGTGAAATGGGCTTTGGCATATTCTGAAGTCGATACTGGAAGAGGCATACAATCCTTTATGCAGACAAAGCCGTATGATGTGCTCCGGCCGGACCGAACGGGTTTTCTTTTCATCTTCACCACCAGTCAGTAAAATTGGCACGAAATCTGGATGCTTTCTCCGAGAAGGAGCGAGGGGTTTGATAAAGAGCTCATCATCTATGTTCGGTTTAGAACTATAAACATCTTTTGACGAACCGGAGCCTTGTTCAGGTAACATCTTGTCGGTTTTTCTCATGTAGCAACAAGATATCTGCACAAAACAAAACAGGGAAATTATGAAATGATCTCTCAAACACATAACCGCGCTCAACAAGAAGAAAAATCCCTGACACATGGGAGAATAGTATTTTCTATGGTTTCGAAATACATATGCAGTATCCTATTTCGGGTTCAAAACTATATGCGCAGTATATTTTCTGGGCTTAAGAGCATATACAATATTCTACTCCGGGATTCATATACTGTAATTCTTTCGGGTTCATATGAAGATCATATACAGTATTATTCTCCGAGATTCATATACACTAATTCTTTCGGGTTCATATGAAGCACATATACAGTATTCTTCTTTGGGATTCATATACAGTAATTCTTTCGGGTTCATATGAAGCACATATACAATATTCTTCTTCGGGATTCATATACAGTAATTCTTCGGGTTCATATGAAGCACGTATACAATATTCTTCTTTGGGATTCATATACAGTAATTCTTCGGGTTCATATGAAGCACGTATACAATATTCTTCTTCGGAATTCCTGCGCAGTATATTTCTCGGGTTCAAGTGCATATACAGTATCCTACTTCAGGTTAGAAATTACATGCGCAATATATTTCTCGGATTCAAATACATATACAAAATCTTTCTTCGGGTTCAAAATTATGCGCGCAACATTTTCTACGGGTTCGAAATCATATATGCATTATTATCTACGGAATCAAATCATATATATACAATATTCTCTATAAGAAGCACGCCAACCAATCGTGCACGCGATATCAACGCAAGATTTATAAAATAAAAAGCACCTACTGTTAGGGTTTACACCTACGAAGGGAAACAAGAGAAGTATTAGAAGACACACCTGGATATACGGTTTCTCCTTTATTTCTTTACCGCTGGCAAGGAAGAAGGAAGGAACAAAAGCGCAAGATAAGAGAAAGGACTTCGTGTATATATATACGGGCGGTTTCCATAATAGGGAAGGATTCCTTTTCTCCCAAAGCCGCGCGTGTAAAGGAAGTTTGGGCCTACAAGGGCGCCCAACTTCCCAATAGCCGCTCAAGCCCCATCAACGGCGCCAATACCTCCCAAGAACGCTCTCTTTGCGCCGGTCTCACCACACCAGCCTCTCAACCTTGCACTAGTACCACCCAAGCTAGCACGCTCCTTTTGTGCATGTCCCACCAATCGCGCCGACCTGTTAATGTCGCCCAAGTCGCACCAGCTATCACGTCTATCTCCCATCGGCCCCAACAGACAGCGCACGCTCAGTTTCTCAACTCATGCCAGCAGCTCAATGCTTCCCAGCCGTCCATTTCCGCAAAATTGTGCTAACCTCCCGCTCCATGCAAAACTGCCAATGACGAGGATTCCGAATCCAGTCCGCATCTCAGGAAAAAAAAAGGTCAGATAAATCTCTCGTTTCTCTTTCAGATCTTGTCTTGGCACCATCTTATGCTTACCACGCAACAAATCTCCTGTTACGAGCTAAGCAGGGGACTTAATGTCGATGGTGGATTTCAGATAAGGGGTAAAATCGTAAAACCCCATGACCTAGTGTTACCAGCAACACATTAACTACGAGCATTTAATTCAGGTGTCAATAATTAATGGGGGTATTTTTTCAAAATACCAGATTAGGGTTTTCAACACAAAACCCTAATTCCAAAACCAAGCCGCATACTGTGCACCATGGCAACGACGCCAAAACCAAGACGCATACTGCAAACCATGGCAACGATGCCAAAACCAAGCCGCATACTTCGAACCATGGCAACGACGCCAAAACCAAGCCGCATACTGCGCACCAACCAAACCACATACTGCACCCACAGGAAACCATGCCAAACTAAACAACTATACCGTTTGGCACATGCCAAAAAATAGTGCCCTAGGCTTGCAAACCGTGCAACTAGGCCGTGCGTGCCATTGGCACATGCCAACACACACCACTAGACAATTTCTAAGCCGCTACGCTATTGGCACATGCCAAAAAGTAGCGCCCGCAACTTGGCCAAAGTGGCCGTGCGTGCCATTGGCACATGACAACACGTTACCACTAGCCACTTTCTATTCCAAGCCGCTACCCAACTATAGCGCCCGTGACTTGGCCAAAGTGGTCGTGCGTGTCATTGGCACATGCCAACACGTTACCACTAGCCACTTTCTATCCCAAGCCGCTATCCAATTGTAGGGCCTGTGACTTGGCCAAAGTGTCCATACGTGCCATTGGCACATGCCAAGACGTTACCACTAGCCACTTTATATCCCAAGCCGCTACCCAATTATAGCGCCCGCGACTTGGACAAGGTGGTCGTACGTGCCATTGGCACATGCCAACACGTTACCACTAGCCACTTTCTATCCCAAGCTGCTATCCAATTGTATCGCCCGTGACTTGGCCAAAGTGGCCGTGCGTGCCATTGGCACATGCCAACACGTTACCACTAGCCACTTTCTATCCCAAGCCGCTATCCAATTATAGCGCCCGTGACTTGGCCAAAGTGGACTTACGTGCCATTGGCACATGCCAATATGTTACCACTAGCCACTTTATATCCCAAGCCGTTATCCAATTGTAGCGCCCGCGACTTGGCCAAGGTGGTCGTACATGCCATTGGCACATGCCAACACGTTACCACTAGCCACTTTCTATCCCAAGCCGCTATCCAATTGTAGCGCCCGCGACTTGGCCAAGGTGGCCGTACGTGCCATTGGCATATGCCAACACGTTACCATTAGCTACTTTCTATCCCAATCCGCTATCCAATTGTAGCGCCCGCGACTTGGCCAAAGTGGCCGTGCGTGACATTGGCACATGCCAACACGCAACCTCTAGCCACTTTTATCCCCAACCTGCTAGCTAATTTCCAAGGCATTCTGCACATTCCATTGGCAAATGCCACACATGCTCCTCTAGCGACCTTGGCATTGCCATTCGCACTCAAAGTGAAACTTGCGACCAAGGAATTCCGCACATGCCAAATACTCCACCAAGCGACTTTGGCATTGCCATCTGCTCTCAAAGTATAAATCGCGGCCAAGGCGTTCCGCACATGCCAAATGCTCCACCAAGCGACTTTGGCATTGCCATCCGCTCGCAAAGTACAACTTGCGGCCGTGATATCCCGCACATGCCATTGGCATATGCCGCAACGATTCACTAGAAACTTTGGCATTGCCACTTGCGCCCACTCTCGAGATATCAACACAAACTGGGGGATGCTTTCTTGGGGTTCTGGTTTGGCAGTAACTGCGTGCAGCGTACACTACGCTCGCAATAAAGCAAGGCGTGCAAGGAATGAATACGTTCAATTAAATAAGGAAATTTATGGTGAAAACGTTTTCACCATAAAGCCAACGGTTTCCACCTCCTCTGTTTTAATTGGCACATTTACTCAATTCCTTAATGAGGCCAGGGTACGTTCAATCTCACTTGTATAAATAGGTTTCACCTATTCTGCAAAAACACACAAGTCTTTCTCAGGAAAAATATAACACTATCAGATATCAACTTTGCAAGCTCTCTCAAAAGATTCCATTATTAGCAAGCTTCCGCAAGCTTCTACACTTCTGATACAAGTCGATATACTACCTAGCCAGAACTCTATGGTCTCATCACCCTTCTTCCCCATCCTCCCCAAATCAACCCTTCTTCTCCACTTTGTGACCGAAGCAAATATGGAACGACCATTTTATTGGTTTAGGCCAGAGTTGTACAGATTGATATCTCGAATCAAAAGTGCTCACGTGCATCACATTTGTTTAAGGGTTTAAACTAGTCTCTCCACTATCGAATTTACCAAATTCGGCAGAGGAGATTTTTTTCCCATAAACAGATGGATACTGTGGTTATATTCAGGTTGTTATTGCCCCAGAAGACCAAGAGAAAACCACTTTTACATGCCCCTTTGGTACCTTTGCATATAGACGCATGCCTTTCAGGCTATGTAATGCCTCTGCGACCTTCCAACATTGTATGCTGAGCATATTTTCTAACATGGTAGAACGGTTCTTAGAGGTCTTTATGGATGATTTTTCAGTGTTTGGTTCATCTTTCGATGAGTTCTTGCATCATTTGTCATTAGTTTTGACTAGGTGTAAGGAAAACAATTTAGTTCTTAATTGGGAAAAATGTCACTTTATGGTTCGTTCAGGAATTGTTTTAGGGAATATCATATCTTCTAAGGGTATAGAGGTAGATAAAGCCAAAGTTGACCTTATTTAGACTTTACAGGTCCCAAAAAATGTAAAAGATATTAGGTCATTCACAGGACATGCAAGTTTTCATCGTCGATTCATTAAGGATTTTAGCTTGATTTCTAGACCTATTTGCAATTTGCTTGTAAAAGATGTTAAGTTTGTCTTTGATGATGCTTGTTTAGAGGCTTTTGAGAAGCTTAAGACTTTACTCACTACATCCCCTATAGTCCAGGAACCTAACTAGAACCTACACTTTGAGATCATGTGTGATGCTTAAAATTATGTTATTGGTATTGTGCTAGGTCATCAAGAAAACAAATTACTTCTATGCTAGAAAAACTCTGAATGATGCCAAGCTGAACTATACCACTGCAGAGAAGGAACTTTTGGCCATTGTGTTTGCCTTAGACAAGTTTAAATCCTATCTCTTTGGTTCTAAGGTCGTAATATACGCTGATCATGTTGCTTTGAAATATCTTCTGTCTAAGAAGGATACAAAACCTAGATTGATTAGATGGATCCTTTTGTTGCAAGAGTTTTCTCCAGACATTAAAGACAAAAAGAGTGCAGATAATATAGTAGAAGACCACTTGTCTAGGATTTTTGTGGATACCCATGATAATTCTCCTTCTGTTAGGGATAGTTTTCCCGATGAACAACTGTTCTTTGTTACCCAATTACCTTGGTATGCGAATATAGTGAACTATATTGTTACTGGTCGAATGCCCCAACATTAGGGTAAACAAGATCGTTCTAGGTTTTTAGCAGAGGTCAAGCACTTCTTTTGGGATGATCCTTATTTGTTTAAGTGTTGTCCAGACCAGATTATTAGGAGATGTATACATGAGAGTGACCAGTTCAGTATTATTTCCTTTTGTCATGATCATGCTTGTGGGGGTCACTTTAGTGCTAAGAAGACTTCTACTAAGGTATTGTAGTATGGATTCTATTGGCCATCGTTGTTTAAAGACTCCCATAGTTACTGTATTACTTGTAAATGTTGCCAGTAATTAGGAACCATTTTCCGTATGAACATGATGCCCTTGAACCCTATTTTAGTTGTTGAGGTCTTTGATGTGTGGGGTATTGACTTTATGGGTCCGTTTCCTAATTATTTTGGTAACCTATACATCCTTGTCGCTTTAGACTATGTCTCTAAGTGGATTGAGGAGGTTGCATGTAAAACCAATGACCATAGGGTTGTGATTGAGTTTTTGAAAGATAATATACTTACACGTTTTGGTACACCCCGTGCTATAATTAGTGATGGAGGGTCGCACTTTTGTAATGGACCTTTTAGGCTTTTGATAAAGAAATATGGCATTACACATAAGGTATATACCCCATATCATTCGCAAACTAGTGGTCAGGTATAGGTTTCCAATAGGGAGATAAAACGTATATTAGAGAAAACAGTTAATCCTAATCGGAAAGACTGGTCGTCTAGGCTTACTGATGCCTTATGGGCTTATCGTACTGCGTTTAAAACCCCCATTGGAATGTCTCCTTATCGGCTTGTTTATGGAAAGGCATGTCATTTACCTGTTGAGTTAGAACATAGAGCTTATTGGGCTGTTAAGAAGCTAAATTTTTCACTTGACAAGGCAGGAGCCCATAGGAAACTCCAGCTCAATGAGTTGGAAGAGATTCGTATAGATGTTTACGATAGTGCTAAGGAGTATAAGAACAAAATAAAACTTGTGCATGATAGAAATATTTTAAGGAAGTCATTTTATCCAGGTCAAAAAGTTCTTCTGTATGATACCCGCTTGCATCTTTTCCCAGGGAAGTTACGTTCTCGGTGGACGAGTCCTTTTATTGTTCGCACTGTATTTCTTCATGGAGCTGTTGAGATCGAGACACCGGATGGTAGTATTTCTTCGAAGGTTAGCGTTCATATATTGAAACCCTTTTTAGAGCCCTTTCCTACATGTGATGTTGAGGAGGTCCCTATGGAGGACCCTGTTTACCCTTGATTGACCATCGAGGCGATTGTATGTTGTATATTAGTTTTTGATTTGTCTCTTCACCCAGGTACTATCATTCCAACTTATCCTCATGTTATTTTACTTTTGGTATTGCTCTTTCATTAGAAACATTAAGGACAATGCTAGATTTAAGTTTGGGGGTGGGGAAGAACTTTTAATTAGTTGCATGTCTGAAACTTCTAGCGTCACATAATATCCGGTTAGCTAAGTTTACATATTGTTTCTCACCGAAAAGATGGAAATTGGAATTGCTAGGGATAACTTTCTACTGAGACATTAGAGAAAAAGACATTGAGATCTTTGGCCTTCATGAGAGAACATGTTCCTTTCAGAGGGTAGTCGTGATGGACCTAACCATCCATGATAGAAAGACAATTCGGTCAGAAGGAAATGCCAGAAATACAAAGCAACCTCACAATGTAGTCTTAGTTACTGGATTATGACTCTATCTCGGTAGAAACTTATCATCATCAACAAACGGAGCGACATCAAAATCTATGAAGAAAGTTGAAGAATAAGACGTTTGAGGTTTAAATCGAAAACCATAATTCAAAATCAAAGTTACAGGAAGTTATAAGACCCAAGTGATAAAGTCCTTCTTTCATGGCCATGTAAATTTTTGTCTGTTTTCAAAAAAAAAAAAAAAAAATGAAATGAAATGAAATGAAAAAAAAATGAAAAAAAGAAAAAAAAAAGAGTCATCATTATGTTTTAATTTATGTAATTATCTTTTTTTTCAATAAGGCCATAGGGAAGTACAAATCTATAAGGAAGTTTCAAGCAAGAAATTAAGCAGAAGAATTAATTATCAAGGTTCGAGAGTGTATCATCAACAATTAAAGCTGAAGAAGACGTTGTTTCTACTGAGCACTATGAGAGAGTCGAAGAGAAATGCATATTGGTTGCTTTGTTAGTCAGCTTTCCATCTGGCACAAGATCTTTCTAGCACTGGTTCAACTTATCACGCGTAATTAGTCCAGCTGTGTAGCAGATGTCCCTCTCATCTTTATCTCTCTCCTAATCTTATCCAGTTGTAAAGCGGATGCATCTTACAATGTTTATCTAGCTGTGTAGCGAATGTCTCTTTATCTAGCAGTATTGCGGATGTGTCTCCCTATTACATATTCATCTCTAGAGCAGGATACCTTTAATTTCTCTAGCATTTTAGTTACTTGGCGATAGGTTGAGAATATGTATGTCCTCATAACTCTTTGGATACTGGTGACCAATTAGAAGTCAAGGTTTTGTGGGTACACCTCTGGTAAACCCTCCCGAGATTAACTCGGTCACTGGGGCCACCTAGTGAGTTATTATTTTATTTTCTAGATTAGATTTGCTCGAGGACTAGCAAATAATAAGTTTGGGGGTATTTGATAGACACATTTTTGTGTCTGAATTGTCCTCAGTGTATCCATTGTTAGTGCTTGATTTTATACTTATTATGGTGTTTTGTGTGTTTGTATGTATTTTGTGGAAATAAACATTGTTGGAAAAACCGGCTCGAAAAATGACTCGGAGCACCCCGGGAGGACAACTGCTAAACGGACTCCAAGTTTGGATAAGGGGCACCAATGGCTATGTATAGCCCAAATTCAATTTCAGCACCCACAGCTATGTGTAGCCCAAATTAATCTTTAGCACCCATCTTCCTTGTTTGAATTTTGGTTTGGGCGGGAAAAAGAGTTATTTGCCTGGCAGATTAGGGTTGTACTTTTGAGTGAGCTAGAAGGAGATTCAATGGCTGATATTCATTGGGATGACTTGTTCGAGCATCACAGGCATGGTATGGTCAATGTTTTCGTTTAGAAAACATAGCAACACGTACACGAGAGAAGTTTTTCACGGGTTTTGGAGAGTTTGAACATGTTTGGTGCATGTTTATTGATTCAAGAAGCAGGAAGGAGTATGAAATAGATAAATAAGGAAGGTTGAACAGTTGCAGATACATGGATGAAGCGAGAAGGGAAACAAAATATTCCAAGAATATTTTTCTTTACTGCCAGAGTTATGAAGATTATTTGGAGTAATGGGGTGATATTCGAAGGCCTGTGTGGGTATATATAGGCTTATGTCATCACATAGAATGGGGACGGAGAGTTTTAAGAAGAAAGTCACGATAATCAGAGCCTCAGAGAATACCTTCCTGCTGCTGCATAACTGAAGAACACGAAGAACAAAGACCACAAAAGACAATCATTTATTAATAGTGATAACAACACAGAGAAGAGGGTTGTGTAGCTACATTGTTAGCGACAGATTCCTTTCATCGTTCTTTTCAGTTTGTAACAAATAAAACTGTTACAAAACCGGATTAATAATTTTTTTCTCCCTTTTCATCTTTGTAAACACCCTTTGAGCAATAAAAATGATTTTTGAGCGTGTTTCCAACATGATGATGACTAATTCTCCCACAACCAAGGCAATGAGGAAGCTATTCACGCAATGGATAATAGGTAACTATTTTATTTTCTCTAATTTATAATTTATAATTCACTCAATCACTGCTTTTGCAAAGTTTTAAATTATTTGTGTAATTTTCTTAATTAGTTGTGATTCAATTTGATAGATTATACTTTGTCAATAGATAATATGTGCTTAGAGAATACAATTAATATTTGAGAATTTGCCTGATTATTTGTGAATTAAGAAACAAATGACTTAAAAGATAATTACAGTTTTGGGTTATTTGCCATATTTTATTTGTGTATAATAGTGGAATCAGTGTCTTGGTTATTTCTAATATCTTGAAATCAATTTTGCATTAAGTTTTATAAGTCTAAAATCTATTGCTTTCACAAGTCTCAACCAACCTATTACTACAACAATTTTGATTTCACATCACCTCTCCAAATAGACGGCTCTACCAGAAACAACAAGAAATGAAGTTTGACTAGCTCTTAGGATAGTTTGCTAAAAATGCAAACTTAGGTATTTATAGACCAACGATTTTTGGACAGCAAAGAATTTCCAAAACCGAAAGTATTCTCAAAATATGCAATGAATGACAAAATTCGATTTTCCCAATTCCAATAAATGCTTGTCCAATATTTCTGAAATATCTCAATAGAAAATCTCCAATTAGTAAATGCACATTACTAATTTTTATATTCTCTAGAGATATGCATTAATTGCTGGTAATTAAAGCATATAAAACCAAAAACCTTAATTAAAGGATTCTTATGGTGGGTTTGGATGTAGAATTTTAAAGGTGGAATTTATGAGTCTAGGGGATTTGATAGAATTATGTTTCCCTTTGTATATTTGGTTTCCCAAATCCTTGGAATCACATTTCCTACGGGATTCAGTTTTCCAACAAATCCTCCATGTGGAGTCCGACACCCCCCCCCCCCCCCAAGATTTGATGGGAAACTTATCAAGGGATTTATGGACCCACTTTTTTTTAACTTTAAATTACATATACATGCAATTATAAGATTTGAGGGTAATATCAAACGGTACAAAGACTTTAATACAAGCAAACTCTATAAATCCTAGGAATTTTAATTGAGTTACCAAACACACAAGGAATTTACATGAATCCCAGAATTTGTAATCCCATGAGATTATAAATTCCTGGAAGTGGTGAATTCTGCAAACAAACCTACCATTAATTTATTTCGGCACATGATCACCTTGAGTACTAAGGAATATCTTTGAACAATAAACGATAAGAGTTACTGCTCATGTTCAAAGTATGTTGACATCTTTTCACTGCAAATCCTTATTTCATATTTACATGGATTTGCATTCTTGGAATCGGTTATACCACACTTCCAAACAAGTTTACAATTGGTTTGCATGTATTCCAAGACTACTATATGATTGATCATACAAAATCACATACATAAGTTCAATCGGTTCTACCAATCACTAGGTTCAGTTATACCTAAATATGGAAATACTTGTGATCGGTCACACCAGTCACTGGGATCAAAATTACAAGGATCGGTCATACAGTCTTATGATCGGTCACACCAATTACTAGGATCGGTCACACCAATAACAAAGATCGATCATACCATCACATGGTGATTACTTAGGATCGGTTACACCAATTAACAAAACCGGTCTTACCAAATCATAAGTCAGGCATTGTGATTAGTTATACCAAGATACATAACCTAAGTTAAGATCAGTTCTACCATCTCACATATATTGGCGATCCAAATATTTGCAATGAATAGCCGGGCCAATAAGCCTAATGATTTCCCTTTCGATTCACGAAATAAGTTCATGAATGTACTTCCTTTAAAAAAATGTAAAATATTGTTTCCTATGATGAAATCTTCACCATAATCCATTCACATAATCAAAACAATATATACAAGATTATGTCGATGTTATATCTACGAAGTTCAAAAGACAAGCGTTATATTTCGTAGTCTAATTTATTAATACCATGATCATACTATTATGATCATGTCACATCACTAGAGTATCATACAATATGTACAGTATATACATCTTCGCATTTATGTTTTCAATATAGCATGACTTGAAAGATAAGCTAGGAATGAAATAGTTCTAGTCAATTTTACTAACCTCAAGTGGAAGGATGATGCCATTATTGGAGTTCGTTACTTCTTCAGGTCTTCGGAGTAATACTTGTATGTCTCCATATTCCTAGACTTTCTAGTCTAACCTAAACGAAGTTGACTCTAGTATTTAATCAAGTGACTCTCGATGAGTTTTGATACTAAAATATGACAACCAAACTTGACATACCAACGCTTGGTGAGTTCAACCGAGCTATGCTCTAACACCTTTGCTTCTCAATCACTTGGATTTCGTCGTACACTTGGATATTATTATATTTTGATCCATAAATCTATTGGTTGTAATCACATTGATTCAACACGGTTACCTTTTATTTAATTTCTTTTAAGAATCCATAGTACAAACATATTAAAATTACGGTCACCTACTCATATTTGATTATAAAGAAACATGAGCAGGTGCAAGAGGAGAAGAATGAGATTTGTACTGGAGTATGTTAATCCATCACAAAGTTATGAAAGGATACATGAATTACGGAGTATCTTTTATATGTTACCTGTTTAACTTTCTAATATCTTCAGAAACTATGAGTTAGTTACAGTTAGTTAGATTGTACATGTGTCTAAATACTACTCGTTGGCACATATGATACATGGGATAATCAACACAAAGAATATGAGCTCTGAAAAGAGGGGACATGGGATCTGAAGCCCATAATAGGAAGTTGCCTGGTTTTAGGGACAACTCTAGCTAGGTTCATTTGAGAAAAATATATAGTGTAATGGAAAGAGAAAATTTAAATAAATAATCAAAAATAGATGAGAGAAAGTGAACCCGTGAAATGAAAGAATTGGAAGCGAGAGAGTTCGATGAATGTACAATAAAAACTCTATATATTAATAGCCTAGGGACTTCACAAAGTTATTAATATAGGGAGGTATACCAAAAAAAATAATTTATTTTTTTCTTTTCTTGCTAATTCAAAGTATGAAAATAATAATAGATAATGGATGTCTTACTTAGTCATCCAAATAAGCAACAGTCGTAAATATATGCTTTAACCGAAGAATGATGGAATTAGACAAGAAGAGGACAGAGATAATCCTGATGTCGATAATACAGAGATACCTAATGTATCATGCCAAGAAGCTTTAAACCTGCTCGACAAGTTGTAGATGTTTTGGCTTAAAAAAAATGTATCCAAAGAATTACGTCCTTTTCTCCAACAACTATAGATAAATATTTTGTTTCATCTTAAATTTTGATGTAACAAGATCTATAAGTTTCCAATAGTGATGATTATATTAATATATGGAGGTAAATTCCTTATGACGGGACTAAAAGCTATTAGTATTAAAATATAAAGGTTATTACTATTTATAACTGGCCCAATTTGGGACTCCGATTTTTTATTAATATATAGAGTTTATTAATATATGGAGTTTTTACTGTAGTAGAATTTGAAGGTATTTTTTCTTAATCCTATTGTTAATCATTTGGTAATAGTAGGTTGCATTGATAATAAGAAATGAAATGATACATATCATTTTAGCTTACGTTTTCTTAGATCAAGGTATAAAGAGGGAGATCCCCTCGCACATTTATTCTCACACATTGGACGTCGTTTTTGTGGATAAAATGTAAACCATTACGAATTTGAAGCCAATATTTTACGGATACGTTCCTCTTACAAAGCTCTATGTTCTCACCAAAAATGAGTGTATTCCAAAATGTATAACATCACCATCTACTACTTTGAAAATGAGTCGTTGAAAATCAATAAATATTTGACCATCGATATTAAGATTGGTAGATGATGGTGTTATACATTTCAGAATGCACTCATTTCGGTAGGCATATAAAGCTTTGCAAGAGGAACTTGTACCAAAAATATTAGCTTCAAATTCATTACCATTTGGATTTTATTCACAAAATAGGATCCCAAAATATGAGATAGTGTGGGAATTAATTAAAGTGTAAGATCATTCCTCATGATTATTTGAACTATTTTCATTTAAAGTTTGTATTAGGGTGTTAAATTCATATAATTTTACTTATATTAGATAAATGGAATGAGATAGAAATTTATGTTTTAGGATTATACACCAGATTTTAGATGGTCTAGATTTATGGTTTAATTAAACTTTGTAATTCTGTTGGAAAGAAGGAAGTCTAAAATTGATAGTTCCGATCTATTTCAGGACCGGTAGTTTTAGGATAATATAAGTGGGTAATGTTTTTGTTTAATTGTTGTGTAATATATTCTTAAAGTGTGTGTTTAATAATCAGTAATTGCCCGATACGGTTGCCGACTTCAAACGATAAATGAATCGAGACATACGAAGAAGGATCTTCTTGTCATCAATCACGTGGGAATCGATAAAGAACTCTCTTGTATTTATTATTGTGAGTTTTCCACGGTCATATTCTTATATAGTGGTGGTTCCTAAATATTACGGGTGTGCACGACCCGATATGTAGGCCTATATGGTATGGGGACTTCCTCATGTTTGCTGGTATGGAATGGTGCCGAGGCCCGGGTTTTCGTGATAGTATTTATTACTTTTATTATCTAGAGGAACTTTGAACATATGAGTAAAATGTGTTTTCTCGGTTTTCATCAGAACATGCATTATCATTTTAGTGAATGTTTGGAAGTTAATTATATTTCTTATGAGCACCCTTTTGGGGATGACGTTCTCATTCGTTTCCCACTCTAATTTCAGATATCAAGTACAGTTATGCTCGTAAAGATGCTCAACATCGGATGTTTTTATGGTGTTTGTTTTATATAGATACATTGTTTGATAACCAATACACTATTGTATATATATATATATATATATCGTTGGAGAGGTAAAACAATATTTATCAGAGAGGGTTTAGTTTTTGGTTAATCTTTGTTTAGAAACTCTAGTTACATGCTTTAATAGATGTGATAAATCCTTTATGCTTCAAAATATATAAGGGTCATTTCTAAGTAGTTGTATTTTTTTTTTTGGGATGCTACAAAGTCAAGGGCTTAAAAAAATTGTTGATTGATTTTCAAATGGTTTCGGGATTGAAGGTTAGTTTCAAGAAGTCAACAATAGTGGGAGTAAGAAATACTCAATTTACTGAGTCATGTGCAAGGATTTATGGTTCCTCAATTACTCATTTTTTCTTTAAATTATCCGGGAATTCCTTTATGGAGTAAATCTACATCTATTTCTGTTTGGGAAGTAATTTTTCAAATATTTCAACAGAGAATTGGTACTTGGCAGGGAAGATATCTGACTAAAAGTGGAAGGTTGATGGTCATTAAGAGTATGTTATGTTCTCTTTGAATTTAATATCTTTCGTTGCTCCATATTTCTGGAAGTGTTGAGAAACATATGAATGGCATTATGAGAAGATTCATTTGTCAAGAAGAGAGGTTAGGTTTCTTGGAAGATAGTTAGATTACCTAAATAAGGTGGAGGTGTAGGCTTATAAAATTTAAGACTGATCAAAACTTCTCTACATGCCAAATGGTGCTAAAGATATGGGAAGGAGAAAAATTCTTTACGGAGATCTGTAATTAATTCTACAGAAATTTTATGGTAACGAGAATGCTTATTGCCTAATGAGACCTCAAAGTCTTTGGATTGACATTCTAAATTCCAAAAAATAAATATCAAATATAATTATTCAGTTCAGTTCCAAAGTAAAAATAAAGGTTTTTTTCCTGAAAATATAACTAGATAGGGAATCAATCGTTGTCCTTATTTCATTCTCTATACAATCTCTCAAGAAACAAATAAGCTTCCATAAAAGACATGGTATTCCTCTCTAATGGTGCATGGGATTTTAACTTCTCCAGAACCCTTAGCGAGGAAGATGTTGATGTGATTAACCATTTGTGCATCCAGTCAATTTTCATGCACATACTTACTGAAATCAGTGATTATGATGTCTGGTAATACTTTCTCTTGGATGTCTGGTAATACTTTCTTAGTAAAGTCTTTCTATAATGTCATTGAATATGATGTTTGATCCAAGAATCCCTTAAAAGGTGGTTTTCTTCACTTTGGACCTTATGTTACAAAGTAGCTCATACTATGGATACTTTGACGAATGTTGTTTGTTATAAATGGGTGCACCTATGCATGAAAGCTGCAAAATCAAACTCTTACTTGTTTTTCAATTTCTTTGAAACTAAGAAGTTGTGAAACTTTTTTTTTCAACACTTTCGATCTAGTTTGCGTCTTTAGTGAAGATGTCAGAGCTAATTTATGGGAGTGGAACAAGAAGATGCCTTTTGCAATCTGGTGGACAGTTTGAAACGAGGGAAATATAAGATTATTTCAAGGAAATTCAAGTAGCACAATCAACTTCTAGTATAGTAAATGCTATTTTTTCAATTGGTAATTGGAAACTGATAGGTGTCATAAACACCTTGATTTACTATCTATGTTTTACGCTTTCTTTGTTATTTCATGTGTAAATCATGTATCTTATGTTCTAGTTGAATTTTATTAGGTCTTTTAAAGTCATAATGGCGAAAAAGAGGAGAAATAGGAGCCGAAGGGCTTCACTTGGAGGCACTGGGCATTGACGGATTGTGAAGTTCCCAAAACTGACAGTTGAGGTGGCCCTTATCTAAACAGTGGGCGCCTAGATCATGTCCCAAATTATAACCTAAACCTTCGATCGGTGATATTTTCAGTTTTCTTCGTTCCTCTCCCTCTTTCGCTGTTGCACCAAATTCACCACCGTCACCCACCATGGGTTAGTTGCAGAATTTCCGATCCGAGAAATCAGAACAGAAATGTTGAGCTGAGCTCAATATCAGTGGGAATAGAGTTTCCTGCAGTCGATTATCATCAATGGTGGGTTCTATTTGTGAAGACGAACAAGATTGAGCAGAAATTCAAGCTCAGATGCAGAATCAGGGCAGTATTCAAATGGGTTTGATCTTGAACCGAATGAAATAAGAGGAGAATCAGAGGAATTAAACTAAGAGAAAGAAGATGATTGAAGATGTTGATGGAATTTACAGAAGAAGTTGAAGTTGGGGTATTCTGGAGCTGAACTGATTTCCTGGGTTTTAATGGGGTTATGAAAAATGGGTTTATGGAATCGATACTGCATGGAAGAAAGAGAGATGAGTTTGTAATGGTTCTGTTGAGTTTGATGATTGATATGGAAGAAAGAAGGTGTTGCTGCTTGAGTGTCTGAGATGGAATGGTCTGTAGTGATGCTGTGTCTGGACAAGGATTGAGAGGTGTTGAAGTAAATGAGGTTTGAATAATGATGCAGACGGAATAGATGAATGCTTAGGGATTGCATTGAGAGCTAGAGATGGTTGCAGTAAGAGTTTGGAATGGCCAGGGATAGTCAGAGCAGGCATGACCTGAACTGTTAGCACAGAAAATTGGTTGTGCAGCTGCTGTTGAAGTATGTCTGGAGTATCATGGGTAAAGATGCTGTTGCTAGTTTTTGTTTGGAGCAATTGCAGTAGATTACTGAGCTGTAGAAGATTTATGTGCTGTTAATATTGGTTGAGATGAACTGTAGGATCAGGAATAGCAGGATGTAATGATGGTGATGCTAAGAAGGCCTGAAATGGTTTGATAGTTGAGGTACTGAGAGAGTTGTGCATTGTAGGGAAACTGAAATTGAGAATGGCTTAAGCTGAAAGATGGTAGAGAAGAAGTGTTGCTCATACAGGTAATGGTTTTTATTCCTTGGCATGTGTTGCTAAACTGAAGCAAGAGATGAATGGAGCAATGGGTTGTATGGACTGTGAATGAGCTACAGGGAGTGATGAATGACAGTGTTAAAGAGAATCGCAAGGGAGATTACCGGAAGTTGGAGGTAGTAACTGAACAAGAGGACAGGCTGTCAGTTCCACAAGACTGACAAGCCAAATACTAACTGGGCCTTGTGGACTTTATGTGCTTGACTTATATTAGAATCGTTTTTTTTGGGGACCATGATATATTTGGGGACCATTGTTTTTATAAGGACATCTACCGGATGTCCTAAAATGTGGACATTACTAATTTGCCCCCAAACCCTAATTAAAATTATCACTAAAACGGTTTTAGATTATTAACCTAATATAATCTATTAACAAAAACAAAAACAAAAATTCAGACCTACCCTACCTCCTCACAAACAAGTTTTGGGTCTTATGTTCTTCTTCTTCTTCCTCTCAACATCGTCTTCATCGAATAATCGTCGATTCATAAAATTTTCATCGTCGATTAATCAATCGAGTATAAGAATGGCTCTTCGAAAGCAAACCAAAAGACTCCCAGGAATAGGTCCCCCATTAGGACATCTAGCAAATCATCCAACTGAATTGGGGATTTACAAAGAAGTAGAACCGGAAGGTGAAGAGATAATCGTTTATAATAGACGCAAGAAGATCCCTGAAACAGTCATAGGAAAGATCCGCAGGTATTTTCAACCAAACCCATTGCTTTTAATTTGATTTTGATTCGTTTAATTGAATAGAAATCATCAAAATAGGGTTAAAATGGAAGTTACAGTGCCTTGTTCGGTTAGGAAGACTTTCACAAAAACCCTAGTTTGTTAACCGAACTTCTTGAAAGGAAGAACACGAAGAACAGTTCAGTTCAATTGGAATTAAGACTATGTTACCGAACTCAGAGTTCGGTTGGTTCGCAAAATTTTAGAAAACCATCTACTAACCGAACTATGCCCATTTTACAAAAAACAAAATTTCCAATGCAACCGAATTGTGTTAATTTTCCCAGTATGTAGAATTTCCAGTTAACCGAATTTTTCAACTCTGTTCGGTTGGTTCGTAATTTTTTTAAAAACTATCTGGCAACCGAACTATAGCCATATTACAAAAAAAAAAATAAAAAAAAAATCCAATGTAACCGAACTGTACTATTTTGCCCACTAGGTTGAGTTCTCAATTATCTGAACTTTTCCAAGTATGTTCGGTTGGTTCGCAAAAACATTTAAAACTACCTAGTAACCGAACTCTTTGCTAATTGCATACATGTTGAGTTCGGTTTGTTCGCAAAAAATGACAAACCAAACTCTTCCCTAATTTCATATAATTTGGAGTTCGGTTTGTTCGCAAATAACCTGTAATGACCGAACTCTACCCTGGAACACAGTTATTTTTCAGAGTTGGCGTATTTTTGGTAAACTTTTGCTACTAACCAAACCTTAATGCGAGAACCATTATGTTGCGTCTCATTTAGTCAATCATTTACTGGTTAAGCTAATATCTTTTGTTTTCTTGATTAGTGGTAGAGGCAAAAAATCAAACAAACCTTTACTGGAAGATCTGAGAACTCCCACACCTCGAGGAAAAATACAGTTAGGTTTTAATAAGCGTGGAACCAAAAATTCTAAATATGGAGGTGGGTCATTACCGGGTGTTGTAATCCAATATTATGTCAATAAAGATAATGTTGACAATATAATCCAACAAGTTAATCATGAGATTATGGAAGAGACGGGTAATCAAGAACATAATCAAGGCGGAGAAGAGGAACTAGCTGAAGAAGAAGAAGTAGATGAGGATGGGGATAAGGAAGATGGAGAGGAACAAGGAGATGACAATGATGACAGTGAAGAAGATGGATATAATGAAGATGACGAATCAGAGGAGGACTCTGATGAAGAGGAACAATTAGAAATAGTAAAAAAAAAAACCCTAAAAAGACGCCTAAAAAACCTTGTGCTAGATATGCATACATTCCTGATGACAATTTGTGTTTGCCACCAAAGAACCCAACTTATGGTACTCCAAGAGATGGAGGGGAGGTATTGCTTGGCTACAAAAACTCATGGGCTGCCAAGATCTTTGTGACAAAGGTATTGAATCTTATACATCAACATTTTTTAGTCATTTTTTTTAATATTTTGACATATATTTTTCGGTATATATTAGTATATAAGATATGATGTTGTATTTGTAGGATCATAATAATGTTTTTCGTGTTTTGAAACGTCAAAAGAACAAGAAATGGAATATAGAGAATGAGTGTGATAAGGTCCGGTTGGCGATATTTGATTATGTACTATGGAACACGATACAACATGCGCACCAAAAATTTGATGTTGTCACTGTTTCTGCATTTGCCGAGAGAGTTTATCCAGAGAGGATACATTTCATCTACCGTTTGGCGAGATAGAAATAACTCCAGATGATTGTTTTAGAATCATAGGCCTACCAATTACGGGAACAAGTGTTCGAGATGGATACGATCCCTCGATGAGTTATGAACGTCTTGAAAAGTGTCTAGGATGGAGCGCTGACAAGGAACAATGTGAGTTTAGACGAGCTGCAAAAGATCCTAAGGAAGGATTAGAGTATAATGAGTTTGAGGAAGACCGTACGTACGAGAAGAAGTTGAGAAAGATCAAGATGAAAGTCTTGTTTGAGGAGTTTTCAGGGAAGAAAGATTTGGTTGCTCAAGGAAAGTTAGTGATGACACCAGAGAAGATTAAGCACCATGTGACTGCTTATTTGTTATATAAAGGAACCATTTTCTTCCCCGACACTTCAGGACACGTGGTAAATTCCCATTACCTCCAGCTATTGGACCCCCTTCATGAGGTGAACAACTACTGTTGGGGAATTGATGTTCTTTCATTCGTTCAAGCGGAGCTCAAAAAATCTTCGAGGCTTAAGAGTTATTTTTTTGGAGTTCACATTTTGACACAATAATGTACTTGATATGACTCAAGTAACAACTATCTTTATATCCGTTATACACCTCAATGGTATATATATGTGTCTCATGGTTCACATTTTGTTTCACCATTTCATAAAAATGGCAGTTCCTAGTCATAAATTTACTCTAGAAGAAGATCTTTCTCTTTGTAGAAACTACGTACTATGCTATCCAAAGAGGGGTGAAGAAGAAAGAGTGAATGGTATTATGAGTAATAGTTTTTGGGTGAAAATTCATGAGAAATTCTGCTCCGACACAGGTAACCTTGATAACCTTGACCAACTACCTTTGTTCATTCGATTTGAAAAGATTCGAGAAAGAGTTGTGGATTTTTTAATTTTGTATCGGATTGTTGCAAAGAATCGACTTAGGGGTGACACATACGAGGAAATCGTTTTAATGTCAAAGAATGAATGGCGACGATGGAAAGGAAAGGATTTCAAATATCAAGATCATTTCCGCATCCTTAAAGACTTTTTCATAATGTGTTATGGGTATTAAGTCTTTTGTAATTTCATTTCGGCAATGTCCTATAATTTCATTTCCAAACCGAACTTATGTCATGTAATAGTTCGGTAATGTCATGTAATGTTATTTCTTAACCGAACTTATATAAATTTCTTTGCAAACAACACACACAAAAAATAAAATAAAAAACCAAATAACCCCAAAGAAAGACCAAATACCAAAAAACATAATCTTTCATTCTTATGTTGATTTTTAAAGCATACCTAGTTGGACTAATGGTACATTTAATCATCCTCAAGGGAAATAGAACCTCCGTGTATAATTTTATCCAATTCCTTCAAATCTTTCCAAATCTCCATGTTATGTTCATACATAACGCACCAACCCAACATTGTGTCGGGGTTAAATCCATTCCAATAAGAGTGTACTCATATCGGAGGCAATGGACATTTGTCTTCTAACCGGAGGCCTATAAAATGGTTGTTGTTAATCAACGCAATCACCATTCTCATACGTCTAAGTTGCTCGACAGATATGGTTGTTTTCGGAGTGTATGTGAAACTACCACATTTTGAGAAAAAATGAACCACGTAATTGAATGCGTCGGCGATTAAGTGCCCACGTATAGGAATTCCTATCCAATGATCCATTGTAATTGGATTTCCCCCGTGGAGATGGCTTTGATACCCAACAAACTGCATATTGAGACTAGCATCCCCATCGGACAAAATTATCTTGTAAAATTCCGGTTTTTCCCTTAGCTTCATCAACAACCTCTGACGGACATAAGTGATTTGATTATCATTATATAGCTTGGCACCTTGAGTGAAAGGCCCTAGTTGTTGTACGACAATGTGGAAACCTCAATTACCATCCGTAGGGACGTCATTGGTGGATATGATGTAATCTCTAATGTAAGGAGGTAGATCTTCCAAGAAAATTTTATCAACAAGAGGTGGTGTATCCTTAAGAGGTGGTGTATCATCAATTGGAGTAGGTTGAGAGTGTAACATCGGTACTTTTTTCTTCATATCATGTTCACTTGTCTCACCCATTTCAATAATATTTAGCCCTTTTCTTAGAATCTTCTTGGTAATTCGCCGTGGTATGCTCATGCCCCGAAGGATCTCTAGTAAAAGGGGTCATTTCACTTTTACTCTTACCCAACACCTTTGCATATTCTCTAACTTGTTTTTTTTTGTTTCTTTGGTTCTTGGCATACCTTTTCCCTTGCCTTTATTCGGTTCTTGCACATTCTACGAAGTGTGCGGATAAACGATTGGCCGCATGTCATCCCAAAATATTTGGATTTCAAGTTTGTTCATGTTCCGGTACCTCTCGATAACGATTCTTCCTATTTCATTGTCACCAAACTCTTTTCCGACATCGCCCTTTGGAGGATGAACAAAACTTAAGTGTTTCCAATGTGGATCTATATCGCTAAATGGATTATGCCATGTTCATACTTAGCTATCATGTGGCGACAAGGGAGTCTCATAGACTTCATCATGTTGCAAACACACACCTTGTCCATCTTGTTCCCCCATATGTCGATCAAATACACCTCAACCATTAACCTCTTAATGAAAGCATGTGAAACATTATAGTGGAGTCCCTTGAAAAACCGAAGGTCCTCCATTTTATTGATGTTACCACCTTTGTCTACAATCTTTTTATACTTCATGATGGGGATTTTTTGAAACTTCTCTTTAATTCTCCCAATATCGCGGTTGAAGTAAACCTCCATAGCGTTAAACACAACCACAAAATTATCGACACATCCAAAGAGATTTTTCTTCAGCCGGTGATGAGCCGATTCTACCAAATTTGTCACTTGATTCCCAAAGTGTTTATGGTAGTTGGTAAAAGCATAAACGAAGCGCTCTTTGTGCGGTTCCAACCATTGATCCACCATATATGTTACAATATCCTCCGGATATTCGGGGCTAGACCAATGTTCAATAAATTCGGCAAGATTTAGATTATACTCTTCTTCGGTGAGAGACCAAGTCAATTCCTCCCATTCCCCGGAGAAAGCAACCCATTTAGCGTGATTTATGGTGTGTTGTTTATCGAATGCCTCTTTTGCATCCGCTTGGTCATCTTCCGGTAGATTACTAATCTCTTCCAATGCTTTCCTCTTAGGTGGACAAAGTTGAGACTTGCACCTATTCATCACATTGCACCATATATGAAATGTACAAAGCATATTATGTGCCAATGGGAAGACTCTCTCTATTGCGTTCATCAATGCTACTTCATTGTCCATCACTATAACCTCGGGAATATCATCATCTCGGTAGATCGCCTTCACTTGTTGTAGAGCAACGGTAAACGGTGACTTCGTCGATGTACGACCATCAATGTTCAACAATGGCATCTCGTATTTATTTGTCTTGTAAGTGCAATCCATTATAAGAACTTCATGGAAATATTGAGCCAGTTGAACACTCTTCGGGTGAGCAATGAAGAGATGAGTTATTTCTTCTTCCGGACCTACCTTCTTTTGAACCGCGTAGCCTTTCTCTTGAGCCAACAAAAAAAATGTTACATGACTTTTCTATCATTCCATTCATTCCTTTTAACTGTCTCAATTGCATTGTAAATGGTGTAAAAAGATGATATGTTATCCTTGTTATCATCCTTTAATAAGCGAAGCATACCAAGTGGTAAAATTCGCATTCTCCTACATTTAGCTATTTTCTCCATTTCTTGAGGAGTGAGCCTTGCGTCCATTGCATGTCCTTCAAGATTCTCCGAACGAGGGTGGTTGTGATGACCTACCACCTTATCCATAGATAGAACCCATCCTTTCCTTTGTTTGCACTTACTAAATACTAGCTTGAACGGACATTTAATTTTCTTTGAGCATGTTGTGTTCTTCCTCGTCTTCTTTCCTTTATACACTTAATCCTTCCTCTTGTGACTAGCATCCAGATCTCCACTTCTCTCAAAAACCATTTCAAAACGAGTTTTGCTTTCTTTTACATTCAAAACTAATACGCACATGGCTCTCTTGGCATGCTCTCTAACCCAATTATTCGCATCAATAACTTCTGTAAATACCAAATCATTGACATAGTGATAGGATGTATCTTCGAACAACATATCAACCGGAGAAGGTTGATCATCCATTGGTATAGGTTGGCATTCAATCTACAAGAAATGGAACAACATCAATTGCAATCACAACAGAGTTCAGTAACAAGATAATTTGATCGCGTAAACCGAACCTAAATCAAAATGACATGTAACCGAACAAATAACAAGTACAAAGTTCAGTTACCTTTTATTTTATCTAGGTAACCGAATATAACTCTGCGACTGTTGATTTTTTTTTGTTTGATAAGTTCGGTTAGTTATGTTGTTGGAATCAAGTTTGTGAAACAACCGAACTTATTAAACTTAGTCTACTCTTATATTATGTATAGTTCGGTTAGATAGTTGGTTTATATGCAGTGTGCGAACAAACCGAACTTTGTACACGAAGTTAAATCTTATTTTTACGTCAAGTTCGGTTTGTTATTAGTTGCGAACCAACCGAACTTTGTACACTAAGTTAAATCTTATTTTTACGTAAAGTTCTGTTTGTTATTGATTGCGAACCAACCGAACTTTATACACTAAGTTAAATCTTATTTTACCTGAAGTTCGGTTGGTTAATTGATTGCCAAACAACCGAACTTATTAAACTTAGTCTACTCTTATATTATGTATAGTTCGGTTAGATAGTTGGTTTATATGCAGTGTGCGAACAAACCGAGCTTTGTATACTAAGTTAAACCTTATTTTTACGTCAAGCTCAGTTCGTTATTGGTTGCGAACCAACAGAACTTTGTACACTAAGTTAAATCTTAGTTTTATGTAAAGTTCGGTTTGTTATTGATTGCGAACCAACCGAACTTTGTACACTAAGTTAAATCTTATTTTACCTGAAGTTCGGTTGGTTAATTGGTTGCGAAACAACACTCTGGAAATCCATGAAACTTCCATTAATATAGAGTTCGGTTACCTGCGTGTTTGGATAAAGTAACCGAACTACACTTTCAAGATTAGTTCGGTTACCTGTTCTTCACATAAGGTAACCGAATTACTTCAAAATTTTACATTTTGTTGGAAAATTTGGAGCAATTCAACCAACATTAGCTAAGTTTGGAGCATACCTGGATACCCAAATACTCTTCTTCCGGTTGTGGTTGATAAAATCCATCACTTTCATCTTGAGATTGATTTTGGGGAAGAATACATTCACCATCTAAGAAATAACTCATATCCGGATCATTGTGAAGATTAACAAATACTCTAGGAGAGGATGGAGACGAAGAATCAGATGAGCTTTCATCACTTGAATACCCTAACTTAGTGAATTGGAATTTATTTTTTATTTTCCACTAGTCTAGACGCACGCGCGATGCGCATGCCCTTCTCGTTAAAAGAAATCAAGTTCTTCATTCAATAATTTTCAGTCTACGACATCCATTTACACAAAATTTATTTTTGATGCACTTCAGACTGTAGTTTTCCCGAGACCAAAAAACTTCTAAGACTAAAAAACTTGTTTTTTTTTTTTGAAACTCACATGTTGAGCAACAATATCACCCACTCATCAGAAAAAAAAAAATTTGGAATTAAAAGAAACAAAAACGATTTTCCCTATCAAAAAATGCTCATAAACATTGACTGAAATTAATGATCATAGTCTCTTGCTATTATGCAACAATTCAACAGTTGTTCTTCTCGGGCATCCATATAATCAAAATCACCTCTTCCACTGAATCTACCGGAATAAGTCAAGCCTTCTGACCCAAGAAGCTGATTTTGTAAATTCTAATCCATCTTTACGGCACCAACCATAGCATATAAAATTCATTCTTCAGTTTACTCCAAAAGAAGCATTTGCTAGAAAATATTATATTTTCCAGCATTGGACCTCGTTCACCAAAAATGACTTCAGCTTTTTCCTCAATTTCAACCTACAACACAGTTAAGCAAAAATAAGTTTCATCTCAACATCTACAGGAAACAATATGACATCGTTGTTAAAGAATAATTGTTTCGTTGTTAAAATAATAGATGTCCTACACCTGTAATTGTTTCAAGCTGAATAGTAATTCTAGCTTCTACCTTGTTCATATAAGAAAGAAATGCAATAATTTTTAACTTTTTGAAAAATAAATGAAGGTATTGATCGGGAAACAGATTGCAAGTGTAATTCTCAAACGTATGTATCATATGTAACACATGTATGCCACGACTTAAAAGTAGACTCATTCTCTTCTCGAAGTTCACACTACTCCCATCTTGGCGATTATTTCAAATTTAACCATCATCTACCCTCACACCTACATCATCGCCATTCTCTATATCAGCTTTATGTGTCTTTTTGTGCATATTATATTGACCAATTTATGATGCAGTAACGTGCATAATAAGATTACCACACAGAAAATCAAATTGCATCAAGCTGAATAGTAATTCTAGCTTCTACCTGATACAAATATCGCCAGTAATGTTCATATAAGAAAGAAATGCAATAATTTTTAACTTTTTGAAAAATAAATGAAGGTATTGATCGGGAGTAACAGATTGCAAGTGCATAATTCTCAAACGTATGTATCATATGTAACACATGTATGCCACGACTTAAAAGTAGACTCATTCTCTTCTCGAAGTTCACACTACTCCCATCTTGGCGATTATTTCAAATTTAACCATCATCGACCCTCACACTACCACTACATCATCGCCATTCTCTATATCAGCTTTATGTGTCTTTTGTGCATATTATATTGACCAATTTATGAGATGATTGATTCAGATTCAGTAACGTGCGAATTATAAACCAAAGATATTTGTCCCAACTTTCTATCTGTGGAAACAGAAGTTCCATCTTATTTGTTATACAATTATTAAAGGGTCATCTACACAATGGTTATATTTTTTGTAATTCGTTCACAAAATGATCATATTTTTGTATTTCGTTTACAAAATGGTCACACTTCCATCCGATTTAACACTTTTGAATAAAACGGTGTTAACTTTTCCCAAAATACCCTCCTTTAAAATACCCTCCACATTGAATTAATGGGTTGATGCGGTGGTGCTCAAACGGTGGTGGTGGTGGCAGAAGCTTAAGAATCTTCGCTAAACCCCAGAGGGGAAGCGATGAACCCTTTGGGTGAATGCGGTGTAACGATCCTGAATGCGTTCTTACGATCCTATATGCATTCTAACGATCCTGAATGCGTTCTTATGAACCCTGAACCCTTAACCATGAACCCTGAACCCTGAACCTCCTACAAATAACACCACCATCAAAAAAACTATAATGAAGGAAAAATTTGAAATTATGTATGGAAGAATAATGGGAAGGATATATAAGTAATTTCATTGACATATTTGACTGTGAGTCACCACTTAACTCCCTATTTAACAGAAGTATGACCATTTTGTTAATAGTTTGTAACAATATGACCCTTTTGTAAATCGGGTCTTAATACTATGACCCTTTTGCAATTTGCTCATTATTAAACCATAACCCGCCCATGCTAGTCGAAACCTACAAATAGCCAGTAGTGCATTGTGCTGCCA
Source organism: Papaver bracteatum (assembly GCA_023529315.1). Classification (NCBI taxonomy): domain Eukaryota; kingdom Viridiplantae; phylum Streptophyta; class Magnoliopsida; order Ranunculales; family Papaveraceae; genus Papaver; species Papaver bracteatum. Next base: position 747,667 of record JAJJWX010002200.1, on the reverse strand, counting down.
TATGTTGGAGCTCAAATACATATATCAGATAAATCCACTACATTTTTATAGGAGTATATAAATTACAACTCATAAAAGCCAATCATTTATACATGTTATTCCCAGTGACTTAGCATATGTAAAAACATACGAACCCAGTAATTCAAGGCATATAAATTCTGAAAAAAGCCATAACAATTTACACACCCAATATGAAATTACCCCAATTTTGATCGGTATATCCCTAAAAAAAAATTCCTTCACGTACCAAACAAACTCATCGTTATTCGAAACCTGACAATCAAGAGCTGATCATCGACAAAGAGATTGAAAAGTAAAAAGGATGAAAACGTACCCATTCACGACCTCCATATATGAATATGGATGAATTAAGTTTTTGCCACAGACTTAATGGTTTAATCAAGTGAATTTGGAAGCACAACCCCTAAATCAGGTGAATTAACTTGTTTAAACCTAAATCCGAGCACCAACTCAAGTGAAGTAACTTAGAAAAGAGGAATGAAATAGATTAAATACGGTAAGAGACTAAATCAAAAGAGAGAGCTCGGATTCTGAGAAGAGGAAATCTGTAAAAAGAAAGAGAGACTAAAAGGAATTAAAGAAAAAAGAAGTGAACAGAGGGAGAAAACGAAGATCAGAAGTTATTCTGTAAATATGTGGTGAAGTTAAAGGATATTTTAGTAATTAATGGGGGCTACAGTTGAAAAGTCCCACTTTTCTTTATTATAGTAAGATAAGATAAGATGGTTTTCTCCTTCATCTTCTCTAATTTTACTCTCTAAAAAATTATACTTCTTTTAAAAAAAAACCATCTTTAAATTTAATCTCACTAATTATTTTTTATTTAATCATTTCACTAATCATAAACCAAAAATAATCAAAGGATAGTTCAGGTATTAATATAAATATATTGATAAGGGGTGACCTAGATTTACTTCTAATGTCTTACCCAAAATAAAACAATGGTCCCAAAAAAACAAGGGTCCTAAAAAAGAACGATCTTTTGGGGACTACCCAAAAAAGTGGGGGACTACCCATCAGTTTTTGGGAAGGATATTAGAAGTAATATTTGGTCACCCCTTATAATTTTTTTTTATACCCACTTTACCCTTGATGATAAACTTAGTTAGTGATTAGTTAAAAACTGATTAATGATTAGTGATTAGTGTCTTATAAGTTGATTTTTTTTGTTTGAACATTTTTTTTTGAGAGATGAGAAGAAGAAGGAAATCGGAAGAAGAAGATGGGTGAACCCAAAAATCTTTTTTTGAGTTTAGTAATTATGATATGAGTGATTCATGTGATGATACCTTAGATCTTTTTCTTTAAGAGCCACAACAAGAGTATGATGTTTTGGGTTCTCATGGATACTTCAAATTTAGTTAATGGTGCTTGAATTGGCCAAAACATTCCTAAAAATGAACAATTTACAAATTGATTTCCGTTTGGTTTACAAAGTTCGGCTACAACATTTGAAGAATAGGTTACCGAACTCATCTGCAAGTGTAGTTCGGTTAATGTTTCTAAAAACACAGGTAGCCGAACTCAGCTTTAATGGAGTATTTTGTTTCAAAGAAAAGTTCGGTTATGAAATTTTTTTTATGACGTAACCGAACTAAAAGTTCGGTTGGGAAAAAAATATGAAAAAAGTTGCGACGTAACCGAACTCAATATATAGGTTTTCAGAGAAAAGTTCGGCAAGGAGAAAAAAATTGCGACGTAGTTCGGTTAGGAAAAAAAATTGCGATGTAAAGTTCGGTTAGGAAAAAAATTGCGACGTAACCGAACTTTTTTCTGAAAGAAAAACCTCCATTAAAAGTTGAGTTCGGCTAGTTCGACAAAGTTTTTCACATAATTCCTAACCGAACTTCTCTCTGCAACTTACATTTTCAACTCATTTTAATGATTACTTCTCATTTTTGCAACCAAAAACGAATGACAAGTAATGGGTTTGTTATAATTTTGATTTTGATTTAAATTAAGCTATATATTGTGGTCAATGGTGGTGGTGGTTCAAGGTGGTCGGTGGTGGTGAGCGGCGGGGGTGATGGGAGGAGGTGGTTATATATATAGGTGGTGGTGAAGAGAGGAGGTGGTAATATATATAGATTAAGGGTAGGTTAGTCATTTCCACATTTTAAGACACCCCTTATCATTGTAGGGTGGACATTTGTATCACTGGATAGTCCCCCATTTTTTTTTGGGTAGTCCCCAAAAGATAATTCCTAAAAAATGATTCTTATATTTGGAAATTGAGGAACGAAGCCCACCCAACAACATTCCAAACCTAGTTTTTACCGTCTACTTGTAAAACCATAAATAGAACCCAAACGAACTCTCTTCCAGCATCTTTCACTTTCCTACTCTTCCAAATTAAGGCGGTTCGTTTTTCATCTTTTCGGTGATACGAAGAGATTCCAAAGGTATGATTCTGCTTTGGACTACAATTTCTTAGACATGGTTAGGTTGTTTTATTTTTATTGTGTTCGATAGAATTCCTGAATGATACTATTTCGATTGTTTTCACCTACCAAAACAATCATTCTGAATTCAAGTGTGTTTAAATAACTGTTTTTCGATACGAATTCTGGACTAACACCTGTTTTAACTTCACGAGAGTTGCAGAATGAGTGTTTAGGGCTTTAGGCATATAGTCTGCCCACTCGTTAAAGGTGGTGTTGGCACTTTGTATTCCCCATTCAGCTAGTATTAGCTATAGAAAATCAATATCAGCACCCACCTCTGACTTGTTCATATTTTGGAAATCCAATAAATTGAATTTGGAGTTTGTAGTCGTAATCTGGAGGCAGATTGATTAGTTTAGAAATAATTGATCCCCATGAGTGAGTGATAAATTGTATTTTTCTTTGCACCTCAGCAAGGTATGCCAACATGAACTGCATACCAAGCAAATCTCAGTCGAACTGAGTGAGAAATAGTTTTATTTGAATTACTAAGTGAAGCATCATTCATCTGCATTTTTTTGCTGTATTTATAAGAATCACAATTATAATTGCGTGCAATATCTAATGACCCGTTTCTTTTGACAGAAATGGGTAGAGTAGCAGAAAGTTCACCGGCTCTCAAAAGAAAACGAGCTGATAATCTGAAGCTCAGTGAGGATGAGCGCAAAATTTATGACCTTATCTTAAGTACAGAAGGCAGGGGAATAGCGAAGACGGAAGTAAAATATAAAGTTAAACTAATTACTATCAATGCTCTTAACAAGTCTATCAAATCTCTCAAGGCCAAAGAACTGATAAAAGAGGTTGTTAGCTATGAAGCACGGATACTTCAAAATTGGTGACGTATCCGTATCGGCGCCGTATCAGTATCGGATACTTGGGAATACCTGGGGATACGTATCAAATACTCCATTTAAAGTGTCACTTTTTTTTAATTACAAAAAGGGTAGGGGATACTCTGGGATACCTCTAAAATACTCTACGAGGGATACTTCTTATAATCTAACATTTATTTTGTTATACAAAATCTAAATATTTATAGATATTTGTACTCATGAACATATTGAATCATTATATATAAACTTAATAACTTGTTGACTATAAAAAAAAAAGACTTGATATTTATTTTTATGGTGCTTCAAAAAAAAAAAAACGGTGTTAGAAAAATATAGCTTTACGGCTTATCGGGCAGTCATGTTCTTCATGTTATTTAGAGAGAAATCGGAGTATATATGATTTTATCCATTCAATTAACATAAGTAAGACTAAATTTTCTATCAAAAACAAAAATTAACATAAGTAAGAATGAAACCCAAAATGCCGAAAATTTAATGTTTGCTCATTTAATATATTCAAAATAATAATTTAATATTTTCTCACTTTAATATTCAAAATAATATCTATCGGACTTTTTTATTTTATTATATTTTTTTTTTAATAAATACACGTATCCCACCGTATCTCGTATTCCCATTTTATGAAAATTGATGAATCCCCGTATCAGTGTCACCGTATCAGTATCCCCGTATCAGTATCGGTGCATCATAGGTTGTTAGCATTCAGAACAAAAAAAACATCTTATGGGAAATAGCTTTGAACCCTTGGTTGACGTCGCTGGTGGTGTATGGTACAATGAGGTAGGGAAACTAGATACAGAACTTATTGATAACGCAACATTAGTGTGTTTGAAGTTTATCTCTAAATCGAAGGCTGCAACAGTTGGGGAGATTACTGAATATGTGAACAATATAACTTTGGACGGTGAAGACCTATTTAGAAAGAAGTTTACTGGTCAGGAAATCGAAGGACTTATGCAGAGTCTGATTCTGGACAAGGAGATTGTGGAGGCGCAAAGTACTGGTAAAGGGGACTTTGCGAAAATTCCACTGGGCGAACAATGCTACCGATGTGCACCTAAGAGAGGGCTTCCTAAAACAGGGGCGTTGGCTTCAATTCCTTGCGGAGTTTGTCCTAGTTTGAATGAGTGCACACCTGATGGAATCATCTCTCCCACCACTTGTGTTTACTTCAAGAAATGGTTTGATTTTTAGTGAACTTTGCTAATTCTTACTCAAAAAGAAAAAAAAAAGAAAGAGAGGAAAAAAAACCGGACAATTTTGTTTCGAACTTGTACATGAAGAGCACCTTATCCGCACTGCGAGGTCAATTTACACCCACAAGTGCAGAACATCGTTTCTCTAAAAACCTTGATTCCTAAAGAAGCTAAAATTAGCGAATCTGATCGTGCTGATGAGCTGATGCTCCCTTTTGATTACAACGTAACGACAGGACGGCTGACTACGAGAAGAAAAAAACATACTCCCTCCGTTTCAGGAAAATTGTTACTTTCATTTTTTCAATTTGGCCTATTTTTAGGCTAAAATGAAAAAGTGAAAGTAACACTTTTCCTGAAACGGAAGTAATCCTTTTAATTCTTTCTTTTAGTATTTTTTGTTGTTGTGCTATTTCAGTTTTTCTATTCAGACTACTAATTTTTTATTTTACATATTGCTTATCTGTATATTCATTTCTTGAAGATCTATATTGAAGACTGAATTGACACTGCAATTGCCAATATGCTTAAACAGGTTTTTGATTCTGCTTATTTGGATGATAGCAATCACAATTGCAGAATATATGGAATGTGATTATTTACAAGCTTATCTGTAGCCTTAGGAACTGAGAATGTCACGTCTCACTTAAGCTGTTCATTGCTTTTAACTTAAAAGTTATGTTTAAATCTAGGGAAGTTGCTGTTGCCGTATGTTAGCCTATATGGGGGTATGACACTGTGCACGGTTGAGATACACAACTTGTGCTCAAGGCGTATTACCATCTCCATTTCCTAGAAAGTTATAATAGTTTTCACATTGTATTCGCAAGGCACTGATACGAGTTTCAGCTTTCTGTAATCTTCTGGTTTGTTTGCCTGGTATAGGCGTATAGCTTGCTTTATGCTTCAGCAGGACCGTACAGGTAAATTTAAGAGATAACTCTATGAAATTCTGAGCAAGAGTTCTACTTTCTTATAGCTTTACCAATTTTGCCTTACTTTAAGAGTTCTACTTTTCTTATAATCATCAAGATTTTAATGGTTTTCTGTGAAGTTGATATTGATGCTGAAGAGATTTTTCAGGAATTCCTTCTTTGGTGGTGGAATGCCGAGAACGACTACTCAATTTGGAGGGTTTAGATTTGCAACTAACATGGGTGGTGGTCCAGCTGTTAAAACTGCAACAGCTGAGAGCTTTAATTCAGATATTTCCCATTTTGCTAATATTGTTGTTGAATTTCCTTCCGTCAACCTATTTGTTAAAATCAGTTGAAGAACGAGTCGAAAGAGATTACTTTTCAGTCTGACACCAGACGCCAGGCGCCGTTGGTAAAATGTGTGTCCCATCACCAGGCGCAGATTGGTTTTAAAATTGAGTTCGACACCAGGCACGGTTTTAAACTGCACCTGACTAAAATTTCACTGTCAGGTTTGTCAAATTTTCCCTCCTCTGTGCTTGAAAATGCATGGATATTTTCAGGATCCATACACATGGGATGGGATCTTTAATGAAAGATCTGGAAACAGAATTAAGTGTGCCTCTGACTTAAAATGTGGTGTTTTTGGGGCTAGAAAGTGTCAATCCGCCGTCTGTCTACTGCATGTTTGTCATTTACACAGGGTATCTCAAAAAAATTCCGATGTTTCCCTATGGTTGGCCATTTTTCCTGCATTTTGGAGAAGGGGTAGGGTGGGAACTTCCTTCCATACAATGTCAACTTACTGAGTTGCTGTATTCAAAGTTAACCATTTGCCTCCTTACAAGTAAGACAAAGATTAATGGGGGATATGGCAAGCAGAAGCTGCAGGATTACTACTCCTTCAGCTCTTAATAGCAAGTGCATTTGCAGCAGGTAATGAAAACATAAACTTATGTTTCTCTCATTAGCTCTTCTCACTAAAATTACAATTTTCTTCTTCTTCTCTTATTGAATGACAAACTGAACCGCAGATCTTCAAAACTTTGACTTTGAAAAACCACCAACAAACATACCAAAAAACTCAACAAACCAATTTATACCATTGAATTCAACAATCAATACCCTGCCAGGATGGTCATATCAAGGCAATGTAAAGTATGTTATTTCCTCAGGTCAGGGAGGAAATGCAATATACTTGGGCCAAAATGGAAAGATTAATCAAACACTTAAAGATGATCGAAATTATGATTATTTACTTTTCTATGTTCCCATCTGTAGTTTTCCACTGTAATTTGTTGCGTGGATGAATTGCCAGTGCACTAGTCTTAAGCTATAAAAAGCCGTTTTTTCCCATTAGTTGGCTGGCTAATGGTGTATGGCTTACAATGTTCCAGGCAACTGAAATTGCAAAACAGAAAATTGTGTGCTCTATCAAGAAAATTTGTTCTGTAGAATTGCTTAACCAATTTCTGTAGTGTCTCAAAAATCTATGTCTTCTGTAGAGATTGAGCTCTCGTAGAACAGAAAATAACAAACACTGGTGTCTGCTGAAGTGACATTTTTACTGCATGAACCATCCTCTCAAATTCCAGGGGTATGAATCTAATATCTGCACCAATGTGAGAGCAAACTCAAGATTAGCTCTTAAATGTGGTTTTGTTCACCCAGTTCTGACATTGGTGGACAAAGAAAACGACCATATAACAATGGTAGGTAGCTGCCTAAAAAGATAAAAATGATTGGCTTGAATACAGTGGGAGAATAAATAAATGTAAATTTTTCCAAACAGAATTGTAGGCAGTTTGTAAGTTCGTCTGGTGTCCTTGGCTGTAAGCGGGCATTGGTAAAATGTGGGTTCTATCACCAAACGGATATTAAAACTATGATTAGATTTAACTTGAGTCTGACACCAACCTGGCACATTGTTAAATTGCACCCGAGTAAAATTTCAGTGCACACGTCAAATTTCCTCCCATTGTGCATAAAAATAGATCTTCAAAACCCTGACCTTGTAACTAACGAATCCACTCAAATCTCACTTCATCGATTTTTTTGTTTGTTTGAAACATTAAAAAATAGATAAAAACTATACGTCATTCCTAACGTATCATTGAAAGTAATTGAGGTTAAGAAATTAGGAACTCCGTGATCCCAGATGGAAGTGGTGAAATTATTAATTTCACTGTTATCTGCCGCATTATTTGCTAGTCCATCCGCTGTTTGGTTGCCTTATCTGTAAATATGTGTGAGTGTGTGGTCTGGAATACTTTGGAGAGCGAGGAGGATTTCTTCAATCATCGTTTGAAGGTACCAAGGTAGTGGTGTTTTTGATTCGATGAACTGTATTAGGCTGGTGGAGTCTATCTCAAACCAAACTTTTGGCCATTCGTGATCTATTGCAGTTCTTACCGCTAGGAGTAGAACCCAGGTTTCTGCCATAAGCGCAGTAGTGATTCCCAAGGGTTGGGCAATTGCCTTGATAGTAGTGGTGCCCGATGATCTGCAAATAATACCTGCCCCTGCAGGTCCCATGTGTCCTCTTGCGGCTCCATCTGTATTTATCTTGATCCAGTCTGGGTCTGGAGGTCTCCATCCGATGTAGATTGTTCTTGTGTTTTTGCCTCAAAAGATGGAAGAGGGATATTGCGGATGATTCCGTTGGAATATGGTTGATAAGCTATTGGCCCGGGTGAATTCTTGTTGGAGTTGGAAAGCCATCCGGACAATGTCAGCTGGTCTTTGTTGTTGTCTCCTATATACGAGATGGTTTCTGGCCAGCCATAGCGTCTAGAGAAGGAAACAGAAGGCTGTGGTAGCATAAGTTGGGATTTTTGAAGTTAGTAACTGTTGCAAGGTTGAATTTTGGTTAACCGTCGGGGGTTTGTGCCTGTCAAATTTTGGGACGCACAATAGTTGGGAAAAACATAATTACCAGGCCTCAATTGCGACTCGACAGTGAAGCAATAAGTGGTACACCAATTGGTGCGCCCCTAGACAGGTCGAGTAAAATTTCAGTGCACACGTCAAATTTCCTCCCATTGTGCCTAAAAATAGATCTTCAAAACCCTGACCTTGTAACTAACGAATCCACTCAAATCTCACTTCATCGATTTCATCCTGCTCATCTATAGATTTAGAGAAAGGTTGCAAGATTTTGAGAGTAAGTTCGGTCACTTCATCTTTTTGTAAGCCTTTCAGACGATTTTTGTTATAGGGAAAGCTGATTTATTTAGGGGGAAACATTTTAAGGGGAAAGTTAATATAATTGAGATGTGTATAGGGGGGCATATTTACTGAAATTGACTTTTATAAATTATTTTATATTACCAAATTATCCGCTAACCTAACCCATATCCGACGTCCGACCATGAGCTTCACTATAATAGCTGAGGCCGACAAAAGAATCGTCACTCCCAAAGAGGAAGGAAAACATATAGATGAACGTATTTTGAAGTTTGGATTTTAGGAAAAGTTTAGCTTTAAGATTTGTATTCGTAGTTTAGCTTCAAGATTTGTATTCGTATGCATGTGAACTTTCTTGTCTATGCACGATGGGTGTTTGATAAATTGTGTCATAGATTTTTTCCTGCGTTTCTGAATACGACCATTGGTCTGATGGTATTGTAGTCACTATATAACGTGGAATTAAGTTAGAAAGATTCTTATTGGTAGTGCTAGCTAGCACCTAAAAATTTGTACACTTCTAATTATAGGCATGAGAGAACTTTATGTGAGAGTAGAAGCCCTGAAAGGGGAAAACACCCATACACCAGTCCAGAAATTTAATCACGATGTTGTTGGCTCCACATTGATACAATAATTTTTTATATTTTTCTTTTATGGTTCCAAGGTGTGTTTTGTATCAAAATATTTTGGGATATCCTCGTAGAAATCCAAACAATTTAACTTTGCATGACAGACAAACAAAGTTTGAGTATTGATAAGTGGAAGGACAAAATCGGTATCCTTCCCTGTTTTTTAAGTTTTGATTTTTTATTCCAAATATACCCATTAACTATAGTTAACAGTTGCCAACTATAGTTACTCCTTAAATCCGGTTTGTAACATGGGTAGTATTATAACCCGGATGTAATATGGATACTATATATATCAGCTATGTTTTTTTCCCTCTAAAGTCTTGTTATATTCCGCGCTCCATCTCCACTGTTTTCTTTTGTCTTCATCACTAACTAGAGCCTGCTCCCCTTTTATTATCCCAGCCAGGGTACCTCTCCCTTAAATACTCAATCAACATGCCAAACTGCAAGTTCAAAAAGCACTAAGGTTGTTACCACTGCCAACCATTTTGGCTCTAGTCTGGCTGTTGTTGTTGCATCATCCCAAAGACATCCTACATCATTAAGAATACAACAAATAACATTTGAAATCAAAACCATCAACAATTCAAAATTTCTTATCAAATAACTATGGCATATTTTATAACCACATTTATGTATTACATGTGTCGCTTCCTCATTCAAATTCGACACCAGATTCTGATGAGGGTTGGGCATATTCTTCTGAATGGCAACTCTTTTTTCATCCTTGGAAGTTATATGCGCATCTGCCTTGGATTTCACTTCTTGGAGTAATGACTTGATCAAAGTGAACATTTCGTCTGACTTCAAACCCTTGGCCACGATACTTTGAGAAATATGTGTCAAGTTATCGTAGCGACTTCGATCTGTTGAGGTTGGATCATTTTTACTTAGGATTAACTCCCCAGAAGGGTCAAAAACATCTTCATCTGTAACTTTTCGGGTCCATCTCTTCAAATAGTATCGAGAAGGTAGACTCTTATATTGTAAGTCACGAAACAACTTTAATGCATGAGGGCAGAGGATTCCATCAAATTCAAATTTCCGACGAGTATGAAACTGATTGTTCGGAGATGTTATGTACAAGTGAGTGGATTGTTTTTTGACCTTCCAATTCAGTAGCTCTGTATGTAAGAATTTCTCCATCATCCTTTTCCAATTCCAACGACAAATCAATGGTCTTCTGAAGCGCATCTTGAAAACCATAAAATATCTCTCTTGTGTATACTTTTGATGCTTCGTGCTCTACCGACTAGTCAGAGATCCAATTAGGGGTTGTTGGTTGTGTCTTTTTTTTCAGCTTCACTTTCTTTTTCATAGCAATCAGCCATAACTTTGGAATATTGATCAAGAAAATCACGAAGAAGAATATTCCAAAAATTTGTTGATGTTCTCACACCTCTCTGATGCGGTCATGGAAGCAGAAAAATGACCAAGACTATAAACTTGCGCCCTCTTCTCTCGCAACTCATACAGTCCTTGCAACCATTCATTATCTCTAAGATCAAAATATTCAAGCAACTTGTTCCAACTACGATCAAATTCTTCAACTGTCTCTTGCTCATATATCTAAGCTTTGAACTGCGGCGCGAATGTTTTAGATGCCTTAACTACTTTAGTCAACTATTTCGAAGCATTTAGAAATATATGCCACAAACACAAACCATGATGAGATTCTGGAAATACAAGACCAACAACATCTGAAATAGCTGCAGAATGATATGTAAACACACTTTCAGGTTTCTTCCCACCCATAGCCTCCAAAAAAGTCATAAAAACCCATGCCACAGCATCGTTTGTTTCACCATCTAACAAACCACAGCCAAACAGTATGGGTAGTCCATGATTGCTGAGGCCAACAACTGGCACACATACCATATCAAAGTTGTTTGTCTTGAATGTCGTATCAAAACACACTGAATAGCTGAATAACCAGCAGTCTCTTCTTGATTTTGCATCGCAAAAGAAAACACCACATATCTTACCATCTTCATTAATTCGAAAAGAGTAGAAAAAATGCTTGTTTTCCTGCTTCTTTTGCTTGAGATAACCAAGGAGAAATTATGCATCACCCTTAATGGAAAACCTAGCTGGTGTTTTCTATTCTAAACTGTTCTGGTCAGATACACCGGCTACTTCAGGAAGGGTAAGTTCAAGTGGTCTTGTTCCAGGAGGCTGTGTTTTGTCGGTCATTCTTATCTGGGCGAATCCGAGTTTCCTGGGGGTTTTCAAGTAATGGGAAAACTTTGGTGGGACAAGCTCATGTGTGTGCTCCGAACTGAACCTTATTAATGTATACTTATCACCTATAATAAGTTTAATCTCAAATGCATCTAGACATCCAAACCGTTTAGTTTCTCTTCTTTTTCTAGGTTTCCTGATCATTTTGTAGGTGCTTTCACATGAACAAACTAGTACTTGGCGGTGAATTCTATACACACATTTCTAGCCTTTTTAATGGATAACAAAAAATATACACTTAAACATAGAGTTTCCAAGCATTCAAGGCAATAGTGACCAAAAACTTACATGGGTTGCCCACACTCCCCAGTCTCCAATATGACATCTCCCACTACTGTTGATCTCAGGTGTGGACTAACAGCCATCGGCATTGTAACATTAGGAGAAGACAAATCAACCACAGCTCTTCCAAATGGAATCTTGGGAACCCATGATTGGACCCCTTTCAGAAGCATGTTCTCAATTATCAGAGCTGTGATAGCTACTCAACATCCTGTAGGGTTATTCGCAGCTGCCTGGAGAACCATAATAATAAGTTAGATGTATACGAAGCAAACAATGCAAGCAATTCGATACGAACGAGGATCAAGAACTTGGTTGACCAAGCAAAATCAGTTAAACAAACACACACAAACAAAAAAAGAAGAAGAAAAAAAAAAATCTCTTGAGAAACCTGGAGTTTCTTCACGGTCGCGAGGTCTCTTTCGAGAAGAGTGAATTCTCTTCTCATGTATGCAGTACGTGCTTCCATGGCGTCGTGTAACCCAAGTAGTATCTCGAAAGAATCCGTGGATGGTGCATTGAATTGTAGGTTATTTCTTGAAGAGGATGACACCTTAGATGGGCGTTTGTTGTTTTTGTTTCTTGATGATTGTATTGTGCCCTACCTCTGAAAACTTATATAAATTCAAATCCAATCAAAAACTTAATAATGGTTTTTTCTCTTAAACTATGTTTACAGTTGCAGTACAAATATCAAAGAGAAACAATGGGTTCTGGTCAGTCCTATAAAATAAATTCGGTAGAGCACTAGAAGGTCGCATAAAATAAATTGGGTCTCTGGCCCTCGAGGCGTATAAATTAAAATGAGTTATTGGTCCCGAAGGTTGTATATGTTAAAATGGGTACCTTGATATCAATATTACTCAGATCTGATAGCTTCGTAACATACGGTACCAGATGAATTATTCATGAACTTAATCGAAACAATGGTAAGAGAATAAGCAACTCTGGGTAAATAAACACCAACTTTCACATAATACAATGATTAGATCCATACACTAGGGCCTATAAAATCCTACAAATGAGGTTACGAAGTTGAAAGAAATGAAACACTAATTGAATACTCTTTGACTAATGCTACCAATGAGAACCTTCAAGATTGAATCATGCCTAATGGGGAAGACCACATATATATACCTTTGGCCTACCAATGCTACCATTTCCCATTGTCCAACAACACCTCCACCTAATGTCCAAATGATAAGTACCATCTCTCTTTGTTTCCTTTGCCAGACTTTGTAAAGGTTCCTACTATGTGTAGTTACCTGGACTACTTCTTCTCTCAAATGTAAAATTATTATATCTGTAATGCAATTATGGCGTTTAGTTCTTGAGACATGATTCACAATTGATAAGTACAATTTTATGAGACATGAATCATAGAGGTAGTATGCTCATTAACTGACCCGCAGTACCTCTGCTCGATACTCAAACAAGCATTGTATTGATGACATTTCGTTGAGGCATACAACCAAACAAATAAACTGCAGTGTGTGAAAGCAAATACATATCAGTAAAACAAGCATTGCTAAGAATAATGAGGCATTGGGTTATTGAAATCAATGAGATGCTTGTATTACCTTTGAATCAAGATCAAGTTCTTTGATAGATTTCTTAGCAGCAGAATAAGAACATGATGCATTGATACATAACTTGTTATCCCCGTCGTTGTTATTTGACACCAAATAAAGAAACAAGATGCTACATGATTCCATGAAGTTAATCCTACATTAGAGATGCTTACTTGCAATAACAGATAACCCGTGGATGGATACATCAACTCACCATTTATAAACCTTCATAAATTCTAAATCCTGCATTTTAGGCATTGCAATTTGAAAACTGGATATTTTGGGAATTTAAAGCATTCGTCAAATTGGGTTATCGGTGTCTTCGTCTATACCAGATTTGCGGTAACAAAGAGTTGCATCTAGATTTCTCATAACTTAAGAAAAATGAGGGAGAACGAAGAAAGAAACGAAGAAAAATGAGGGAGAACGAAGAAAAAAAAGGATGGGCAAGTTGGCCATCGGTTCATATTAATGGGTATATACTTTACCCATACACGGTTTAGTTAAGTTAACAACTCAAGGGATTAGAGTGTCATTTCCCCACCGATTCGGTGCAAACCAAGAGCACCCATTTGACTCTGTCCGTCAAAAAAGGTTGACTTAAAATTTGCATGTCTACGAGGGAAAACGGAAACTTTTGGATTTCCTTGAAGATGGCCCAAACATTTTGGATCCTTATAGCATCATTCCCTGTTCAGATGCCTTTATTTGGAAATGATATCACAAGGGGTGCACAACTGCAACATTTTTATTTAGAAAGCCATTGTATTAACCCTTTATAGTTCTGATAGCGTATCGATAGGATTTAATGTTTTCAGGTTCTGATTATATGTATTTGTGCAATGAAAAATAATTACTTGTTGAGCACTAGCTTCACAATTTCTTCTTAATATGCTTGTAATTCTTCTAGATAATTGGTTTTGGCCAGTGGACTTTTGTCTCACCATCCTATAACATGCGATCGAGTAGTTTTGAATTATTGATGGAGTTTGAATGCAGTGCAGATAGTTAGGGTTAATCATGGTTAGGTAAAGACAGACCAAGGAAAATTAGTTAGGTTAAGGTGAGGACAGAATAATAACTCAACATTTTGTTAGGGGGAAAGACAATTTTTTACTCCTCCCCTTTAATGATCTAAAGTCAAACAAAATATACCGTAGTCAAACAATTTTAGTTTTTTCCCTAAACAAATCAGCTTTCCCTATAAAAAAAAATCTTTCAGACCACTTTTGAGTTAACTAAAACAAACCCTTATTAGCCGACGCCCGACAGAAACACCAGACAACATTGGAAACCCATTTTTACTGTCTACCCGAGAAAACAAAAACAAAAACCCCAGACTTCTTCTTCTTCCTCCCGCATCTTTCACTTCACAAGACATCACTTATAAAAGCGCTTCATTTTTCTCATCTTTTCGGTTTGATACGAAAGATTCCAAAGGTATGAATTATGTTTTATTATTACAATTTCTTAGACATGGTTAGGGTTTTCACAGTCAGATTAGATATATTAAGAAATTGTTCTTTTATCTTGAGTGTGTTTGATGAATTTCCTAAGTGAGAAATTTTTGTGCCACTCCCTTGATTGATATTCACCTACCTGAAAAATCAAAACAAATTATAATCAATATTACACATAGCTATGATCAATTTAGCAGCTAACAAATAACATTACTTGTAAATCTCTTTATCCGTATACAAATTGCAATCCGTGGTAACATATTTCATGTTTGTGATTAAATGAAACTGTAGTTTTTGTTATTGCTGTTGTTTCTATGCTAGGCAAAGATTGTAAACCTTACAGGGGTTAGTCGTGGAAGAGTTTAGGGGATTTAAAGTATTTCAAGGGAGTTTTTGAATCCCCTGTTAGTCGTGGGAGAGCTTTTCAAACTCCCTAGAAAAACACTGTTAGTCGTTGGGGACTTTGAGAAAGACCCTTAAAATCCCTGTTAGTGGTAAAACCCTGGAATTAGGATGATTTTATTATCAGAGGGAGTTCCATGTGTAATTAGTGCTTTACCCTAATCTCTCTCAAAAAAGGAGAGATTTGTATTGGGGAGTTTGGTTTCTTGGTTTAACAGAGAATAGGGTTCGTCGACTCAAAATATATATGAGGTCATTAAGGTGTTAGTCCTTTGTGAAAT
Source organism: Papaver bracteatum (assembly GCA_023529315.1). Taxonomy (NCBI): domain Eukaryota; kingdom Viridiplantae; phylum Streptophyta; class Magnoliopsida; order Ranunculales; family Papaveraceae; genus Papaver; species Papaver bracteatum. Next base: position 732,174 of record JAJJWX010002200.1, on the reverse strand, counting down.
GCATTATGATTTTGCTGTCATTCATGTGTAATTAGATAACCAGACTATTATCAGGTCTGAAATTGAGACACCCATTTTCATTAGGTTTCCAAAAGGAGTTCCATGGGTGAGAGATATCATAGGATTTACTGAGATTTGAGTTTTAATCTAGTCTTCCTAGAAAAGATTTGAATTTGGGAAGCATTATTATAAAAAAATTTGGTGATAGTACGGGTTGCCTATTAACTAATCTATTGAGGAACATAATCCGATCTTAGTATTTCGAAAGGTTCTGATTATACCTATTATACCCCCATACGAAAGGAATTGTTCTTTTATAGATCTGTTTTCATTATTAATTGTAACATTATTGTTGGTGTCTTATAAACTGATCTTCACATTCTTTTGACAGAGTCAAAACAATAAAGTTATGCTATACTTCTTTGAAGATTTTGTACATCACACAGTTCTTATAATGAATGGTTACAATGATAATCAGTCTTGAAGGGTGCTGTACCTCTTTATATTCTCTTGTATGCAGTGTATGGGGTCTGATTCCAGCTGTTGTAGTCTTATCTAAAATTGACTTGAACTATCTCAAACTCCCTATTATAAACTCTCCCAAATTCCCCAGAGTTTCTCAAACTCCCTGGACTGAAAACTCATAAACTCTCCCAAATTCTTTATACTCTTCTACACTCCCTCCAAATTCACGTGGATTTAAGTACATTACAATCCCTCAAACTCTCTGGAAATTTTGGGTTGTTTTGCTATTTGTTTCTTTTGATGTTATCTTGTTCCATTAGAGTGCAATTAGCCCCTGCTTCTTGGTATGCCATTTGCAAATTATTGTGGTCATAAATCCGTTTGTCTCTAAGTTTGTAAATTCTATTCTCATTGATCTTTTCTCGAGTTCTTTATCTAGCCATCTACTTTACTCATGAAATATTTAGATTTTCTTTATCTTTTTTAATCTGATTAACTCGAGGATTTGTCTCTCCTAGTGGTATACGAGGGTTAAATGAACCTCTCAAACGTGATTGATTTATAGAAGAAAAGGAAAGAAAGTAATTTCGGACTTCGACATTACTATATGGCAGAAGAAAAAGATGGGTTAATTTAAAAAAGATAGTAATTTGGATCATTCAGCTTCAACTGGTTATTATTAAATAAATTATAAGTTAACTTTTCACTTTTAGACTTTCTGATTATATTGTATGTCTGGTTCGCACAAAAGTACACGAGATTCACATAAAATGTGTAAAATTGGAACTCACTACATTGCTAAATTCAGTTGTATGTGTTGTTTTAGTATGTTTTCATTGGTCATATATACAACGTGTATGAAATCAAAGTTAGCTTCAGATATATCTCAATGTTTCATAGTTCATACTCTTGAATTAAGACCTTAAAGTTCATACTTAGGGCATTCCAACAAATTGAATTTGGAGTTCGTGGTCGTAATCTGGAGGCAAATTAACTAGTATATCTTCTAGAAATAATTGATCCCCATATAAGTGATAAATTGGTACTTCTGCTTATTTTTTGTTTGATTGGTGACTCGGGAATGAGGCTGTGTTCAGAGTCAGCAAGATTTTCCGTTGGATACTCCCCTTATCACTTCCATGTAGTTTGCAGAATTCAAACATGAACTGCTTACCAAGCAGGATTTTAGTTGAAGTCAGATTTTTTTTTATTTGCATTACTAAATGAAACATCATTCATTTGCAGTTTTTTGCTGTATTGATAAGAATCACTTTTTAATTGCGTGATGTAACAAATAATAATTATTAGGATGTGTTTCTACCTGCTTGAGCTGCCTGAGTAAGTAAAACCCATCTCTCGTAAACACCCTGAATTTATTTGTTTCTAGGGTTTCCAACAGGTTTATGTTTTTTTCTTGGATCAATTAGGAAGAGAAGATGAGTTACTTATTAACAACGCTGACAAAGAAGAGAGAAGTGGACTCGATTATTAGAGACACTATTGACAAAGTTCTTGTCCTTCGTTTTGGGAAAGCTTCTGATGCTAAATGTCTGCAACTCGTTGATATTGTGAGTGCTTTGAAATAACTTAGTATATGCACAGCTGAATTGATATTCATAATCAATTAAAGTCACTTCCCTTTTACACCTGTTTGTATCAGCTTGCGAAATCAGCTAGGGAAGTTTCCAAGTTTTGTACCATAGCTTTGGTTGATACTGAAGCAGAAGAGATTCAAGTTTATGTCAAATATTTTGATATTACTTTGGTACCGTCAACCATTTTTTTTCTTTAATGCCCATCATATGAAGATGGATTCAGGGTATCTACGGCTTTTTCTCCACCCAAATAATATGTCTTTGATTGTTTAGGTTGTGTTGTTATTTATACTGTTTCAACTTCAATAGGACTGACGATTGATGTTTCTCGTTAAAGTAGATTAGTATTGAGTTGGAAATTTAATTCCATGTCTTAACTAAATCAGCATTATGACCGAGATTGATATGGCTTCGTTTATACAGGACTGCAGATCATACAAAATGGATAGGGGAATTCCATAGGAAACATGAATTCATTGATGTTGTTGAGGTATGTTGCTTTAGTGATAGTACTCTACTGTGGATATAGGTTCTCTTTATTGTGCATAGTCACCACACATTCATTAACTAGACAGCACTATGACTAGAATTATTTTGACCTTGGCTAGAATTTTCAGATAGTTTGATATTGTATTCTTTTTTCCATATAGTTTGATATTTTCAGATAATTTGTTATTTGTGCAGGCACTATTTAGGGGGGCTATGAAAGGTAAACTAGTTGTGAGTTGCCCTCTTCCACCTGAAAGAATACCTAGATTCCAACTGCTATTTAAGAATGAGTGACAGTTTGTGAAGTCGTAGTACTGCAGAAAGAATATTTTAGATTTGAAGAAGATTAAGAAATTCTAGAGAGTTGAAAATTTTGTTGTGCGTTGAAATGAGTTTGAAATTGGGTTTTTATAGAGAGGGAAATTATAGCTGTTGGATGAGGAACCGGTGAGCGATGATCAAACCAGCGAGCGACAACATGACTGTCGCTGGCCCTAGAATGACCAACGAGCGATATTGTGACCATATGGCGATGGACACTCTATCGATCGTTAGAAACTTTGTCATGTATGCCTAACTGCTATTCCTGGCACATAGGAATATATGTTTTGCACTTTGGCATACCCATAGTGGACGCTAAAATGACAAAAATAAACTGCTTGACATGGGCATAGAAATAGGCCTAAGCAATCAGTTGTACTTTCAAAATTTATACAAATAATGGGCTTAGGCCCTAATAATTTAATGTTCTGTATTTTAAAGTTTTAACCTGCCACCAAGTGTTCAGTCAGTTCGATGTCATCTCCCAGAGCCACTAGTGAGTCCCCATTCCCACTCCCTCCCGGATCTCTTTACTCTTGTTCCGGTTTTTCTACTTTACTATTTCCCCATTCCATCATCCCTATCTTTCTCCTCCCATTGTAGCTTGTTCGGTTGGTTTCGAGTAAAGAAGTAAAAAGAAAAAAGATCAAACTTTACAGATTAAGACCAAGGGGCCGATTCCAGTCTGTAAATTGTATCTACCTGCTTGAGCTTCCTAATTAAAACCCATCTCTCGTACACACCCTGAATTATTTGTTTCTAGGGTTTCCAACAGGTTTATGTTTTTTTCTTGGATCAATTAGGAAGAGAAGATGAGTTACTTATTAACAAGACTGACAAAGAAGCGAGAATTGGACTCGATTAGAGACACTATTGATAGTACTTTACTGTTGATATAGGTGCTCTTTATTGTGCATAGTCACCACACATTTGTTAACTAGACAGCACTGTAACTAGAATTACTTGACCTTGGTGTAGACGGGGCAAAACGAGTTGCTGGTTTTTTCGGAATTAAGGAGACGACCGTGCGGAGGAAATCCCTTGAACCGTGCGAACTGTTAAACCTCACACAGATGCGCTGCAAGAAGGGAATGCTTTGAATTCGAGATATCAATCTGTAGTACTCCGGCCTAAACCAAGACAATGGTCGTTCTAGTGTAAATTCGGTCACAAGAGACGATGGGTCGATCTGTAGGAGGGAATCTGAGAAATGTGTGAGATCAAAGGTAATCGATATTGTAGGTGTGTTGCGTATTCTGAAATAAGATAAGTTCTGAATGATTGAATTTGCTCTATTGAGAGTAATTGCTCCGATGTTGAGTTGTTAATCTCTTGTTTTCTGTTTGACGTGAGATTGTCCTTTTTTCAATCATGATTCAGAGACTTATTTATGCTGCTAGAATTGTAAACACCATGATCCCATGAAGTGTAACAGTTGATGGAATCAAAGAGTGGAGAAATGGAAATCGTGTTAAAACCAGTTGCTCAACGTGCGAAGACTTGGTTGATTTTCCATCCACTATTTTGTTAACTCCTCCAACCGATTGCACGGCTTGCTCACATTCTCATCGTGTGTATGAACACACGTGCCGTAGACCGTCAGACCAAAACCCTAGTTAATATCCCCCATGTGACATGATTGATGTCTCGTGATTGTATAATCTGCAAGGCAGACGTGTATTTAGTTAGTCAGTTGCTGACTTCATGGGACGATGAGTCCTTGTATTGTTGAATCGAACATGATTTGAAAATGTTCTGAAACTCACGAATTGAGATAGAGGTATAATGTATGAATAAACATAATTAATGTGAGCAAATATTGCTCATTCGATGATTTGTTGAATATTGATAGTTGAACCAATATTCCTTGGTTTGAGCAAATGTTGCTCGTTGGTAGCATGACCAAATAAAGTATTAAATCAGAATACTGTTAACTGAACAGAGTATAATTAATAAAATGTTGGTCATGAGATAAACGTAAAATTATTAGCGTTTGAATCTGTAATTATGGACCTTGGACTCAAAACCCTAATTTGATCAATTGATGATTTATTGAAAATAAACCATAGAATGAAGGAGGCACCGGCTACATGGGATTATGGGTCGACCATGTAGCGCCTAGATGCTCACGTGAGCAAATACCAAGGTCTCTTGAAGACTTGTTGATTTTTTGATGAAAGGACGATTAAATGCTCGTTTAGTCATTAAAATAATGCTCGTCTGAGCCTTAGGTGATAAAACCTAATTAATTATGAAGAAATGAGGGACCGACCAAGGGGTCATGAAACCTGCCCTGGGTGGTCACGGGATCGAATAACGATCGTTCCATGAAGCTCCAAATTGTTTGGAAGAGTTTTGGACCTAGTACGTGCAATTGTGCAAATTATGTCAAATTGTGAAAATACGTTGGCCGGATCCTTGCAAGTCAAAGATCCAACCTTGGTCAGTCAAGGTAACATTCTCATGTCACCAAAGTGTTCGTATCTCATTTCTGAGAATTTTGATATTTTCTGATGTGCGTTTGAGCAACATTTTGAGAAAAAAATGAAGAAATCAGGGGTTTTGCTGAAACCGTGAAAACTTCATGAGATGAAGGAAAGATAATAATAATAAAATGAAGGAATCATGAAGTGTGGGACCGGCTATTTCCAAGGCATGGTCGGCCGGCTAATAAGCCTGGTCCCATAGCATTCCCCTAATTTTATTATATTTTTTCATGATTTTATGGAAATATCATAAAATCAAGGAGTTTGTTGAAACTAAGGAGTTTTGTTGAAATTAAGGAGTTTCCTTGAAGTGAAGGAGTTTCCGTGAGATGAAGGAAACAAATAATATTATTAATAAGGGTGTGTGGGGCCGGCTTGGGCATGGTCGGCTGGCTAGGGCCAGGTCCCATGAGCTTTCCCTAATGTTATGTATTATTTTCATGATTTGAAGGAATTTTCATGAGATTAGGAAAATAATAATAAAATAATGAGGAATCATGAGGTATGGGACCGGCCATGACTAGGGCATAGCCAGCTGGCTAGTAGAACGGTCCCACAACACCTTTCCCAATTTTATATTATTTCCTTGATGCGAAGGAAACACCATGAAACTGATGAGTTTCCTTAAAACGAAGGACATTTGATTAAATGAAAGGATTTTCATAAGATCAAGGAAAATAATAAAAATATGATAAAATATAAAATTGGGCGTAGGACTGGACACGGCACGACCGGCCAGCCGGTGGGCCCAGTCCCTTATCGCCTTTGTTAATATTTTATTATTTATTATTTTCTTTCCTATTTTGCATAGGTTCATCGTCCCGTCGTATATTGAAATACTCATTTGTGCATTCGGATGCTCGTTAGTGAATTATTTCTAAGTACACTTGCACCATTTTGGTCGGGGCTTACTCGAAGGTACCTCAAATGCCCGTATGTTGCATATTTATTACTAACCCATGGAATTCTGCTGAGAATTGTCATGAATTGAAGTAAGTAAATATGATGAATAATGTAGAGTATTTTCCAGGGATTCAGTTAATGAATCTAATGATTTAGGAATAATTAGTTGATGGTTCTATACTAGTACGATCGTCTAGGAACATTAATTATTCATGAATTGAGTGATCATGAGCTTGTTGAAGCGTCATATTTCTTTTGTATAGTCATGGAAAACATTTTTACATCCTGAAGACGTTATTACTCTATACTAGCAGGCAAGCTGTCTAGGAGTCGTCCAATCTTTCGATTCTATATAGAAGTAATTACTGAAATTTCTCAGTACTCTTGAGATATGCCGTTGTCTCAGCTGAGAGACTACATATATACATATACTCTGAGAGACAGTATTCTCGGTCAGAGATTTTTGTGGCATGAGCTTTCATGCTTTCGATAAGAGACATGAGCCTCAATACTCATTTGATTGCTGGATCAGGAGTACATACAATTATGGATTTACGCCTTGTTGAAAATCCACCATATACATTAAGTCCCCTGCTTAGTGAGGGACAATCATGTTCCTCAGTCAGCACTGAAATGTGATTTTCCGGTTACGAACGATATAAGCAATTGAACTTAGTCGTAAGATAAGACCTTACCGGATTTTTGATAGTAGGAGAAAACCACGGACGAAGATTCCTGTGGAATTATAGAGAGTCGCCTATTGAGCATGAATTGGTGTTGAACCGCTGATTTTGATGACGGAACCTTGGTCGTTTTAGGATTCACGGGACGAGCCCAATAAGGAAATCCTTGTGAGATTAGGTTTTGGAAATAAAATTTGATATAAAAGGGAATTAATCCTTTTTTTTATTTCACCTTGACCGACCACCACCTTCATCAACTCATCATCTCCCTCACGTCAACGGGAGAAGAAGGAAAAAATTCACCAGAACGCCACCGTCGTCCGACCGGAGTGATAACCTTCCGGCCGACACCTACCAGGTACGCGATTTTTTTTTTGATTTTTTTTTTTTTGCTTGCTGAGTTCATGAATTGTTCATGCTTTGATCATGTTGAAATTATGTACATGTGCATATATGAGTGTGAGTTTTGTAGAAAACTCTTGTTTTTAGAAAACGTATGTTCGTTCGATCGTTAGTTTGAGAAACTATTAATAATCCCTGACCTAGGAGCAGGGGCGGAGCCAGGATTTTAAATGAGGGGGTGCAAAAAAATACACAGGCAAAAAAAAAAAAAAAGCCAAAGAAAAAGAAAAATTGTACATCAAAGATTGTGTACCTTTTAAGTATGATATTGATGATCACCGTCTCCATCATCGTAATATATTAGTAACCTCCAGCAAATCAACCTATTAGTCACAAAAACATACATTTTCCACCATACAATATGATCGAACTTTATATATATGTAGTTTAAATTATAAGAGAATATAGAATCTGTATTCACCAACAACTTCTTAAAGCAAAAAAAAGATAGAACCACAAGATCTAAAAAATTCCCAAAAAAATACCTTATATGCAGCATTTTTACCCAAAATAACACCTTATATGCTTTACCAAAAAACCCAACTTTTACTATATTCAACAATGCCCACGACGTGGTGCCATATATTGAAATCGTTTTCTAATTCTGTCGTTATTGATGCTGCGAAAGATTTCTCGTTCAATATATGTGAGCAAACAGTTATTCATATACTCATCACCAATACGACTTCGCAAACGATTCTTCACTATCTTCATAGCGGAAAACACTCACTCAACGGTAGCTGTAGCAACCGGCAATATCAAAGACAATGTAATCAACAAGTAAACAAGAGGATATACTATATGTCTTTTCGTCCCAACCATTTTCTTGGCAAGCCCACTGATTCCAACCAGCTCAATAAAATCGTTACTAGAAAGCACATCACGACAAATCTAGTTGTCGTTCAAGAATCATAAGATCCATTTCAGAAAAATCAGATGGATATAGTTTAGCAAGACGAATTAACGCACCTTTGTCAAAAGATGAAAAATTCTCGCTTGGATTCAAATGCGACATGCAAAGAAGCAACTCGGTGTTCACTTCATCAAACCGGTCATTAAGGGCTGCAATTTGCATATCAATGGCATTGTTGAACAAACCAACTTGAAAATGATGTAGATTTGTCTCTTCTTGTAAATTGCGTCTACCTCGTCCAAGTGGTACATATGGAGACATCATTTCAGGAACTGCAATATTAGTTTTATCACAAAATGCAGAAATATCATTCATAAGACTATTCCACCCACGATCTCGCATCTCCTGTAGATGGGCTTTAGAGATCTTCACCAAGTTCATAGCATTCACAATGTATTGATCTTTTCGTTGCAATGCTTGTGACAATTCGTTAGTGACTCCTAACAAAGTTCTTACCAGAAATAAAGTAAAGACAAAATCAAATGTCGGCATCAAAATCAGAAAAGTGTATGCTTTTCCCCTCACTTCACTATCACCTTCTCGACTTACAATCTCCAACATTTCTAAAATTGATGGAAACATCGAAATTAAACTCAGCAACGTGTTGTAATGTATACCCCAACGTGTGTCAGAAGGTTGTTTGAGGCTAGTTTCTTGATTCAATCCCGAGCCACTTAAACGTTTACCTTTTTCAACTAGTTCAACCACTCTAGCAAGTTCTTTTTTTCGAAGAACATCTCTGCGTTTGCACGAGGCAGAAACAATTGTAACAACTTCACTAACTATAGTAAAGAACAATGCAACCTCACCATGCTTCGAGCAACATTCATTAATGCCAATTGAAGCGATCTGAAAAACAATGAACAACATAAGCTGAAGGGTTTTCTTTTAAAATGAGCGCTTTAAGTCCGTTGTACTCACCTTGCATATTAGAAGCACCATCGTAACACTGCCCTCTCAATCTCATTATATTTAAATCATATTTAGAAAGTAATGAATCAACTGAATTCTTCAATGAAATTGCCGTCGTTTCAAGGACATGAATGATGCCTATGAACCTTTCAATAATACATCCTTCCTTGTTGACATAACGTATACAAACTGCCATTTTCTCTCTAACAGAAACATCGCGAGACTCGTCAACCATAATAGCAAAAAGGGAATCACCAATGTCTTTGCGAATTACATCCATAGTTTCTATTGCAGCTGCACTCACTATTTGTTTTTGGATGTCTGGTGATGTTAACTTGTTGTTACCAGGAGTACTTTTCAGAACTTCACTCTTAATACTATCATTATGTTCAGCTGTGTAATGAAGGAGTTCAAGAAAGTTACCTTGATTATTTGAAGTATCAGATTCATCATGGCCACGAGAAGCTAATCCTTGACATAAGAGAAACCAAAGACAGTCAATTGATGTGTTCAAACGAATCATGTACCCCAAACTCTCTTGTGCTGTTTGATGTTTAACGATATTCCGAATATGATGTGACTCTTGTAGTAACTCGCGGATTTTCATACAAGCATCATTGTGAACACTATTCTGGTTTCCAACATGTTTTTCTAACTTATCAGGTTGACTCCAATTTGAAAAACCTGCATTTACAAAAGCATCACAAGCACCATTACCCTTAACAAAACTTCTAAAAAGATAACAAGGCAAGCAAAAGGCAGCATCTTTGGAAATGCTATACTCTAGCCAACTTCCATGTCTTAAGAACCAAGCTTCATTGAAACGTCGGTTTGATGGCTTCTTTTGTCCCATTAGCTTTTGTGGAAAAGGAAAATTCTTAGGTTGGCAAGGACCCCTTTGCATATAAGTTCTTCTGACTTTATCTTGATCATTTGGATGATAACTCGAGATCGGTTTTCTCATTGCAGGGTCTGTTGGAAGGTCCCATCTTGATACCTCCTCATCTACAACCGTGGGAGCTGCTTGTGGACTAGGATCAGGGGCAGAAGGTACTTTTGGACCATGAGCACTAGAAGATGAAGGTACTTGAGTACTTGAAATTGAATGTACTTGTTGTGGATCAGTTCCATCAGGAATAATAGAAGATGAAAGAAACTCTTCTGGAGTTCTCTTTCTCTTAGTCACAAACTTGTCCATTCCTAAACAACGATGAAGATTATTTAAAAAAAATGGAATACAATTCTAACTATGGAATTGAACTGAATAGATATGTTTAAAAGTAAAAACACTAAATTATAAGAAACAATAGATACCCAGTATCTTAATTTTTCAAACAAAACAAATTATACTAAAACACCCAAAATTTAATATAAACCCTAACTTTTATTTATATCAAAATCTCCAAAATCAAATTGAAAAAAATACATCAATTAAACAAGAAATAACAAATACCCAGTCTCTTAATTTACCATACATGACGAATTAAACTAAACATTAATCAATTTTATCATGAAGTTATGAACCCTATTTTAAATTTCAAAACTAAAACCTTGGATTGAGAGAAGAAGTCAAGAAGGTACCTGGAAATATAATGATAAGAAACACATAAAAAATACAACCCAAGCAGCCAAGCTCTTAACCTGAAATGGAATCGTGATGATTGAGAAAAGAAGTTTTTTCTTAAGAGAAAAATGTATGAGAGGGAGACTGAGTTAATCGTAAGCTGGACTTTGTTTTGGGAAAAAGAATGAGAAAAATGTAAGTTTTTTCTTAAAAGAAGCATTGGGAACGAATATTATGGGAGAAAGAAAGTCAGTTGGACTTTTCTTTTGGGTTTGCTTTACTTTGGGCTAAGGGGGTGCAAACTATGTGATATAAGGGGGTGCAAATTTTTTTTTTTTTTTTTTTGGCTTGAAAATGCTACGGTGCTATAGATTTTGAAAATATGAGGGGGTGCAACTGCACATGGTTGCAACAAGGTACCTCCGCCCCTGCCTAGGAGAGATTTTTTTATGCATAGACTTGCGTCCAGTGACAAAAACTTTTTTATGAGTTTTCATGAAAACCAAAACTTTATCTTAAAAGATGTGATCTTTCACAAAATCGAAATAAACCCTCATTTCGAAAACGTATGATAGTACGAAGGAAAACTTTTTTCTTTTTTATAAAACCATGACCTGTTCATGGATTTTTTTTTTTTTTGATGAAACCGTGGAATACCCACGAATTTTATTTGGTGAGCCTTGCTCACGTCGATTTTTTTTATTCAGTGAGTAAGTCACGTTCTTTGTTTATATATATATATATATATTAAAATCAAAACTTGAATTTTGTGTAATCGCTAGAAGTAAACAATTATTTATGATGAAATAATGTTTTAGTTTTCATAATTCCATAGTAAATGTTCACGCAATAGAAATATTCATGATTTTATGAAAATCTAAGCTTTTTTGCTCGTCTTTTGTAGGTTTGAAGAAACGAGCAAGTTTTGAAGTGTTAACTCTTGCATTACAATCACTAGTACTGTTAGTGGAATAGTAAAAAGGTAAGAGTTGAGAATTACCATTTTGTAGACGTTTGCATGAGCATTTTTCCAAGTACTTCATTTCGTTGATGTTTGCATATTGTATGAATGATATACTGAAGTGGAATATTGAGGACATGTTACAGCTACTTCGCAAGGATGTCTGACTCCCAAGAAAATGATATCTCCAGAGATGATACATGCATGGATGAGACTTCTATTGGTGAAGAAGAGGAAGAAACACCTGGGATCAAGAATATTCCAAATATAGATGATGCATTTTTCGAGGTTCAGTAGGAAGCCGAAAAATGTCTCAAAACCCCAGCGTATCGTCTTCTGATAAATCCCAGGAATGTTACTCAAAAGAAATTGGTGACTCTTAAGGCAATAATCCGCTTTGGTCTTGAATGAGGAATTTTTCTTGCGTCAGTCATAGAGTTTAAGCTTTCTCGACGACCTTTAGAAAAATTCTATGGATGGGCGAGGCACATGCTGAGTTTTCCTTGTGTTAGAGCTATGTTGGATCAGGCACAAGTAACAAGAGCTTTTTAAGCATATAGAGACTTGTTCATTTTTCATGATGTGCGAGGCATAGTGGCCCTACTTGCTCGTTGGTGCATTCCGACCCATACCTTCATATGCAGATGGGGAGAGTTTACCATCACCTTAGAGGATGTAGCTGCTTTTTTGCATCTCCAAATCACAGGAAATCTTCCTGAGATTTCTTCAGCCAAGGATACGGCAATATCTAATATATTGGCAGCAGAAATGGAAAGGATCAACAAGGCATCTGGAAAGTATTGTTATGCTTACTGGTTAACACGTTGGTGGCCAAGAGATGAGAATCCTGATAGTCCCGTTGACAATATGTTATCTATTGCTTCTTTCTTATGCTTATGGCTGTCCAGAGATGTATTTGAAGATATCAGCAATTTGTTGAAGCCGTTTGTGATTCCCTTTGCTATCAAGATAGCTCAAGGTGAGCAACTTCCAATAGGTAGCCTATTCTTGGGTTCTTTGTACTCTAACTTAGACTCGCTGGTTATAGATTCCAGTGTATCGAACGGCTTTATGAAGATTGAACGCTATGCCAACACGATGTTTCTTCAGGCTTTGATGTGGGAACATTTTAAGAATTACGCTGCCATTCCTCGTACTATCTTGCCAGGACCAAATGCTGATGCTCGTCATGTTTTTTCTGAGAAAGACAATGCTAGGATCATGCGTTGGTCTACAAAGCAGCCTCGATTCAAGACACGTCTCATTGATGTGTTAGACGATGAATCCGAGTTCGATTTCCGCCCATGGGTGTCAATTCCTTCTTGTATTTCTCAGCTGGCAACTTTTAATACTGGAGAGAGTATGTCCTTGGCGTCTGGTGCAGGTCTGAGCGATGGCGAAAGATATTTTATGTTGAGCTGCATTCCTGGTCACTTGATATCAGCGATATATGGAGAACTTTCAGTGGAGTAATATAACATTGACAGTGCGGTTCGAAAAATGGGTATGGATCAGTGTGTTCCAACTTTTCGAAGAAGGAAATCGTCGGTTGAGCAACTTAGGACCCATTTAGACCGTATACATGTGGAAGGAAGTGATCACTGGTTTCATTGCTTCGAGAGAATTATATATGTAACTCCATGTTATGTAGACTTTTGGAATCAACAACTTGAGCGTTTACATGATTTTGTAATGGTTGGTCAACCTCCGGTGAAAGATCCTCCTTCTACTGAGATGATTTCTACTCGACCAAGACTGAAGTATCTTTCTGGTAGTGATAAACGAAAAACGTCTCCAGGATGTTCACAGGTATGTGCCCTTTATGTAATCTTCATAAAATTATGATAATTGTATTTTGATAATTGCATCAAAAAAAATTCCACAGGACGGTCGTAACGTAAGACCTCGAATCCATGTATACTTTTCGGAAACTGAAGCAATTATTCATGGCGGAGAAGGCAGGAGCAAGATTATAAGCTGTTACCTAACACCATAAAGTCCCCAGTTGCTTCTTTGGTGAGTTGTCAATATTTATTTCACTGTGACCCTTTCTTATCCGTATAATTAGGATCATAAAACCAATATTTGTTATTTGGTTATATAATTTTGCTCCCTCAAGTATTGACGGTCTTCAATTCTCTGCTGCTGGGCAGACGGTTTCTGACTCGAGTGTTGAAGAAGAAGTTGAAGTAAGTATTTCTTCATATAACAAATTATGATGCTTAGTAGATAAAATGCTAATTGCTGAGAATACATCCAGGAGGATGTTTCCATGGAAGTGGAGAGTACTGGTGATGCTTGCTCAAAGAATGGTGATAAAGAAAACTCCCAGAGCTCAAAACCGAATGAAAGTAATGGTGTTGTCGATGTTGGTGCGAGCAATTCTGGTTCTTTGAACGCTTTAGAGACCACCCAAGTAAGTATTTCCGTTATATTTTATCCGTAGAAGCATAAACTTATTGATTTTTGAGTGAATGAATGAGAATGCATGTGAATATATAAAAACCTTTGCTGAAAATACGTCACCAGAAAAATTCAGAACTCAGCCTTCTAGCAAAAACGCCATAAAATCTTCGTCCGGTGTCAGATTTTCGCGATCCACATATGTATCCTTATGCCCAGGATATTTACAAGATTTTTCAAAGAATATTTTTAAGTTTTGAGCACGTTAGGGGTTTAAATCGACGAAACAGTAAACATCCAGCAGACTTTCAGGAAATTTTCAGTTGTCATGTAGTCGGATGTTTTGACCACATCTTTTCTCTTGTTAATCGGATTGCTATGGAATTTTGATATGCTGTATATAACATCCATACGAATAGAATGGTATATAAATAAACCATTTATTCTTCACCAATTGCTCCCAGTTCATCATTTTGCATAGGGAAGTGTAAAATCTTCTCAGGCGAGCTTGTTGTAAAACGTGCTTTTGTGACTTTCACGTTATTTGTTAACATCTAGCATTTAGAATGAAGAACTTTGATGATGTTAGACCACTTGTATGTTTTAGTTTATGATTTCTTTTGTTTTCATGCTTGGATGATCCTAATCTCATGTAATCTTCGAATTAGGTGTCAAATACCGAAGTTGAGAATGAAGGAGATAATAATGATGGATTGAGAAACACAGAGGCTATTGATGAAGGAACAACCATATATGCACTTCAAATTCATGAGGAATTGTTGTTGATGTTGTTGAAGATACTGAGACTTCAATTGTTATTGCTTCAGTGGCGGAAGAAGCTGAACCACGCATTGAAGAAGCTGTTGCTATGACTGTAGAAGTGGCTCTAGTGATTGAGAATCGTATAGTGGTGCACGAATACCCAAGTGCATGGATTGCTTTTGATCCTACCTTTGATGCATCACTCCCATATCACGAACTAGTTGGTGGATTCAGCGTTCCCATTGGATATGCCAACTTGTACGAGAAAATATTGAAGAAATTTGGTCACATAATCGTTACTAGAGACCCAAAGCGTGTTTATTCTTTAACAATGCAAGTAAGTGTTATATTGCATGTTTTAAGTGATATATGGCACTAGGGCCAGAAATATTGTGACTCCAGATGTACGCTTTTATTGGGATTTCAACTTGGAGAATTCTGAGAGACTTGGCTTCAACGTGAAGTGGCTTCGTAAGAAGATGAATGTTATTAAGGACTCATGTGAAAAAACATACCTTTTCCCAATGACGCTATGATGGAGAAGGAAGACAAATTTTCCAGGCTGACTGAAGAGTTGAACATGGAGAAGGCGGTTTTATAAGTCTTGAAGGATGCAGAGGAGCAAAAATCTTTCGTTGCTGATTTTCTTTGATTTATTTTCATAATCTTTTGAACTTCTGAGAGATGCGAGGTTTTATTTTTTTGGTTTTTATTGTTTTTGGATAAGTAGATGATTGAGGATTTTCTTTGGGTTTGATAGAGATTTTCTTTATATAAACTGAATTTTGATAAATTGCTGAATTTAAATTACTGAATGCAAGTATTGCAAACATTTACAATGAAAGAAAATTCTAAACGCCAAATATTTGAGGTGCTCGTGCCTTGAATCATCTAATACCTTGAATATCCAAAACCTTAAACGTCAAAGGCCTTGAGCCAATTTTCATATACAACGGCCACGGTCTCCTTGTTGTCCATGTTGATTAACTTGTAGTATCCACCAACAATAGACTTAGAGATCATAAAAGGTCCTTCCCAGCTGGAGTTCTTTGCATAATGAAAGTTACGCTTAGTTGTTTTGAGAGCTAAATCTCCTTTATGGAATTTGTTAGACTTGATCATCCGTGCCCTGAATATTTTCTACTGGTTTGGAATTATTCGTGCAGTGGGATTCCATGTCTGTGGTACGTATGGACACTCGTGCAAATGAGAGTATTTAAGATATTGTTTGTCATGCTTATCCATGTCTTCAGCAATAAATTTTCTGATAGGATGCTCAATTTGAAGAAGTTTCGAGCTTAGCCATTTGGTGAAATATTGCTGAGGCGAGGTTATCCACTCATAGAATTTTGCAATAGTTAAGTTGTTGGTGGAGTAAAGCCCTCGGAACAAATAAGCATATTTGAAAACCGATGATATGGACACATGAGGAGGAATAAGACTTTCCTGAGTACGAAACCTTTTGATGAAAGCATTTGCATCTTCTTCAGGCTTTTGTGTAAGCTCTATCAGGGCTTTGACCTCCTTCAAATACTCGAATGGTGAAATATCTTCTTTTTCTTCTTCTGAATCAAAGGTTTCTTCAACAGAGAAATGTGCAATTTAAGGTGTTGGTGTTACCTTTCCCAGCATGAATCCATGTATGTCCAAGAATCATATCATATCCTGGATCTTCTCGGATTATGTAAAATTTTGTTTCTGTCCAGGATGAATTTATGTTCACCTTGAGAGTAATGTGGCCATAAGCATCTCTAGGTATTCCTTCATGATCTATGATTATTACTGGAGCATGAATAACTTCTTGTAATATGATACAAGCATCTCTGAGAGTTTTCATAGGGATAACATTGACAGCGGTGCCGACATCAATCAATGCTCGTTTGAAATCGTTTCCCTTGAGACAGATTTTGGTGAGAAATCCCCAGTCGTACATTTCTTCGTCTATTGTTGAGGGCGGCTCAAGAAATGCTTCTTGAATCAACAAACTCTTCCCTGACATGATGTGATTCAGTGTAGGAAATATGTCTCCCCTTTGATCCTTTGATAAGTATAACAATTCGCAGACGTGCTCGATTAAGGATTGAACTGCTTTTTTGACAGGTGGTTCAAAAAGAGTGAAGGTTCTGACTGGGAGAGGATCGTTGTGCACTCCTTCGGTACCCAAGTTGAGTTCTCCTGATTCGATCTTTTCTTTAAATATGCGCTTCAAAGTTCTGCAATCACGTGTGGGATGGTTGACGAACCTATGAAAGCGACAGTAACGAGGATTTTCCATGACCTCTTCAGTTAGTTCTTTCTTGACATATGGAAGTTTGTTTACGTCGTCTTGAACCCAGGCATCTAGAAGTTCAATAACTTCCTCAATGGAACAGGGAAAATCAGGTGCCTTTGGATCAGCTTCTGTGTGTTGAGCAGGAACTTGCGTATTATCCTTCTTCTATGTCTTTGAAGGAGTTGAGGAAGTATGTTTGTGTTGTGGCTCAACATTTCGTTTGCCCCCTTCCGCAACCACATTTGTGGAAGGTTAGAGGTTGTATAGTTTGTTGATTAAACATCTGCTACCTCGAGTCTCTCGTGGCTCTTCAACTTTTGTAGTCTTGGCCCTCTCCAATAAAGCAGGTGCAGTAGTTGCTGATCTCTTGGATGCTTCATGAAGTTCTGAGAAAGTATGGAACCTGATATTTTCCAATAAAGCTCTGTATAGTGGAATCATTCCATTGATGCACAATTCCACGAGTTGTTTCTCTGTGACGTTCGTATCATGGAAATCCAAGGCTTGAACTCTGAACCTATTCACATAATCGTTAGGATGTTCGTTGCTCTTTTGAAACATCCTTCCAAGATTAGAGATGGTGATTTTCTCTGAAACGAAGAAATACTTTTTGTAGAAAGCATTAACCATTTATTCCCAACTTTTGGTACTTCCTGGTGCGATGTTGTTGTACCAGGTATATGCCCTGCCTTTCAGAGACTTTGAAAATTCTATCATACGGGCAGTATGGTTATGCGAGAGACATGTTCTCGAGAATTGCCCGTTCCACCATAAAGGGTGAATGTTGGAGAGGTGTAAGCCTTTGGAAGAGGAATTATTTGCGTAGAAGCAGGGTATGGAGGTTGGTGATGATGCACGGAAGGCATTTTGTCTATTCCACGATCCTCCAAGAAATGCTCAAAGTCTTCACGAGTGATGAAAATGGATGACTCTTTTGCTGGTGGATTCTCTGCAACTTTAGGAACTTCCTCATCCTCTACTTCATGGATCAGAGTGACCTCAGGATCAGCGTCTGAAGACGTTTCTTTAGCTTTTCCTTTCTTCTGAGTTTTCTCTTACATCTTGTATGTAAGAGTCTTGAGATAGTTGAATAATTCCTTCTCAGTAGCAGCCATGTTAGTTCGCTTTTTGGCAAGAGTTTCTTGCACCTTCATGAGATCGCCTATAATAGGCGGATTTTTTCTGATTTCATCAAAGACCGGTCGAAGAGTTTATTTTTGATGGCTCCAGTGCCGTCACTTGCAGGGGTAATCACTGGAGCACCAGTATTCGTATGAGTATTGGTGGCAGGTTGCGCCGGTGGAGTGGTAGTAGCAGGTCGCGCCGGTGGAGTGGTGTTGGAAGTACCACTAGAATTTGTGATGTTAGGGTCGGGTGTTGAACCTGGATTGGTAACTGAACCAGACCTAAGACCGACCATCTTTGTGAGAATTTATGTTGCAACCGAGAGAATAACCTCCCACTGTGGTTGCCAATCTGTAGATAGGGCAAAACAAGTTCATGGCTTTTACGAAATTGAGGAGACAACCGTGTGGAGGAAATCCCTTGAACCGAGCGAACTGTTAAACCTCACACAGATTCAATGCAAGAAGGGAGTGCTTTGAATTCGAGAGATTAATCTGTAGTACTCCGGCCTAAACCAAGATAATGATCATTCCAGAGTAAATTCGGTCACAAGATAAGATGGGTCGATGTGTAGGATGGAAGCTGAGAAATGTGTGAGATTAATGGTAATTGATATTGTAGGTGTGTTGCATATTCTTAAATAAAATAAGTTCTGAATGAATGAATTTGCTCTGTTGAGAGTAATTGCTCAGATGTTGAGTTGTTAATCTCTTGTTGTCTGTTTGATGTGAGATTGTTCTCTTTTCAATCATGATTCAGAGACTTATTTATAATGCTAGAATTGTAAACACCATAATCCCATGAAGTGTGACAGTTGGTGGAATCAAAGATTGGAAAAATGGAAATCGTGTTAAAACCAGTTGCTCAACGTGCGGAGACTTGGTTGATTTTCCATCCATTATTTTGTTAACTCCTCCAACTGATTGCACGACTTGCTCACATTCTCATTGTGCGTATGAACACACGTGACGTAGACCGCCAGACCAAAACCCTAGTTAATATCCCCCATGTAACATGATTGATGTCTCATGATTGTAGAGTCTGCAAGGCAGACGTGTATTTAGTTAGTCAGTTGCTGACTTCATGGGACGATGAGTTATTGTTGAATCGAACATGATTTGAAAATATTCTGAGACTCACGAATTGATACATAGGTATAATGTATGAATAAACATAGTTAACATTAGCAAATATTGCTCAATCGATGATTTGTTTAATATTGATAGTTGAACAAATATTCCTTGGTTTGAGCAAATATTGCTCATCTGAGCAAATGTTGCTCATTTGATGAATTATTGGTAGCATGACCAAATAAGTATTAAATTAGAATACTGGCAACTGAACCGAGTATAATTAATAAAATGTTGGTCATGAGATCAACGTAAAATTATTAGCATTTGAATCTGTAATTATGAACCTTGGACTCAAAACCCTAATTTGATCAATTGATGATCAATTAATGATTTATTGAAAATAAAGCACAGAGTGAAGGAGGGACCGGCTACATGGTATTATGGGTCGACCATGTAGCGTCCAGATGCTCACGTGAGCAAATACCAAGGTATCTTGAACACTTGTTGATTTGTTGATGAAAGGACGGTTAAATGCTGGTTTAATCATTAAAATAATGCTCGTCTGAGCCTTAGGTGATAAAACCTAATTAATTATAAAGAGATGAGAGACCGACCAAGGGGTCATGAAACCATCCCTGGGTGGTCACATGATCGAATAACGATCGGTCCATGAAGCTCCAAATTGTTTGGAAGAGTTTTGAAAATAATACGTGCATTTGCGCAAATTAGGTCAAATTTTGAAAATGCGTGGGACCGGCTCCTTGCAAGCTAAAGACCCAACCTTGGTCGGTCAAGGTAACATGCTCACGTCACCAAAGTGTTCGTATCTCAGTTATGAGAATTTTGTTAATTTCAGATGTGCGTTTGAGTAACATTTTGAGAAAATATGAAGAAATCAGGGGTTTTGCTGAAACCGGGAAAACTTCATGAGATGAAGGAAAAATAATAATAAAATGAAGGAATCATGAAGTGTGGGACCGGATATGGCCAAGGCATGGCCGGCCGGCTAATGATCCCGGTCCCATAGCATTCCCCTAATTTTATTATATTTTTTCATGATTTTATGGGAATATCATAAAATCAAGGAGTTTGTTGAAACTAAGGAGTTTTGTTGAAATCATGGAGTTTCCTTGAAGTGAAGGAGTTTCCATGAGATGAAGGAAACAAATAATATTAATAATAATAAAATAAGGGCGTATGGGACCAGCTTGGGCATGGTCGGCCGGCTAGGGCCCGGTCCATTGAGCTTTCCCTAATTTTATGTATTATTTTCATGATTTGAAGGAATTTTCATGAGATTAAGGAGTTTTCATGAGATTAGGGAAATAATAATAAAATAATAAGGAATCATGAGGTGTGGGACCGGCCATGACTAGGGCATAGCCAGCTGGCTAGTAAACACGGTCCCACGACACCTTTCCTATTTTATATTATTTCCTTGATGCGAAGGAAACACCATGAAACTGAGGAGTTTCCTTAAAACGAATGACATTTGTTCAAATGAAAGGATTTTCATAAGATCAAGGAAAATAATAAAATAAATGATAAAATATAAAATTATACGTGGGACTGGCCACGGCACGACCGGACGGTGGGTCCAGTCCCTTAGCGCCTTGGTTAATATTTTATTATTTATTATTTTCTTTCCTATTTTGCGTAGGTTCATCGTCCCGTCATATTTTGAAATACTCATTTGTGAATTCATATGCTCGTTAGTGCATTATTGATAAGTACACTTGCACCATTTTGGTCGGGGCTTACTCGAAGGTACCTCAGATGCCTGTACATTGCATATTTATTACTAACCCATGGAATTCTGCTGGGAATTGTTATGATTTGAAGTAAGGAAATATGATGAATAATGTAGAGTATTTTTCATGGATTCAGTTAATGAATCTAATGATTTAGGAATAATTAATTGATGGTTCTATACTAGTATGATCGTCTAGGAGCATTAATTATTCATGAATTGAGTGATCATGAGCTTGTTGAAGCGTCATATTTCTTTTGTATAGTTAGGGAAAACATTGTTTCATCCTGAAGCAGTTATTGCTTTATACTAGCAGGCAAGATGTCTAGGAACCGTCCAATCTTCCGAATCTATATAAAAGTAATTACTGAAATTGGTCAGTATTCATTAGATACGCCGTTGTCTCAGCTGAGATACTACATATCTACATTTACTCTACGAGATAGTATTCTCAGTAAGAGATTCTTATGTTGGTGCAAAAATTAATCACCCCAACAATCTTCGAGATGTGTTTATGATGATCGGATCGCCGCCGTTGATTATCTTCTCCAATGAATTCTTGATGAAAAGAGGTGGGGGTACCTGCAAAGACACTCCGATGCTAAAATCGACAAGAGTTCTATACAAGTAGGTTGTTAATAAAAGGAATAGAAATTGTGTACCTTTTGTGTTGAGATTTAGCCTCTATATATAGGCAGAAATAGATGTAGCTTTAGGGCTTTGATAGTTATCCCAATAACTTCCCTCATCTGTATAAATCTCAAATAACATCCAGATTCATGATAAACCCTAATATTTATCATAATCCTCATTTATCTTAAATAATAATTATCTTAAATAATTATTAATATTTAAGATAATTATCCCCTTTTATTTAGGATCCTGCATTTATCTCAAATAATATTAATAATTATAAATAAATAAATATTCAAGACCCTTGGGCTTCAATAATAAGCCTACTGGGTTTCCACAATAAACCCACCGGTTTCCCTAACAACCCAAATCCAGGATTCCACAATAATCCATGTGGGTTTCCACAATAAACCCACCGGTTTCCGATAACCGTATGGGTTTCCACAATAAGCCATGTGGGTTTCCACAATAAACCCATCGGTTTCCACAATAAACCCATCGGTTTCCACAATAAACCGTATTAGGCTTCCACAATAAGCCATGTGGGTTTCCAAAATAAACCCTGCGGTTTCCACAATAAACCGTATTAGGCTTCCACAAT
The DNA here is from genome assembly GCA_023529315.1 of Papaver bracteatum. Classification (NCBI taxonomy): domain Eukaryota; kingdom Viridiplantae; phylum Streptophyta; class Magnoliopsida; order Ranunculales; family Papaveraceae; genus Papaver; species Papaver bracteatum. The sequence continues at coordinate 709,861 of JAJJWX010002200.1, read as the reverse complement.
AAGCCATGTGGGTTTCTACAATAAACCCACCGGTTTCCACAATAAACCGTATTAGGCTTCCACAATAAGCCATGTGGGTTTCCACAATAAACCTTGCGGTTTCCACAATAAATTGTATTAGGCTTCCACAATAAGCCATGTGGGTTTCCACAATAAACCCACAGGTTTCCACAATAAACCGTAATAGGCTTCCACAATAAGCCATGTGAGTTTCCAAAATAAATCCACCGGTTTCCACAATAAACCGTACTAGGCTTCCACAATAATCCATGTGGGTTTCCACAATAAACCCACCGGTTTCCACAATAAACCGTATTAGGCTTCCACAATAAGCCATATTGTACCGACATCGAATAGTTTGTGTGGTACGCACATACACTATTTTAATAGGGTACAAACAATGGCACGAGCTTTCATGATTTCGATAAGAGACATGAGCCTCAATACTCATCTGATTACTGGATCAAAAGTACATACAATTATGGGTTTATGATATTATCCCTTGTCGAAAATCCACCATCTACACTTGGTTAGAATTTTCAGATAGTTTGATAATGTTTTCTTTTTCCAGATAGTTTGATATTTTTAGATAATTTTTTATTTGTGCAGGTAATATTCAGGGGGGATATGAAAGGTAAATTGATTGTGAGTTTCCCTCTTCCACCTGAAAGAATACCTAGATTCCAACTGCTATTCGAGGACGTGTGAAAGTTTATGAAGTCGTAGTACTGCACAAAGAATGTTTTAGATTTGAAGAGGATTAAGAATTTCTTGAGAGATTTGAAATTTTTGTTGTGCGTTGAAATGAGTTTGAAATTGGTTTTTTATAGTGACGGGGAATTATAGCCATTGGATGGGGAACCAGTGAGCGATGATCAAACCAGCGAGTGACAACATGACTGTCGTTGGCGCTAGAATGGCTAACGAGCGATATTGTGACCATATGGTGATGGACACTCTATCGATCGTTAGAAACTTTGTCATGTATGCCTAACTGCTATTCCTGGCACATAGGCATATATGTTTCTCACTTTGGCATACCCATAGTGGGCGCTAAAATGACAAAAATAAACTGCTTGACATGGGCATAGAAATAGGCCTAAGCAAGCAGTTGTACTTGTAAAATTTATACAAATAATGGGCTTAGGCCTTAATAATTTAATGTTTCGTATTTTAAAGTTTTAACCAGCCAGCATGTGTTCTGTCAGTTCGATGTCATCTCCCAGAGCCAGTAGTGACTCCTAATTCCCATCTCCCCCGAATATTTTTACTCTTGTTCTGGTTTTTCTGCTTTACCATTTTCCCTTTCCATCATCCCTCTCTTTCTCCTACCGTTGTAGCTTGTTCGGCTGGTTTCGGTTAAGAAGTAAAATGTCTTAAAAAGAATTAAATAATTTTACCCATGTATGAAATTCGTCTTCCTCCATCGTCCCAGTGTTGGGGTTTATCTCGTCATATTGGAAACACGCTCAAAGTATGATTTCATTACTCAAAAAGGTGCTTACAAGGATGAAAAATAATAAAACAGATATTTACAACGGTGAAAGGGTATTACAGAACCTCCTGTTACAAATACAGCGCTGTTACAAAGAAAACGATAACGCCCAACTGCTGCAGAACAACAGTCGCAGAGATATAAAACAACGACAGACTACAAGTGTTGTTTGTGCATCTTCTTTCTCTCTTTTCTGCTGATAAAGAACAAGCTCACTGCATTTGATTTCTCGCGCTATTTTTCTCCCCTTAACTCTCCATCCCTCCTCTGCTCGACCCCATCAACCTACTTATACACCTTTGTACCAAGAACTACTCATTAATTCAAAAAAAATCTTCCCATCACTCGGCAGTCAATGAAAATATTCCCGAGAAATTTTCTTTCCATTCTTGTCTTCTTACGATGTGTTCTCTGGCTAACATGTTCCAACACGTTCCTTATTCTTCTCTGACAGCAACCAACACGTTGTACCCACGAACAAACTTTCCCAAAATAACTCTGAAATTAAAACAGAATATCTGAGAATATAATTCATCCCATGTTTGATGATTTCTTTCATTATTTACGTGCATGAATCAAATACCTTTCCTGTTTTAGTGTAATAGCATCATTCCAAGTCAAATCCGAGAGAAACTAGGTAAATATTACGTCTAATTTTGTCACTAAAATCTCCGCAGCAGCCAAGTCCATTTCCTGCCTTTTTTCCCATTTTCAAACGAAGAAGGTGGTTGCCCTTAACCAATGATGGGGTGCGGTTAATAGTTGGCGCCCTGGGTGCGAATAGCAGAGAAGGTCCCCCTTAGTAACTGAGGTGCCCTTATCCACAATGGGGGTCCGAATAGCAAATATCCTTCGGGGGTCCAAAAAGTACTTTTCGAGCAACTTTTTCCACACAAATGTATTTCTCCAAAAATACCTACATAAACATAAAAACACCATAATAAGTATAAAATCGAGTACCAACAATATAGAAAATTGAGGACAACTTAGACAAAAAAAAGTGTATTTCAAATAAATACCCCCAAACTTATTATTCGCTAGTCCTGGAGCAAAACTAATCTAGAAAATAAAATTCTAACTCACTGTTGCAGGCATCACGGCTACACTTAGCACGTGCAACAAGCCGTTGAACTGCTAGGTGGCCCTAGCGGCCGAGTGTTGTCCCGGGAGGGTTTACAAGAGATGTACCCACAAAACCTTTACTCCAGACCCTAGCTATCTATGCAGAACCTTGGAAGGAACTAAATAATCTCCTGGGTTTGAATACAATCATTGAATATAGGAGGAAGTACCCTGATGCGAAATTCTAATTGTTGTACATGAGTTTGCACTCAAGAATACTAAAATTCATATGTAAGTGACAGAGCTCTACTCAGATAATCTCACTATGGGCATCATAACCAGATTCAAACTAATCACATGAAAAGATCAAGAAGATGGATATAGATAAAAACATAGATGGTTTCAAGGTGAACGGTGTTTCCCATATCTTTCTGAAGGCCTCTGCTAAGATGAACCTATCCTAATGAACAAAGATACCGGTCAAACTAATATCAACTCAACTGGCATATACAAGGGGACCAGCGGTCGATAATCCTAACTCTAGGTCAACACAACTGGCATATACAAGGGAACCAGCGGTCAACTTTATTGAATTTATTCCGTTTGGTCTAATGGTCTGGTCTCATTTTTTTTATTGGTATCTCAATCACTCTATTTCACTCTAGCAATGGTGACAACTTGATTAGTGGGCCCTACTAAATCACTTAAAAGAAAATAAAATTAAAAACAGAAGGTGAAAAGGACTCAACGAGATACGACGAAACTCCCATGTTATTTCTAACACCTGAGCTCTGTCCTTTTATGAATAGACTCTATATATGTTTCCATCTAGTCAGATTGGTTCCTCAACTCCTACAACTAAGATGCTTCCATCCACTTAGATTGGTTAGTGCCAACCTTAATAGGCAAAATTTTCTAGGCTCTGGAGTTTATTTATTTATACTGCAACTAAAAGGTTTCTCCCATACCCCCAAACTTAAATCTAACATTGTCCTCAATGTTCTAAAGATTAAATTAAAAGCATGAAGAAGAGAAACTGTTACCACCTGAAGAAAATAGTTAAGGAAAGATATTACCGTGTTGCATGAGCATGGATTACCTCCCAAGAAGTGCTAAGTTTAAAGTCTTCATCCAAACATTGTAAGAGATTAGTCACCTCGAAGATATATATATAACAACAGCTGAAATAATTGCGGGTCATCTGGAGCAAAAAGTGCTAACCACAAGAAGAGGAGACTGCAACAGACCAGGAAGATATCCAACACACCCTTATCTATTTTTTTTTGTTTAATATAACTACATATAGTTGTGTTTTGGGTTCATGATCTATAAAGGGTCTAGATAAAAAGTTTTTATCGGCTGGATTTCCTCAAAGCAGGATCATGAAGATCAGGTTCTAGAGTCTGGAAATAATCAACAAAGAACTTAGAAGCACATAACAATAACCCGAATAACTAGGGATCCTCTAAGTCAATCAAATTTGACTCACACAGTTGACCATAGTGGAGGTCATTCTTAAGCAAATGTGTCGAACCTAATTTTCTAAAGTAATTAGGTTTAGTCTCAAAACTTAATAACCGACACATCTGAAATTCATATGTTCCCACAATTGGAAAGAAGATTTTTGGTGGGAAAACAAAGTCAATCGTGGTATCGTAGCCTGGGTTAACCACATCAACCAGAGGATGGGTTTCTAATAACTGAACTTCTCTATGGACACAACTAGGTTCAGTAAAAAGTGTATGAAGATAATCTTGTAAAATGGTTGAATCACAGATGTCCGTTCCTAAGTGAGGGGACTTTCTGAGAGTTGAAGGTAAGGCACTAGGAAAGTGATAATCACCCCCAAACTTAGAGTTCTCAGTGTCTCTAGATAGACTAGTCACAATCTCCCTAATTTCTAGATCATCAGATTCTTGAAAAGGGTCAATTGATTCTTCTAAGTTACAATCAGCATCCTCACTTATCTCTACGAGTTTATCTTCTTCTAAGACTAGCGTTTTTAACTCAATAGACTCTAAAATAGTATTCTCAGGGTAACTCTTTCCTCTAAACCATCATCACAATCATATAAAAGATTAGTAAAGGCTCATTAACTAAGGTGTTAATCATAGTTACTTCCTCCGATTCACTTATAGGCACATCAAATAATGATTATGCAACATATTGCAGGCTAAAGGATCAAGAACTACATCGTCTAAAATGGTGGCATCTCTAGTCAAATCCCCGTCCTTTCGAATAAGTGAATAATCATTAAAATTATTGGGATTTGAACCAGAAATAGTACTATCATTATAAAGCTCAACTGGAGTTACAATTTCCTTATCACTATGCCTGCATATGTATGATTCTTCATTAACACTATCCTCATAATTATAATAATATAAAAATGGTTGAACCTCATCTAAGATAGTGTCTCCAATTCTATCTTCGTCATCTTGATTAGGTGAATAGTAACTATCCTCATTTTCAAGGGTGAAACTGGGAACACTGTGTTGGAAATTTATATTATTTTGAGCAATTCTTTCATTCGTCTCAGCTATCCGCTTGAGGGTATCTTCTAAATAAGGTTCACCCATTATTTTAGTTCTTTCGTCCATAACTATACCATTCATCTCAGCTAACTTACGTGTCAAATCAGCTAACTTCCTAAGGGACTCTTCTAAAGGAGGAATAGGAATAGGGGGATCATAAAAATGACTACTTTTCAATAATTTGATTGTATCTTCCAAATACGAAGAACTAGTACTATAATCTTCTTGCTCGAATGACCGATGCTCGTGTGGATAGTAATTGGGCTCGCCATGGTATGACCCATAACCTTCAAAAGATTGGCATTCCTAACCACTATTCACACTATGGTCATAAAAAGAGTAATGTTCATATTGTTCAGTTAGATAATCATTATATTGGCTACTATAATACCAGTTTGACATCCTAACTGCAAGAGAATTATACACAAGCACAAACAAGGTTGACTCGACCAAAAAAAGCCTATTTAGTCTAGAAAACAAAAAGCATGATGGCTCCCTTAGATTGTTTCTAGACCAGCTTCTACTCTTACAAGAGGCAACTAGGTACAATTTTATCAAACCTCGTAGGACAATCCGAATAAAGTAAGACGGAGAGAAGTGGGAGAATCTCAGAGGAGATTTGATACCCCCACCTATTTGGCAACACTTCCCTGGGTTAAAAGGCATCTCCAATCGACTTCCATTAATCTTCTTGAACTTTGAGCTAGGCTAACTAGATACCCAATATGATCCTTTTGAACGACTTTTCTATAAGCTCGTTACCCTACGGTCTCGTTCTAGTCCAAATTTTAAGGCTTAGGTTCGCGTAGGTTACGTGTTCCTTAGGCGAGCAAGAAGAAAACGGTGATGAAATCTGAGTCCTTATCTTAATTTGGCCAGGCCTTTCCATTTACTAGAAATTTATAACCGTATTCAATTCCTTAACATATATGCATACAAAATCATCCAGTAAACCTGCTGACAGGGGATTCGCGGGTGTTTAGAATTCTTACCTCCCGTTTCAGACGGGGGATGAACCATTGAGGTCGACTCGGGCCACCGACTCCTATGTCAGTGTACGAACCCGAGGGGCCGAGACAGTATCGTAACCGTCGTCCTTCCCTGTGCAGTTTATATTTAAACTAACCTTTCCTTAGGGTTTTAAAAATAAAGTCCAATGTCCAATGTCCAAAAATAAAAAATGAAAATGTTCAAAAATAAAAGATTACAAAAATATATTCCTAATTACAGTTTCTAAAAATAAAAGAATAAAATCTAAAAATTAAAATCTACTAAAAATAAAATAACTATGTATAAAATCTTCGTCTTCACTCCTTTTGGATTCCTCATTTCTTTCCTTTTTGGCTTCGCTTTTCTTTTCAGCACTTTCTTTTCTTTTGCTCAGCTCCAAATCTGAAAGCAAACAAGAAATACCAAAACGCGTAAAAAATGAAAATAAAAAAAAAATCTATAAATAAGTCCGCGTTGGCGGCGCCAAAAATTGATCGAATTTTAGATAGTGGTAAGAAAGGTTGTCGTTCACTCGGACTTGATGAGATTGATTTTAAGAATTAAAAAAACTAAAATGAAAGAAAAATATATACAAAATGTTGTCACAAGATGAAGAGAGTTACTGGGACTAGGATTTCGTCGAATTCATAACATAGGGTTCAATTTATTTATTCTCAACAAATAAAATTAACATGGACTCTGATTTTGCCAAGTTACATTCTCAAAAGAATAGTTGTAAATCCTAAGCATGATGTATAGAAATATTTAAGCAAAGCATACCTCATCAAATTAAATGACAACCAATTAATTCAAATCATATTTCAATTAAAACTAATGCAAAAGTCTTAAAAAGAATTAAATAATTTTACCCATGTATGAAATTCTTCTTTCTCCATCGTCCCAGTGTTGGGGTCTATCTCATCATATTGGAAACACGCTCAAAGTATGATTTCATTGCTCAAAAAGGTGCTTACGAGGATGAAAAATAATAAAACAGAGATATGCAACGGAGAAAGGGTGTTACAGAACCTCCTGTTACAAATAAAACGTTGTTACAAAGAAAACGATAACTCCCAACTGCTGCATAACAACAGTCGCATAGAGATGAATAGATGATAATTAAAACAATGACAGACTACAAGTGGTGTATGTACGTCTTCTTCCTCTCTTCTCTGCTGATGAAGAACAACCTCACTGTGAAAAAGCGGGGATCTAACAACCTCACCCAATATTTCGATTAGCAATCTGTATGGACAACTCTGAGTATTTTTCTAGAGAATCAACTATACAGTTAGACTCAATCAATAGAAAATACTCAACGAGTTATTATCTCAATCTCTCAATTTGATTTACTCAATAAAATATGATTCGCGAGTCTTAATCAAAGAGAGATAACTTGGATGGTATCAAAAACCAATATCCAAGTGTCAATCAATTTAAATCAACAACCAATAATGGTCGGATATTCTAATTGATTGAACAACGTACAACCTGTATTATTTCAATTATATAACTAAATATAATGCGGAAAAGAAATAACACAGACACCAGAATTTTGTTAACGAGGAAACCACAAATGCAAAAAAAAACCCGGGACCTAGTCCAGATTAAACATACATTGTATTAAGCCGCTACAGACACTAGCCTACTCCAAGCTAACTTAGTTCTGGACTGTAGTTGAACCCAAATCAATCTCACACTGATCCAAGGTACAATTATGCTCTTACACCTATGATCCCAGTAGGATACTGCACACTTTATTCCCTTAGATGATCTCACCCACAACCAAGAGTTGCTACGACCCAAATTCGAAGACTTTAATAAACAAATATGTCTCACACAGAAAAATCTACATGTAATAGATAAATTCGTCTCCCACGAATAAACCTACAAGTTTTGTTCCGTCTTTTGATAAATCAATGTGAACATGAACTAATTGATAAAACCAGATTTTTATTCCCAAAGAACAACTCAGTTTTATCAATCAACTCACAATAAAATTAATCGACACAGCGAAGAAAATTATTGAGGAATCACAAACGATGATACGAAGATGTTTGTGACTACTTTTATATCTTGCCTATCGGAGATAGAAATCTCAAGCCAATTATTATAATTGTACTCGTACGATAGAAACAGCAAGATCAGATTACACAACTACAAGAAAAGTAATATTGGTCTGGCTTCACAATCCCAATGAAGTCTTTAAGTCGTAAACATGGTTTTAGAAGAAGAAAACCAAAGGTTAAAGGAGAATCGACTCTAGATTAGCAAACTAGTATCACACAGAATGTGTGGGGATTAGGTTTCCCAGTTGCTAGAGTTCTCCCTTATATAGTCTTTCAAATCAGGGTTTGCAATCAATATTAGCTTACTAACAAAGCATTCAATATTCACCGTTAGATGAAAACCTGATTAGATACAAGCTAATATCTTTCAACAGTTAGATCGAAAACTTAGCTTGCCATACACACATGAATTATAAATCCACGGTTTGCTAAAGCATTCCTTAGTTAATTAAGATAAGTTCACGAACATCGTTTTCGGACATAACCTCTCAAGTTCGCGGACTCAAGTTAACCGGTTGGAGTTCACAAACTCCAGCAGAAATTCTCGGTTTCGAGAACCTCCGTTAGTTCGCGGACTGGGTTCGCGGACTGAAATTAAGCTACAACTCCATCAGAAATTCTCGGGTTTGAGAACTATGCCAGTTCGCGGACTGGGTTCGCGGACTGAGTTGGCGTTCACGTTCCGGTTCCACTTGATCAACAAAATTCGCAAACTTCGGTTCAAGTGCTAAGGGCTTATACATATATGTGTTTCCACAACAATGTTTATATCCCCCAATAGTTATATAGTCTAAACTCTCATTTTAATCATTGAAACATTCTCAGAGGGCCTTATATAGTTGTTATTCACAAATTATTTTTCGTCAGAGCGATTTCCAAGATGATTGAAACGTAACATGACTTTCGTCACTAGGTAAAGATGAACTCGGCTAAAGCGAAAGCTTTACAAACACATATTTATAGAAATAGATAAGCGAGATATACTCAACTCGAAATATCATATGTGCATATTCTTAGTCTATATAGTAATACAACTTTTGTCTCAAGATAGGAGATAGAGTAGATAGACTTTCGAGTGATAGATAAGTTCAAGCCTCCACATACCTTTTAGTCGATGAAGATCCACTGGTTCCTTGAGTATTCCTTCGTCTTATATGATGATTGCCATGGAGTTCTTGAGCTCAACTACACTTTCTATCCTTGTCTGAGACCTTAGCTATAGTAGACTAGAAATCAAGACTTTATAGTTTTGATCACTAACATTGACTAACATGCTTGAGATAGCAACTCATGCGAGTTCGACCGAGCAATGCTCTAACACACTGCACTTGATTTCTCATGCTATTTTTCTCCCCTTAACTCTCCATCCCCTCTTTGCTCGACCCCATTAACCTACTTATACACCTTTGGACCCAGAATTACTCCTCATTAATTCAAAAAAATCTCCCCATCACTCGGCAGTCAATGAAAATATTACCGAGAAGTTTTCTTTCCATTCTTGTCTCCTTACGATGTTTTCTCTGGATAACATGTTCCAACACGTTCCTTATTCTTCTCTGACAGCAACCAACACGTTGTACCCACGAACAAACTTCCCAAAATAACTCTGAAATTAAAACAGAATATCCGAGAATATAATTCATCCCATGTTTGATGATTTCTTCCATTATTTACGTGCATGAATCAAATACCTTTACTTTTTTAGTGTAACAACATCATTCCAAGTCAAATCCGAGAGAAACTCGACAAATATTACGTCTAATTCTGTCTCTGAAATCTCCGCAGCATCTCAGTCCATTTCCCGCCTTTTTTTTATTTTCAAACAAAGAAGGTGGTTGCCCCTTAACCAATGATGGGGTGTGGTTAACAGTTGATGCCCTGGGGTGCGAATAGCAGAGAAGGTCCCCCTTAGTTACTAAGGTGCCCTTATCCACAATGGGGGTCCGAATAGCAAATGTCCTCCGGGGGGTCCAAAAAGCACTTTTCGAGCAACTTTTTCCACACAAGTGTATTTCTCCAGAAACACCTACATAAACATAAAAATGCCATAATAAGTTCTTTATAAACTAAGGAATGCAATTGCAAACTGTGGCTATATAGTTTATTAACCGATTCGAGTGAATCAAATCGTTTTTGCTTCGATTGTGTCTTTTGTTATCAAACAACTCAAACATTTGGTTACACAAACCTAGAAACGTGTCTCTAACTAGTTCGTTTGAGTCATTTGAACTAGTTATGGTGAAGAAGAATATGGTTGATATGAAAGTTATCATATGGCTAACCATTTGGTTAGTTGTGTTGAACCAACTAATGTACAAGTTGGGTACAGTTACACAAACCTAGAAACGTGCATTACATGTGTTTATAACAAGTTATGTTTTCGATCTAACGGTTGAGAAATATTAGCTTGAATCTAATCAGGTTTTCATCTAACGGTGAATATTGAATGCTTTGTTACTAAGATAACATTGATTGCAAACCCTGATTTAAAAGACTATATAAGGGAGAACTCTAGCAACTGGGAAACCTAATACCCACACATTATGTGTGATACTAGTTTGCTAAGCTAGAGTCGATTCTCCTTTAACCTTTGGTTTATTCTTCTAAACCAGGTTAATGACTTAAAGACTTCATTGGGATTGTGAAGCCAGACCGATACTACTTTTTTTATAGTTATGTGATCTGATCTTGCTATTTCTATCGTACGAGTACAATTGTAATAATTGGCTTGAGATTTCTATCTCTGATAGGCAAGATATAAAAGTAGTCACAAACATCTTCGTCTCATCGTTTGTGATTCCATAATATCTTTTTTTCGTTGCGTCGATTAAGATTATTATGAGGTGATTGATAATACTGAGATGTTCTTCGAGAATATAAGTCTGGTTTATCAATTAGTTCATGTTCACCTTGATTTGTTAAAAGACGGAACAAAAACTCGTAGGTATACTCTTGGGAGACGGATTTATCTATTACCGTAGACTTTTCCGTGTGATAAAGATTTTTTTATTAAAGTCTTCGACTTTGGGTCATAGCTGTAGTTGCAGGAAATCCTACACTACACCCTTGCTTAGATTCCACAATACTCAATTCATACTTAAAGATTAAAAACAACTCTTTATCATTTAATTCTCAGAATTGTTTACAGAAATGGAAGAAATCAAGAAAACAACTAATCTCTCCAAGTTTCTCTCTCCTCAAGACTTTCTCAACTCTCAAAAATACATCATCATCTCTCTGGACATACTGGGTCTATATATATCAGGTAGATACATAATGGATGACAGATAAGCTGTCCTTTACTTTCAGATTTGATTTGCGATCTTATCACAACAGCTATAATACAAAATCTCGCAAGCATTGTAACCATCGCAGATAAATCATGCTCTTCTCGTGTTTCCTCAATCGTCAATTTTTACGTCATTCTTTAACCTACTCTATGACACTCGCAAAGTGTTGTTGAGGAGCTCGTGGTATTATCGCATGAGTGTTATTTAATCTCGCAAGAATATTGTCATGGAAATATTATGATCCTACATCTTGCCTCTTCTCATGTCGTTTCTGCGAAGGAGGAAAGATCATGAGAACTGAAATTTTTATAATGCCGCAATTGTTTATCTTTTGCATTATTCTGTTTTGACACGTTTCTGTATTCTTCGCCAGCTGTCTTCATGTATATTTTCTTTCATTCAATTTTTGACACGTCCTTTTCAACCGATGCGATCTGACCGTCCACGACTTTCCTCTACATTTATTACATTCATCTTCTCGAGAAATCTCTCCTTCTATAAATACTTCCTCATTCGTTTTCTTTCTTCTTTTTACTTCTTTCATTCTTCTCTCCGTAATTTCTCTGCAAATTCATTGTTCTTCCGTAAATTCTGGATCTGTTACTTTCATAAATTTTCTCTCAATTTTTTACTTATTCAATCTTCATTCCCATACTCAAGATGGTTGTAGCTGGTCGCAAATATGAGGCTGTCTTCGAGAAGATTCAAAAAAAATATCAAGACAAAGGTTTTACTTTATCCACCATTCCCAATCAAAACCCTAAGTCTGAACTTTCTGTACCATTATTTTCTAACTTTCAATGTAATCGCGAGAAAATCATAGTCTCGCTAGGTCAGCTTGAAGTTGGTCTTCCCATTCCTCTTTATAACCCTGAACTTCCTCTATTTTATGAGATTCTTTCTCACGAGAAGTTCTCGTGAGCGACATATCAGCTGAGTGGGGACTGTATTCGTCTGTTGATGGAATATCCTATTCGCGGTGCTAATAGAAAATCTCGATATCCTGAAACCGCTAAGAATCCTAAATTTAAGGATATTCCAATTAATCATGCGATGTATACCGTAGATAATTTCTTCATAAATTATGACATTATCCCCATGAAGAGGGATAGCAATTGCTGGGGTGTCCGCTTGCAAAAGAAAGATAAGATTGCTGAAGATAAAGCACTTATGCTGGATATCGATTGGCATACAAGTACTAATCAAGGCCCTCGCCATTCTAGCGATGACAAATGGTTCATCTTTCCTTTATGTCTTGAAGGTCCTTATATCTCTGGTCTTCATACTTTGCCTGCGAATCTTACAGAATATCAACCGTGGGTCTTCAACTGGCCCGAGAGAAATAAAGAAGTATGTTCTTCTTAAGTCTTTGTACAGTAAGTTATTATTATCAATCTTTCCATATCTTTAAGCTCTCGCTAATTATCCCTTTTTATTATATTAGAAGGTTAAAAGCCAGCTACAAGAAGTTTGGGAAACCCGCTACTCGCTTAACTCTTCAATTACTCACAGATAAAGTAAGAAATACTTCTTTATGAATCTTAACAATTTATTGTTGCCCCTGTTTCTTATCTTTATCTGTGTTCGCAAGTAATTGAAGACATAGAACCTGTAAAAATTGTAAAAACCAAGGGGAAAGACAAAGATGCATCTCGCAAAGAGAAATCTACTACGCCTCTCAAGGAAAAATCTTCTGCTTCTCGCGGAGGAAAATCTGGTGCTCCTCCCTTGAAGAAAAGAAAAATTCAACCTATTTCTTCTTCAACTCTTCAATCCAATGAATGAACTTTGGATGATGATTTTAACAATGGCAACGATGATGATGATGAAGATAATGATGATTCTTCCCCTCCTGAGTCTTCTATGACTCAATTATCCAAAAAAATTGGCGATGTTACTCATGGCATCGCAAATGATTATGGAGATGAAGCTCTTAATGGATTCTTGCTAAAGTCTGCGATGCTCCTATATTAGTTGATAATGATTCTCTCCAAGGAATCTCAAGATCGCTGACTCCCAGCCTCTTAAATTCGCTTGGTATTCTGGTATGTTTTTATTTCTTCATCATTCATATATATTTATTTTACCACTATATCTTGACTTATACTATTCTCTCGCAGGTTGGGAAAGCTTCATTTGTTGTTGCCTCTGACTTGGATAGAAGACGTGCATCTTCCCATAAGAAGAACATTGCTCTTCATGGAAAGAATGAGAAGTTAGAATTTGAATTCTCTAACCTCCGCGAGAGGAATAAACAAATTGAATCTGAACTTGCTAGTCTTCGAGAGAAGAATAAAGAACTTGAGAATAATCTTTCTCAACAATCGCTCAAAGTATCCAATCTTGATACTGTTAACAAACAACTCTTAGGTATGATAATCTTCTTCTTTTCCCTCATAATTTTATATTTCACTATTCTTTCTTACTTGATTTATCATTCTCGCAGACATTTATGGTCTCACTGATGAGGCTTTAACCATTCGTTATTTTCCTGAACCAATAGACAATGATACTCTTCTAGAACTTCTTAATAATTCTTTGAATAACCCTTCCAATATTAATTACCTTTCCATAGATGAACTCAGATCTAAGTTTTTCCTTTTAGAAATTGATTACAGATATTGTTTAGATATAACTCACAGATTCAAACAACTTTATCACAATTCCAAAGTTGAGATTAAAACTTTAAAGGCCAAGAACAAGGATCTTTCAAAAGACAAAGACCGTATATCTAGACAAGGAGCTGAAACATTAGCAAATTTCCATAAGACCATTCTTGAAGTTCAAATTGAAAGGGATGGGATTATCCGCGAGAAGGATGGTTTTATTGAAAGAGAAAACCAAATCCATTCACGTCTTCTTATAAATAATGATGAGGAGTTTGCTTGGGATGCGAAAGTTCTTGACAATGCCAGAACTAATTTAGGTGTAGATGTTAGTCTTCATACTGAACAAGCATCTTTAATTAAAGACTTGATTTATAGAAGAGAAGGTTGTTAACTGTTCTCCCTTGTTAATTCCTTGCTTTTGTTATTCTTCCTTGCAAAATTTCTAACTTATTGTTGTATACTCGCAGGAGATTAAAAGAGATACTCTGAAAGAATTGGAGAACTTGAAGCTGATAAAAATCAACTCGCAAGTACCCTTGCTTCTCGCAACGAAAAGTATTCAAGATTGAAAGACCAATTAAGAATTAACGCTGCGAATTTTATTAGTACTCTTGTTGATGTTCGCAATAATTCCATTAAATTGGTCTCCGATGATCATAACATCCCTCATTCTACATATCCTGATCTTGCAAAAGAAGTTCCACCAAAAACTCCAAACCTTGTTATCTATGATAGTGAAGCTGAGGAATCTGATGAGAATGAGGATGATGGTAAGGATAAAGAAGGATAAAAATCTGGCAACAATGATGGTGGATCTAATTAGATCTATTTCTTCTTTTATCTTACTTGTAATTTTGTACACTTATTTTCTACTTCTCGTAATATTACTGCGAATTTCTCCAACTTGATGTATAAATTTCTTTTGCTTCTACCTGTATGAATTAGAAAACAATTCTTTTCTGCAACATGATCAATCAACGTATTTATTATTTTTTAACAGTCTATGTAAATGTGTAATATCTGCGTGAATGTGTCATATAATAAGATCTACGTAATTTTATCATATAATGATGAATAATAATTTCATCACTCCATGCATTCCCATACTTGCCTCTATTATTCATCTACAATATGAAAAAATTGAGTAGAGCTTAGATATCCATTGTAAATAAAATTGAGTTGCGAGCATCATTGCAAGTATCAGTTGTATACTTTTATGATCTATGCGTGAATATCGCAAATTTCATAATCTCTGCAGAAATATCGTAGTTATTCAACTTATTGTGGTCTTATTATGCCTTCCTAGTTAAAGGTCTTATTTTTCCAATTTATGTATTTGCGACAAAATCGCAGGACGTCTTTACACTTGTATGTAAAAACCCATTGATCTTGCCTTATCTGTATTTTTTCAATTTCTCTGCGACAATATGACAAGTCTAAGTTCTCTTGCAAGAACAAAGTTTTATGACATTGTCGTCTTGCGATGAAATCGCAGGACGTCTCTACACTTTTATGTAAAAACCTATTGATCTCATCTTATCTTTTTTTCTCTTATGGCTTGTTGCCTGTGTATAATTTTTGTCACGCGACAATATGACAGGCCTAAATGTTCTTACGATCATAAGACCCATGACATTGCCGTCTTAAGACACTTATCAGCTCCCTAATAGAGGGTGTCGCCCTTATCTTCCCCCAGGCTGCCCCTTCAAAGAGGGCACATCGGCCATACAAGACTAGCTCCTCCCATCCGGATTTACCAACAACCAGTTGTTTTCGCAGCCTCTTGTCCTTTATGCCTATATGGCTTATAGTTACAAGACTTCACCCTAAGTGGGGTTTTCTTCAGGCCGAATGCATCATAGCCAAGACTTACCAAGAATGTCCAGGGTAGGTTCATCCGTCCCGGGAATCCTTGGATCAACCGTGTAACTCGACGCCTTAGTCATACTTTGCATTCCTTAGAAGAGGTCCTCAGTCGTCCAACCAGGGTATAACCTTATATAGTTGGAAATACAAGGTACCTCTCCTGGATAGGTTTTCTTTAACCCCAACATCTGCGTGACTCAGGTTCCAGCAGCGGTATAACCTTATCTCTGAGTCACGTAAAGAGATACCCCCTTATATGACGTACTTTAGGTCTTACATTTGCCTCTTGTGAAATTGTATCCGCGAACTAGGGTATACGCCATAAAGGTTCGTCCCGTTCTTTGTTTCTTTTGCGAATATCGCAATCTTTTGTTCTTTGAATAATCTCGCTATTGTACTCGCTGATTCTTTTGATCTTATTTCATATTTTGCGTAATTTTTTCAATTTCATCCTTCTTATTCAAATAAAATAAAACAACAAAACATTTATAGACTTTATCATTTTACCTTCCTACTCACTACTTTTTGCTTCTGCTCTTTTGTTGCGTTTTGTTATTTTTTTCTCCATTTGCGATACGCTCGCCATTTATTTTCTGTTGTTCATATTGATTTTGCAGCATATCATCTTTTCTCTGCTCTATTGTATCTACCATAACCTATCACATCTTTGTATTTGTTTGACGTTCTGCTTCCAATTGATATTCTTCGTAACTCTATCTTCACAAGACTTTATATCAATCTCATAACATTTTCTACTCTCAGCCCAATCTCCTTTGATGACCCCGACACCATGTGGATGTGGAAATTTAATACATTGATGATAGGTTGACGCCACACCTAAAATTCCGTGTAACCATGGTCTGTCAATTAAGGAATTATAGGGTGTCTCCACATCTACTACACAAAATAAGATTTTGGACTTGATTCCCTTTAATGGTATCCTCATTGTGATTTCTCCCTTTGGTTTATTGGCGCTACCATTGAAAGCATATATCTTGTATGTTGAGGGTATTAAATCCTCGTCTCTCCCTCCCATGGTCTTATAAGTGTGATAAAATAAGATATCCACCGAACTACCTGTATCAATCAATACTCTATTTATTGTCCACGAATCTTCATTTTCATCCTCTTCTTCATCCTCACCTTTATCTTCTTTTTGTTTTGGGTTTATCTCTAATCTCACAACCAATGGTTGATCATGCATTTCTCCAGGTTCAGGTACTTCTTGTGCGGTGAAAGAAATAGTTTGTTTTTGCCACTCCTCTAATGGCGAGACTCTCGCAATGTTCATAATCTCTTTTCCATCTGTGTCTATCGCGAAGACTCGACTAAGAACGTTGTCGTGGAAATGCTCAATAGTCTTGTATGAATGTACGATGAAATTACAAAACAAATTTTTTGCCTTTGCTCCAACCTCTATCACGAATGTTTCTGCTCCTTTTACAGTATTCACTCTGCGAATTTCTGGTGCTGGTGGTAGCTGCTAAGATTGTGGATGTCCTATTAGAAAATGATTTAACTTTCCTTGATCAATCATCCTCAAAATTATTCTTTTTACATTCCTGCAATCGTTTATTGAATGTCCATGGAAATGATGATAATGACAAAATGCTTGATTTCGATTATTCTGATGTGGCTATTTTCCCATGTTCCAGGGTGATGGTATATCTTCCATTAAAATGATAGCTTCCCAAATCTTTTCTATGCTAGCGTTCAAGGGTGCCATCTTAATTTCTTCCCATATTACTCTTTGATTCCCTTGTCCTCTGAAATTATTTTGCCTCTGACCACCATAATTCTCTTGCGTCTGGTCCAATCTTTGAATTTTGTTATTTACACCGCGATTGTAATAATTCTTTTCTCTTTCATACTCCTCTTGATCTCGACTTCCCATAGATACTAACTTCTGCTGATTTTCAACCACCATTTTCTCTTGCTTTGGCTGCGAGGTGCTCGCCACATTGTTGATCATTTTAGGAAGTAAACTCCCGTTCGCTGCTACTGATCTGGTGTTTGCGATTTGGTATGATTCCATCTCATTTTGTTTTTACTCCAAATCAATGTATTCTTCTTGTAGTTCTCGTAGCTCGGTCATTGTGATGGTATTTTTGATTCTGAAAATTTGTATGTATAGCAGATTGGTTGCGAACATTGCATTGATGAAAGATAAAATAAGATATCTCTCATCCACTCTTCCTGCCATTTCACTACACATTGTTTTCCATCTTATGGTTAGGTGTTTCAAACTCTCGCCAATCCTCTGTTTTAATCCAAATACATCTTCAATACCGGGTCGTGAAGAATTGTTGCTTATATATGCTCCCAGAAATATAGCTTGCAAATGGTCGAAAGAAGTTATTGTATTTTTAGGTAAGCCTTCAAACCATTTTAACACCTCTCCAGTTAAGCTAGATGCAAATTATTTGCATAACACAGCGACATGGTTTTCCCATTGTAGCATACATCTAATGTAAGCCTTGACATGTTGAACAGCACAGGTAGTCCCATCAAAGATATTGTTTAACGCTGGTAAATTGCATTTTGGAGGAATTCCTCTTAGTTGTACTTCTTGAGTAAATGGAGTTCCCGCAGCTTCTTCAATTGCTTCATCAAGTTGCCTTCTGCCTCCTTCTCTCCTGTTATTCAACATTCCCCTCATTTCTTTTAATTCTCTTAAAATTTGTTCATTTCCAGATAAATTTTGCTTCATTGGCCTTTTTAGTGCAGCTTATCTTCTTCTACGTTCATGCCTTTCTTGTCTTGCGAGATTTTGTGTATCTTCATCTGCATCTTCATTTTGTCTTCCTCTGCGATTTTCCTCTTTTCTTCCTTCCTGGATTCGCAACTGGTTACGTCTTCCAATTTCTTCTCTGCGAGTTTCTTCATTTATCACTATTTCTCTTCGCTGCCTTTCTATTCTTCTTTGTATTCTATCATATTCCTCATTTATATCATTGTTATGGCGATTTTGTGTGCGTCTTCTTTCTCGATTATCATGATTATTCTGCCGAATTGCTTCATGAAATTCTTGTTCTTCCAATTCTACTCTTAATCTTTCCCTCTCGCAAGCCAGACGTGCTTGTTCAGCATAATGTCTCTCAATTTCGTCCCCAATGATTCTTTGATTTCTTTGCATTTCTTGCCCATGTAATATTCTTCTACCTTCTTCTCGATTTTAATAATTATTTTGATTATTTCTACCTTCTTGATTTTGTCTACCATTTACAGTTTCATCGCGTGGAATATGGCGATTATCAATTATCTATTTTTCTCTATGATGTTGTTCTTCATTTGGATTTTGCATTTTTTCCTCATTTCTCATAGGGGAATTTTTCCTTGGTTCCTCTATAAATGACCTTGAACTTGATCTAGCAGTACTTCTTGATCTCCTTCTTTACAATCTTAAATTATCCATTCTTAGCTCATGATTTTGCCTTGTTAAATTCGCACGTTCTTCTGCTTCTAATCTCCTTTCCTCCTGTATTCTTTGTCTTAAATCAGCTGTTGTTTCATTTTCATTTTCTCTATGAATTAATCCTTCAACCACTCCTCGATCTCTCTCTTCTCTTCTTTCATCTCTTAATTCTCAATCTTCTTCTTCTTCCACTGAATCTGATTGCCAAGTATGCACGCTAACTCTATCATAATCCATTGCTCTATCTTGTATTGGTGTTTGCTGATTTGATTGTTGAACCTGATTTTCTTCATTATTCCTTGTTCTATTTTTCCTTGTTCTTACTTTTGAAGATTCTCCCATTTCATTTGTTCCTCCACCTGCAAGTCTTTTACTCCTCCTTACAGTTGTTGGTGGTTCCGATGTGTTTCTTCTTCTTTTAGCCATTCTTACGTTAGATCTTTCACTAATTGTTCCAAATTCCTTTCAATCACAATGTCAATTTTTATCTTTTTCTTCAAGTAATCATCAACTCATCCCTGTTTCGGGCACCAAAATGTAGTTGCAGGAAATGCTACACTACACCCTTGCTAAGATTCCACAATACTCAATTCATACTTAAAGATTAAAAACAACTCTTTATCATTTAATTCTCAGAATTGTTTACAGAAATGGAGGAAATCAAGAAAATAACTAATCTCTCCAAGTTTCTCTCTCCTCAAGACTTTCTCAACTCTCAAAAATACATCATCATATCTCTGGACATACTGGGTCTCTATATATAGGGTAGATACATAATGGATGACAACTAAGCTGTCCTTTACTTTCGGATTTGATTTGTGATCTTATCGCAACAGCTATAACACAAAATCTCGCAAGCATTGTAACCATCGCAGATAAATCATGCTCTTATCGTGTTTCCTCAAGCGTCAACTGTTACGTCATTCTTTAACCTACTCTATGACACTCGCAAAGTGTTGTTGAGGAGCTCGCGGTATTATCGCAGAAGTGTTATTTAATCTCGCAAGAATATTGTCATGGCGATATTCTGATCCTACAGTAGCAACTCTTAGTTGTGAGTGAGATAAGCTAAGAGAATCAAGTACGTAGTATCCTTCTGGAATTAGAGGCGTAGGAGCATAACTGTACCTTGGATCAGTATGAGATTGATTGGGGGTTCAACTACAGTCCAGACTAAAGTTAGTTTAGAGTAGGCTAGTGTCTGTAGCGGCTTAATACAGTGTATGTTTAATCTGGACTAGGTCCCGGGGTTTTTCTGCATTTGCGGTTTCCTCGTTAACAAAATTCTGGTGTCTGTGTTATTTTTTTTCCGCATTATATTAGTTATAATATTGAAATAATACAGGTTGTGCGTTGTTCAATCAATTAGAATATCTGACCTTTTGGTTATTGATTGAGACTTGGATATTGGTCTTGGTACCATCCAAGTTATCTCCTTGTATTTGATAAAGACTCGCATATTTCTATTTGCTTGAGTAAAGATCAAATCAAGTGAGAGAGATATAAACTCTTTGATATACTTTTATCTAGATTGAGTCTGACTGTCTAGTTGATTCTATAGAAAGTATATTGGAGTTTGTCCATACATATTTCTAATTCGAAATATTAGGTGTGGTTGTTAGACCCCCTCTTTTTTAATACCCATATGCATAATTGCCTATAGATGTCGATATTCGGTAAACATGTTTTGGCCGTAAATTCTTCGTAAGAACTCAGAATGACCTCATTCTTTTTGAATTCTCTTCAAATTGGAGATGAGAATTCCTGAATTTAGATGAGTTAAGATTGTTATTTTCCCTGTCTCTTATTTTTGAGTGTTTTGCTCCATTTTGTCGCACTTGTTCCACTTCTCTTGGACTTGGGCACCTGAATTCATGGAGTACTGCTCTTCTAAGCTCATTTGTAGCTTTTACAAGAATGTTGTTGGTGAATCACAAAGAAGGAATTTCAAGAATGGGCAGTAGTACACATTACTATGAGATTCTTGAATTTCACAATCATTTTATGTGAACTATGCTGCATGGTCGTTAATGACTTTGAATGTTCTTATTTGTTAAGAAAATATTTTTATACGCTCTTGGTAGATATTTTTTGGTATAAATCCGGGCAAAAAGATTTATTCTACCCTCTAAAGACAAATCATCTTATATGTGCATTACGAGTTTATCTTGATGCCTAGGAAACTTCTTATGATAATTTATTCTTGTCTTTGAGAAGGATTACTAGAGTTTGGAATAGAAATTATTGTGATTTCACATAGCTATGTCCAACGTTTTCATCTTGCAATGTTTTTAGATTTATCTATTTAAATTCTAAAGTTGAGTTGGAAGATGATGATTGCAGTATTAATCTTTATGGTTTTATATATTGCAATATGTTATAGGATATGTGTCATACGATGTCAAAAGTTATCTCTTTTATATGTCGATATGAAAGTATTTATACAAGATCGATGAAATTTTGACAAACAAAAGTTCATCCTATTATGTCAATTCATTGATGGAAGATAGGTTAAAATCTTTTGTTTACAATGATTATGTCTATTATATGTCATTATGCAAATAGTGATGAAGATAGAATGAATCTTTGTATATTTCACAGTATTGATCTTCCCTGATCCATATTTTTTATATATACCGTGTAGCTCCATAAGTCTTCTTGTGTGAGCATTTCGAACTAAACTAATCATAGATTCGTTTGTGATTATTTTGGTTGTGTATTCCGATTAAATTAATCATGGGGTCTCTTGTGATTAGTTTGATTGAGAATTTTGGATACAAAACCATTTTTGTGGTTTTTGGTGTCCAAAGAAATCCTTATTTTCTTTTGAAATTAAGGTCGCTCTTGTTGTTCTTTCGGGAATGACATTTTATGGAGGAGAGTTCTTAATTGAACTTGTGCTTAATTTCCAAATCTTTGTGGGGAGTGCGGCTGTGGAATATTATAGGGGTTATCTTGTATCTTTATAAACTCCTTGATAAATGCATTTAGCTTCGGCTATATGATTGCATCTAAACAAGTTGATATGTACTTTCTTTTGGTAATGAAATGTCTCTTTTGGAAATTTCATTAGGATCCCGTTTTCGTACCTTTACCAATTTTATTGACAAAAAGGGAGAGAATTAATATGTATTTCACACTACAAATACATATGGTTTTTGGATCATTATGTAAGGGGGAGTGGTTTCCATGTGATAGGGTGTATTGACTAACGGGGAGTAATACTTATCACCATAGTATTGTTGTCGAAGTTGTGATACAATTGAACTTTGATGCTGCATAATGATACTATGACACTGTATAACAATTATTGAGAATACTTGTTTTCTCATTGTTATAGCTACGAATTTTCAACAACGATGATGCTGAACTTACAACCTTTGGGATCATTGGAGTACTTGGAAGTAACGAAGATTTCGAGTAATATTGAAGATTAGGCATGTGTAATAAGAGCTACAAAAGTTTATTTACTTATTTTTGTATTCCATATGTATTGATAGTTTTGTCACTAAAATTGACAAAGGGGGAGATTTTTAGAGAACTGCTCGGTCGAACTCGCATACATTGCTATCTCAAGCATGTTTGTCAATGTTAGTGATCAAAACTATAACTCTTGATGTTATAGCATTGCTCGGTCGAACTCGCATGCGTTTCTATCTCAAGCATGTTTGTCAATATTAGTGATCAAAACTATAAAGTCTTGATTTCTAGTCTACTATAGCTAAGGTCTCGGACTAGGATAAAAAGTATAGTTGAGCTCAACAACTCCATGGAAATCATCATACAAGACGAAGGACTACTCAAGGAACCAATGGATCTTCATCGACTAAAAGGTATGTGGAGACTTGAACTTATCTATCACTCGAAAGTCTATCTACTCTATCTCCTATCTTGAGACAAAAGTCGTATTACTATATAGACTAAGAATATACACATGTGATATTTCGAGCTGAGTATATCTCGCTTATCTATTTCTCGAAATATGTGTTGGTAAAGCTTTCGCTTTATCCAAGTTCATTTTTTCCTAGTGACGAAAGTCATGTTACATTTCAATCATTTTGGAAATCGCACTGACGAAAAATAGTTTGTGAATAACAACTATATAACGTCTTCTGAGAATGTTTCAATGATTGAAATGAGAATTTAGAAAATATAACCATTGGAGGATATAAACATTATTGTGGTAACACATATATGTATAAGTCCTTAGCACTTAAACCGAAGTTTGCGAACTTTGTTGATCAAGTGAAACCGGAACATGAGCAGTCAACTCAGTCCGCGAACGTGCGTAGTTCTCAAACCCGAGAATTTCTGCTGGAGTTGTAGATCGGTTTCAGTCCGTGAACTGACGGAAGTTCTCAAACCTGAGAATTTCTGCTGGAGTTTGTGAACTCCAGCCGGTTAACTTGAGTCCGCAAACCCAGTCCGCGAACTTAAGTGGGTTATGTCTAAAAACGATGTTTGTGAACTTATCTTAATAAACTAAGGAATTCTATTGCAAATCGTGGATTTATAGTTCATGAATCGATTCGAATGAATCACATCGTTTTTGCTTCAATTGTGTCTTTTATAGTAAATGAGATGTCATAGAAATTGAACAACTCTCTAACTAGTTCATTTGAGTCATTTGGACTAGTTATGGTGAAGAAGAATATAGCTGATATGAAAGTTATCATTTGGCTAACCATTTGGTTAACTAGTATTGAACCAACTATTGTACACGTTTGGGTACGGTTACACAAACCCAAAATCATCAAGTACATGTGTGTATGACAAGCTAAGTTTTCGATCTAACGGTTAAGAAATGTAAGCTTGAATCTAATCAGGTTTTCATCTAACGGTGAATATTGAATGCTTTGTTACTAAGCTAACATTGATTGCAAACCCTGATTTGAAAGACTATATAAGGAAGAACTATAGCAACTGGGAAACCTAATCCCCACACATTCTGTGTGATACTAGTTTTCTAAGCTAGAGTCGATTCTCCTTTAACCTTTGGTTTTCTTCTTTTAAAACCAGGTTAACGACTTAAAGACTTCATTGGGATTGTGAAGCCATACCGATACTACTTTTCTTGTAGTTATGTGATCTGATCTTGATATTTCTATCGTACGAGTACAATTGTAATAATTGGCTTGAGATTTCTATCTCAGATAGGCAAGATATAAAAGTAATCACAAACATCTTCGTCTCATCATTTGTGATTCCATAGTATCTTTTTTTCGATGCGTCGATTAAGCCTATTCTGAGGTGATTGATAAAACTGAGATTTTTTTCGGGAATATAAGTCTGGTTTTATTGTTTGGTTCATGTTCACCTTGATTTATAAAAATACGGAACAAAACTCATAAGTTTATTCGTGGGAGACGAATTTATCTATCTTGTAGACTTTTCTGTGTGAGACAGATTTGTTTATTAAAGTCTTCGACTTTGGGTCGTAGTAACTCTTGGTTGTGGGTGAGATCAGCTAAGGGAATCAAGTGCCCATTATCTTGCTAGGATCAGAGGCGTAAGAGCATAAATGTACCTTGGATCAGTGTGAGATTGATTGGGGTTCAACTATAGTCCAGACCGAAGTTAATTTGGAGTAGGCTAGTGTATGTAACGGCTTAATACGGTGTATGTTTAATCTGGACTAGGTCCCGGGGTTTTTTTGCATTTGCGGTTTCCTCATTAACAAAATTCTGGTGTCTGTGTTATTTCTTTTCCGCATTATATTTTTATATAATTGAAATAATACAGGTTGTTCATTGTTCAATCAATTAGAATATCCGACCTTATTGGTTGTTAATTTAAATTGATTGACACTTGGATATTGGTCTTTGGTACCATCCAAGTTATCTCTCTTTGGTTAAGACTCGCGAATTATATTTGCTTGAGTAAATTAAATTGAGAGATTGAGATAATAACTCCTTGAGATATTTTCTATTGATTGATTCTAACTGTCTAGTTGATTCTCTAGAAAGTAACTCGGAGTTGTCCATACAGATTGCTAATCAAAATATTAGGTGTGGTTGTTAGACCCCCGTTTTTTCACTTGATTTCTAGTCTACTATAGCTAATGTCTCGGACTAGGATAGAAAGTATAGATGATCTCAAGAACTCCATGGCGAACATCATACAAGACAAATAACTACTCAAGTAACTGGTGGAACTTCATCGACTAAAAGGTATGTGGAGACTTGAACTTATCATCACTCAAAAGTCTATTTACTCTATCTCCTATGTTGAGACAAAAGTCGTTTTGCTATATAGATTTTGATTATACATATTTGCTATTTCGAGCCGAGTTTATCTCGCCTATCTATTTCTCGAAATATGTGTTGGTAAGCTTTCACTTTGGCCAAGTTCATCTTTACCTAGTGACGAAAGTCATGTTATGTTTCAATCACTTTGAAAATTGCTTTGACGAAAAATAGTTAGTGAATAACAACTATATATAACGTCCTCTAAGAATGTTTCAATGATTGAAATGAGAGTTTAGATTATATAAGCAATGTTGGATATAAGCATTGTGAGGCAACACATTATTCCTTGAACCAAAGTATGTGTACTTTGTTGATCAGGAAAACCGGAACAAGAGCTGTGATGAGCCCAGTCCGCGAACTGGCGGAAGTTCTCTTCCAGAGAAAATCTACTGGAGTTTGTGAACGCCTTCCGGGAACTTAAGTTCGCGTACTTGAGTTGGTTATATCTAAAGACAATTTATTGTGAACTTATATTTATATTAACTAAGGAATGCAATTTGCAAACCGTGGCTATAAAGTTCATGAATCAATTCGAGTTAATCAAATCGTTTTTGCTTCAATTGTGTCTTGTATACTTCTATAAGATTTCCTTGTAATCGAACAACTCTCTAACTAGTTCATTTGAGTCATTTGAACTAGTTATGGTGAAGAAGAATAAGGTTGATATGAAAGTGCTCATATGGCTAACCTTTTGGTTAACTACTGTTGAACCAACAAATGTACAAGTTTGGGTATGGTTACACAAACCTAAAACGTGCATTTCATTTTTGTGTAACAAGATAAGTTTTCGATCCAACGATTGAAAGATATTAGCTTGAATCTAACCAGCTTTTCATCTAACGGTGAATATTGAATGCTTTGTTACTAAGCTAACATTGATTGCAAACCCTGATTTGTAAGACTATATAAAGGAGAATTCTAGCAACTGGGAAACCTAATCCCCACACCTCCTGTGTGATACTAGTTATATTAGCTAGAGTCGATTCTCTTTTAACCTTAGGTTTCTTCTTGAGACCCTGTAGGTTAACAACTTGAAGACTTTATTGGGATTGTGAAGCCAGACCGATACCACTTTCTCGTAGTTGTGTGATATGATCTTGCTAATTCTATCGTGTTGAGTACAATCGTAGTGATTAGCTTGAGATTAATATCTCCAATAGGCAAGATATAAAAGTAGTCACAAACATCTTCATCTCATCATTTGTGATTCCACAATATCTTCTTTCGCCGCGTCGATTAAGATTATTGTGAGGTGATTGATAATACTAGACTGTTCTTCGGGAATATAAGTCTGGGTTATCAATTGGTTCATGTTCACCTTGATTTATCAAAAGACGGAACAAAACATGTAGGTATTTCTGTGGGAGACATATTTATCTATTATCGTAGACTTTTTTGTGTGATACAAATTTGTTTATTAAAGTCTTCGACTTTGGGTCATAACAACTCTTAGTTGTGGGTGAGATCAGCTAAGGGAATCAAGTGCGTAGTATCCTGGTGGGATCAAAGACATAAGGAGCACAAATATACCTTGGATCAGTGTGAGATTGATTGGGGTTCAACTACAGTCCAGACCGAAGTTAGTTTGTAGTAGGCTAGTGTCTGCAGCGGCTTAATATAGTGTGTGTTCAATATGGACTAGGTCCCGGGATTTTTCTGCATTTGCGGTTTCCTCGTTAACAAAATTCTGGTGTCTGTGTTATTTCTTTTCCGCATTATATTTTGTTATATAATTGAAATATCACTGGTTGTGCGTTAAGATCAATCAATTAGAATATTCGACCTTTGGTTGTTGATTTACATTGATTGACACTTGAACATTGGTTTTTGGTACCGTTCAAGGTATTTCACATAATAATCAGGTTCACGGATTTCTATCTGTTCGATTTGCTGATTACATTGTGAAATAGAGATAATAGAAATCTTTGATATACTTTATTTAGATTGAGTCTAGTTGATTCTCTTGGAAGTATATTGGAGTTAGTCCATACAGATTGCTAATCGAAATATTGGGTGTGGTTGCTAGACCCCCGCTTTTTCATCTCGGTCTAGGATAGAAATAGTTGAGAAACGAACCAATCGTCATTGTGTTCTACCGTTTGAAGGCGACGATCAACCGAAGATTTTGGAGAACTTCATCAACAAAAGGTAAGTGAAGACTGAACCACCTATTTCTCAAGTTATATTCATTTTTTTATACTTAAGATGATGTCGCGTAACTAATTAGATTATTATGCACAAACAAGAATTTCGAGTCAAGTTTATCTTGATAATTAGTTCTTGAAATATAATGACTAAGATTAATGAACATTTACTCATACTTGATAAATTTCGGTTAAGGATAATTTATTATTCGGAATCAAAATCATGATTCAAGTTTTATCATTCGAAAATAGACTGGAACAATGATATGTGTCATTGATGTTATTCAGGAATGTTTGGAATGGATTTAGAGAAAAATATAGAACTACTATGGATTCAGATACAAGACAGTGGTATCAGTATTACAAACTGGGAAAACTGTTATAAGCCTGAACCCGTACTACGTGTACTTGTACACGTAGCTGAGTAGCTACATATCGTCTTAGAGATTTGTGGTACGCATATTCTTATGCGCATCATATGAAAACCTGTTTAACTCGTGAACTGGATCGGTATGCATACTCGTATGAAAACCATTTTTGAAATGTGGTATTACGGAACCGGGATTAGTTTCCAAACCGGTATGCAAAGTGAAACAGTTATGTGTTCCTGAACTCGGTTGTGTATCCAAACCGGTATGCAAAACAATTTTAGTTTTGTGAACTCCGGAACCGGTGACAGTCTTAAGATTTCCAAACTGGTACGCCGGAACTTGGTTTGGTTAAATGTTTATAAATCGGTACACGTACTATGACTGAACCGACTCACGAACGATAATGATATTTGTACCTTATACACTAACTAACCATGTCGATTATATTTCCAAATGCGATTAAATTATTTATACAAGATAATTAGCATTTGATTATATTCTCTAAAAAATACTAGACTTATTTGATTACATGTTTGTGACTCAAGGTTAATATCTTATGTATTCATGAAAATGAATATTAAGATTTCAAGTTCAAATCGGCTGGTATCGGCTAACCATGTTGAACATAGTCTTTGTACGCGGTTCGATTACCATTTTACCTAACCAGAGTGTATATCTTGTTTTTGTAAATCACACTCAAAGATTCATCTAACGGTGGATATTATTTGCTTGGTTCCAAAGTTATCTTAGCTTAAACCTAAAGCAACTTATGGTTTGAATGTCTATAAAAGGGGAACTCCAAACAACTGGGATCTTTGAAACAAAACACTAATTTTAGGTGTGTCCTAGTTATATATAGAGTCGTCCTCTTCAGAAACCCTTTTAGGGTTAGTGACTATAAAGAATTCACGGGGATTCGTGAAGTCAGGTCCGATTATATTTTATCTTGATAACTCGAGTATGCTGATCTTGTTCGATTGTTGATTTATCACTTGAACAAGATAGGTAGAAATCACAAATTTCTCTTCGTCTCAAACTTTGTTATTCCACAAGTTTTGTACTTTTGAGGTGAATATCTAGACTGCACTTTGGGTTGCATAAGTCCGGATTTTGAGGTTAGCTAGACTTTGTCTATTGCTATCGATTTATAAACCACCTTGATCGAAATACGTTTTGATCGTAAAGAAAATCAATTATACAGAATTAATCTGTGGGAGGCAGATTGGTTCAAAGTCTTCAATTGAGTTGAAGCAACTCTTAGTTGGTATGATGTCTTCTAAGAGAATAAATTGCGCGGAGTCCTGTTAGGATTCAAGAGGCGTAAGGAGCGCGACTGTACCTTCATCGGTGGGATACCTTTTAGCTCTCAACTACATTCCAGAACGAAGTTATTTGGTGGTATGCTAGTGTCTGTAGCGGCTTAATACAGTTTGGTGTTCAATCTGGACTAGGTCCCGACGTTTTTCTGTATTTGTGATTTTCTCGTTAACAAAACTTCTGGTGTCTGTGTTATTTCTTATTCCGTATTATATTATTTATTTTTATAATTGAAATATCACAGGTTGTGCGTTAATCAATCACAATAGATACATGCGACCTTGTTTTATTGGATACGACTTGATTGATTAATCTTGGATATCTGTCTTTGGTACCATCCAAGTTATCTCTTTATAATTAGGTTCACGGATTTGGTTCTGTAAACATTCTAATTTCGAGAGAGAGAGAGAGAGAGAACTCTAGACACTATTCCTTGATTGAGCTTAGATATTGGAGTTATGTTGAGTTGTCCATACATATTGCCTACGAAAAAGTTGGTGGTGTATTTTGGTACCCCTAGTGTTTTCAGGCAACACTACTAAAAACTGTTATCTGTAACCAAAGGAAGCTTATTAAACTCGAAATCGGTAATAAGGAGTTTGCTTGCAATATTAATCGGAAGGTTAACGCTTTATCCTGTGAACACAATCAAGGTACTATTTACCGAATTCAGGAAATTAGTCGTGATGTTGTAGATGAGGAACCCTAAATAATCGAGGATATTGAAGACGATCTTTAAATGAGATGATTCAAAGATCCAAATTATGAATAAACTAATAAATTATTGATGATTTATTTTAATATTTGTGTAAAGTTTATTCAGCTATTAATATTATGAATGATTAATTTTTTATTTCTAAATCATTTGTATCATTATTTTGATTCTGATAGCTACGATTGCATTGTTTGATTTGAATGATTATCTCTTTTTCTTTGCTTTCGGTTTTCACAAACCCTAACATTTACAATCTCATATATGAATATCTCTTATGATTTTGTGACTCTTTCATATAAGTAGGTTTCAGATCTAACCATGTGAGATGATTTATCAAACGATCATAAATAGATATTGATTAAACTCATGCGTGAAGTCACGATTATACTATTATCGATTTATGATTCATAAATTGTGTATGCAGTACGATTTTAGCTTGTTACATTGGCAACATAAAAGTTAAGACTTTGTCGACCTTTCTCAGGTAAAGGTTGTCTTGTTTGATATTCTTTTGTCTTGCAGGAAAATAACAACTCACATGAGGATATTTATATATTGAGCTGGTTCTAAAACATCATATCATTATGGGGAGAGTGGTTGTGGAAACCGGGAAAAGAATTATTTTGATAATTCTTCCTGATATGAAAACTTGGTCGGTTCGGATCTTAGTTTGTCATATCTAAGAGTAAGGTAACGATTTATTTATGTTTGTTAATTGTTCTTCTATTAAGAAAAACTAATTTAAATGCATATTCTTGCTTTTGCTTAATGAAATAGGAGGTTCAATTGTTTTAATCCAATTGATTCCTGATAAGAAAAACTAAGTTAATTATGATCTTAGTTTAGGCTTATCAAAACGAGATACGATTATTCAAGTCTAATCGGATCCTTGATAAGAAAACTAGTTAACCTAGTTTTGTCTTGTCTAAATGAGGTACAATTATTTATGAATAATTGAATCCTGATAAGCAACCGAGTTAATTCTTATGTTTTTCTGACTTATCAAAATCAAAGGAAAAATTGATTGGGGCAATTGTTTCCTTGATAAGGTGCTAAAACAAACTACTTAGGTAGTTTCGATTTTAATATTACGTATCTAAACTGGTATGTTAAACATTTGTGCTTAACTCTTATAGGTTGTATGAGTTCTTATGAACTTATGAGATCCTTTCGGTTTGCTCTTGTATTTTTTTCATGTCTTTGTCATTTTTGTGACAAAAATGGGGAGAAATATATGAAGTATATGGGTGATTTACAATCACTAAGAAAGGATATATGTGCTGGAAAATATATATCTAACGGAAGAGTAAAACATAGATTAAAGGGGAGAAGCATATCATATTGCCGTGTAGTATTTCATACTAAAAAAGAGGATTAACAAACAAGTTTGGATTTAATATCTATTAGATTTCCTTTAGGGGGAATAAATATATTGTTATTCAAATGCGTCAACAACAACATTTTTTTGAACATGGGCAGGTTATTGTGTTGTTGAAACTTGGAATCAAGCGCATAAAGAATGAGTTAGGAGAATGTAATGTAATATATGTATCTTTTAGTTTGTGTATTCCCCATCTGTAATAGAATTTTGTCACAAAATTTCATAAAGGGGGAGATTGTTAGAACATTGATCGGTTGAACCCACCAAGCGTTGGTATGTCAAGGTTGGTTGGCATATTTTAGTATCAAACTCATAAGTTGTTGATCATATTACTAGAGTTAACTTCATTAGATTAGACTAGGAAGTCCAAAAATATTGAGACATACAAGTATTACTTTGAAGACCTGAAGATTTCGAAGACGTACCGACATCAACGATGACATCATCCTTCCACTTGAGGTTAGTAATACATGACTTGACTTGTTTCCATTTCTATATCGTAAGCTTTCAAGTCGTTTCTGATTGAAAACACAACATACGAAGTTATATACATGAAGCTCTAGTATAAGAGACTTGATCATCATATTGTGATCAAAGTGTTAAGGAACAATATATCAATAGTTACGAATACTTTATATTGGTATATTGAATTACGAAGTATAATGCTTATCTTTTGAACTTCGTAATTGCTATATCAACATAATCTTTGTAATTCGCTACTAGATTGTGTAGTGAACGTAGGTTTGATTCCATGCCTAGAAAACTATGTTTAATTACATGAGATTAAGTAAGTAGACTAACAAACTTGTTTCGTAGTTGAAAGAAATCAAGAGGATTAAAGGTCCAGTTTTCATTGAAGATCTAAGGTTGGACCGATCCTAACTTATATAGGGAATGAAGGTTGAACCGATCCTAACTTATGTTGGGAGTAGGGTAGAACCAATCCTACCTATATTGGGAGCCAAGGTAAAACCGATCCTAACCTATGTTGGGAGTCAAGGTAGAACCGGTCCCAATAGGCAAAACCGATTTTTTTAAGTCATGTACACTTTAGGGTTTGTGTGATTTGGAAATTGGGTTTGCAAAATAGGTGTTGATGGTGGTTTTTAGTTCAGGGCTAAAATTTGTAAAAGTCTATCTACCTGACCTGGCATCAGATGTAGTATACATTGATATGTCTATATTCTGCAGGGAATTTGGAGAATATATCAAAAATATGATAAGTGCATATGCCTCTCTTCATATTATATTGAAGCTCAAGCTCCTAGATGAATTGTTCACTAGTATAAAGCCTAATGAGTGTATAAGCTCCTAGTCGCATTACTCACAAATGCCGGAGCTTGTTGAGTACTTTTCTTGTGCTTATGTTCCCCGGCAGAACCCTTAATATTGGTATGGCATGACGGATTTGTGTTCACTCGCAGCAGAGTAGTACGAACCTCCAAGTACCAAGGTTAAGGCCCTTGCACAAAATACTCAGTCAGAAAGAAAATAATAAATAGAGCCGCGGAGTAGGAGCAACAACGAGGAAAGCGTGGCCATTCCATAGGCTAGCCGGCGCCACTTGGCCACCCCACATGCTACCCAACCGACCCTTATTCCTTTTTCGACCAATCAGGTCGCTTTAAACCTGCCACACTCCCAATGAGTTGTGGTTGGGACCATACTTTCCGGCCCTATTTCCCATTAACCAATCAGGTCACTCTAAAACCTCTACACTGACACTATAAATTTAGCCACTCCTATTCTTGGCCGACCCTCTCTTTCAACCAATCAGGTCGCTCTAAACTTACCACACTCACATCAGAAGTGTGGCCACCCGTGTTTGGCTGCCCCCCTCTTTTTTTTTTGACCAATCAGGTTTCTCTAAACCTTCCACAATATTAAAAAATAGAAGCAAAGTCACGCCAATACCAAATTGGCTTTCCCAAAGTTGCGCCAACGCGTCAATTACCATGCCAATTCGACTTCCAAAAGATTGTACAAACAACTGGGAACATTTGGTAGACAATTTTAGTATTAGCTACATTCCAAAAGTTTCGTATGGATGTCTAGCATAACATACTAAAAATTCAAATCAATCGGAGTAACGAGCTAAAAGATACATCATAAAAGGCGAGCTAGGTCATGGATGAAAACTGACAGAATCCCTCATGAATTCTTCTTAAGTTTTACTATCAGGCTGTTTTCACCTCCTAAATGGCTCAAAACCTAGATATTCCCTGGTGGGGAGATAGGAAGTTCTTTTCTGATCAGAATAGAGGGGCAGACCATTAAAATCTGAGTTCGTACGAGAATTTTACAACGATTTTAGTGAGGGTCCCACATTTGAATTTCTTGATTACGAAATTTCATGAGTTAACACAAAACAGAAGGTATCCATAATCAACGGCTACCCTTCCTCATGAGATGCAATCTCACCCATCCAAGTTCGCCACCGAACTGACAAATTTGTAGAAACTTTTAGGCGACCAGCCACCTAAGTCTAGTGGCCACGACTACGCCAGGCACCACTTGCACCACCGTTCCACCAGCATGCACAAGCCATGACATCCATGCCACATTGCGACTGGCGTACATCAAAACACCACTGCGCCATTATCAGGCGCCAACAGGTAGCCATAATCTACGACTACCCTTCCTCACAAGATGTAATCTCGGTCGTCCGAGTTCGCTACCGAACTAACAGGCCTGTAGCAAGTTTTAGGCGACCAGCCAAAACAAGCTTAATAACATCACATGCTATTTTCCTACGGTAAGTCCCTTAACTTTGACTTGCCACACATAGCAAAGTGCTACATGTTTTCCACGAAAACACTCGAGACAACAAACGTATCACAAACTGGGGGATGCTCATCAGGTTATTGGCCTGGCGGTTTACAGCGTGCGGCGTGCAATACGCCCGTTACAAGAAAGTGTCATGAAGCGGGACAATTAGTGGTGGTGAAAAGTAACGGTGTAAACGAATTCACTTCTTTCATCATGGAAGCATAATGTCTAACGGTTATACGAATTCACTTCCTTCATCATGGAAGCATAATGCCTGACGGTTACACGTTACTCTATTCTTCCACCACTCAATCGTTTCCACTTACTACGAGACCAGGGTACGTTTCAATATGACTTGTATATATAGGATTCACTTATTTCCACCAAAAAACAAGTTTTTGTCAGGAGAACAATACAACTTCCAAAAATCATCTAATAGCCTTTCATACAGCTAGCCAGTTCAACTTTCTGATACAAGTCACGAAACACCCACACTTCCAGAATCAACTATTCTGGTCTCAACATTTTATTCGCTTCGCTCCCTAAGACCAACCCTGCTTCTTCACTTTGTGACCGAAGCAAGCCTGGAAAGACTATTTCTTGGTTTAGGCCAGGATTATATAGATTGACCTCGTAAATCAAAAGTACTCCCGAGCAGTACATTTTTTAGGGTTTAGACTAGTTTATCACCCACACACACACGAAATTACCAAAATTAGCAGAAACGGTTTTCACCCACAAACAATAAGAAAGTTCAAGATGTCGACATAATGAGTAATATGAACATGAGATGAAATCTTATTACTTTATTATTCAAAGATATTCCTTGATACTCAAGGTGAAATCCCAAACTGAAATAGTACAAAATCTTTTTGAGATTTTCAAATTAATATGTTTGTTTTACAAACAAACAAAACATATTTTCGGAAAAATATATTAGTTAAGTGCTAGCTAATATTGAGTTGTTCAAGAGAGATTTCAGTTATATAATTGGATATTGGTTGGAATTAGACAAAATCGAATCTAGATGGTTTATTGCATATCTTAAGAATATTTTCGGTTATGAAAATTCCTTGGTATCCAAACTACCTTGGTCTATAAGTTCTTCTTACAAACTTATCCCGAGAAAGGCACTTTGTTTCATAGACACCGTTGTAGATGACTAATAGTATTACTTGTAATACTATCTTGGATAGGAGAATAACCTAATTAGAAAGAATCTCTTACGTCCGCTAGTTTAAAGAATTCTTTGGGATCAAGAAGCGTCTACTAGTAATGTTGGTGGGAAACTAGAATCTGCATTGTTATTTTAGTTTCCGATTATTGATTTTGATTTACTAACATTTGTTAACTCTTGATTGCACATAGTTTGATTATTCTTGAGAGCCTTCTCTTATGACATAAGGTCACTCAAACTAGATCAAGAGATTAACGGTAGTTCAAATATGTCTTTAGATCCGTCGTTGACTTGTGATCATATATTATTAACAGACTCCCTTCTATGCGTAATCGAAAATAATAAGTTGGAATCAAGTTTGTTATTATGCATGTACAGAAGATTATTGAAGATTTTAAGACAAAAAGATTATTCTTATTGATTTCGTCTCTTTGTGATTTGCTTCGCGCACAAACTTGATCGGCTGAGATCCTACTAAATCTAGTTTATCTTTTGATAGACTTTTCTAGTCGTATTTAGATCGACAAGCTATCATTTGGTGGTATTCTTTAGTATCCGAATCAGGTAATTTTGTTTGACTTGATCGGTTAACTTGTTAATCTATATTGGAGGATATAAACCAAACAAAGGAGTTTTATTTATTTTAAACAAAAAAGCCTTTGTCACGCTCTACAACATGTCTCTGATTTATTTCCTAAGATATGAGAGTGGTTACCAAACATATTAGTCCTTTACTGTTTGAAAGGCGGTCGAAAGGGTTAAGTGCTTAAAGTCTTTATAGAGGCTAAAACATCTTAGGATAATGGACTCCATCTTAGGATTCACGTGTGTTGGCCAGATTGGTTATAGGCGCAGAGATACCGAGGAAACTAGGGTAGTTTACTTGGTCTCAACTATACAAAGTTGGTAGTGTTTTTGTATAGAGGATTAATTATGAGAGTATTCAAATTTGGACTAGGTCCCGGGTTTTTCTGCATTTGTTGTTTCGTCACTAACAAAATCTTGTTGTGTCTTTACTTTTACTTTGCACAGTTATAATTAAAATTAAATACATTATACGTTAATCCCAAACACGTGGGTTGATCCCTATAGTTAAGCTTCGGCTTCTAACTAGTAACTATATACCAAGTATATACCTTGTGGTTGCTATCTTCTTGACAATATCTGTCTATATATTAGATCACACAAGGTATCGAACTTATAGGTTGATATCGAAAATATTGTGGTGTATTTGGTATTCTCGTCATTTCAGTATCTTTCTGATCGGATGTAGGTTGGGTAGATGGGTTATAAAAAGAGACACTAACTGTACCATATGTGATAACTCCCTTCAAACATATGAACATACCCTTCTTAGATGCCCATTCAGTAGAGCAGTCTGGTTTATTGTAGATTGCAAAATTGATTAGCACAGTGTTAGGGTATCAAATTGGATAAAGTTTTGGGTCAACAACTAGTTTTATACCTAATAGGAAGTGGAACCAATTGTGTGTTGTTAAAACATGGTTTTATGGAAAGCTAGGTGCCTGAAGTGTTTCCAAAACATCCAACAAACCCCGCGGTCATTGTAAATCTTATCAAAAACCATATTAAAACTTGTAATAACAACCAAACAGATCTGGTCTCCAACGGAAACCAAACCACATAACAATAACAACAAACACAAACCATGATCCCCAGACAAAATTTATCCATGCTATGCTACAGTTGGTAGCAAGTCCACTTATCTATTGCTATTGCAGTCATTATTCAAACAGATAATAAATGGGCAATCAATGGACAAATGGACTTCCACTGCGAAATGAGCTCAGTAGAAAAAAATAATGCACTCAGATTAATTAAAGCAATGAAATAACATCACTAACACATGAAGAGGATTTGCATCATTGAAATTGAGGATAACAAGTTGATGAAGAAACTGAAGATGAAATGGAAATTCCCTCAAAGAACAACTAATATTGTGATCATTGAAGAAAATGTAAACTTATTTTGTAATTTTAGATAATTTAATTATAATCCAAAACTTATTTCTATTGCTCAAGCTTATGTCCCTCTAGAGATGGTAGCAACATTTTAATTAATTCTGATTGTAATTCGCCTATGGCAAACAATGTTACTCAAAACCGTAGTAGTCTGAAAAGATAGTCTTTTAATATATAACCTATTTCTACCCCGTTTAATTGGGGCCCCCTATCTAGAGGAAAAAAAGGTCATCCAAATCTAATTTCAAGAACCCCTTATCCAAATATTTTAGGTAATGATTAGCGATAATCTTACTTAATTAGAGTTTAACCATATTTTTTTCTGTTTGCAATTATTATTTTTTGCACAGATTTGCATGAAAATTCGTTATGGTATTTAAATGTCGCTATTTTAGAGTCGTCACTGTCATTGAAGCGTCGTTATCTCATAGTCGTTATTTTTTCCCGAAGTGTTATTATGGTATAGCCGTTACTGACTTTAAAGGGTCGTTTGTCATGTACCTTGGGTAGGATAGAAAGGGTAATCGTGGTAGTTTATTATTATCTGGAGGGCAGTTTAGGTATTCATATGTTGAGAGTTGTATCCGGCTATATTAGCCAGAAGAGCTGTATTCGTTGGGAATTAGCTAATAAAATGTAAAACTTATCTTCTTCTCTAATACCTTCTGCAACTCCTTTCTCTAACAATGTTCCCTTATTATTCCCCTAATTCGTCTAAATCTTCTCCTAATTCATCTGGTTCTTCTCCTAATCATCCAATCCCTTCTATCTATTCCCAATTATCTCAATCCATAGAGATGAAAGCTGTTCCTGATAATCCAATTTGTAGTGAGTCCACTACAAGTGGTATCAGAGCAGTCGATTCTCCGACTGCTTCCATGTCCAACAAAGCTACGAGTGATGAACTGAACCGAAATATTGACGAGTTAGCTAGAACTCAAAAGGAGTACAACAAAAGACAAGATGAGATGGCTCTTAAACACGCATATCTACTCAAGAAGGTTGATCAACACCATGAACAACCATCAACAAGGTATTTATAGTCTATCCGAGAGTTAATTCGATAATATCGTGACGAACATGATAGAGTTTCAGCCGGTCAAGGTCCTACACCGGAAATTTCTAATGGGGTTTAGATTCTACTACAACAAAAAGTCTGTCTAACGGGTCTGGTGAATCGAGGATGGACGAGGAAGAAATTGTGGCCAAATTTAAATCAATTTCACTTGATTCCGGTGATTCAAGCTCAGTAAGAGAACTATTTCGAAATTCTTCTACTCCTGGTGCAACAGATGAAGTTGGAAGAGTTACAAATGCTGAGGTAAATGATTTCAAACTCATTAAGAGGTATTCTTATTTGGTTGGTGTATATGAATTCGGGTTTGATACAGCTACTTCCTGCTCGTTTGCACTATATGTATGTTCAATTTTAATGGCCAAATACAATGGCAATTGTGTTCATAAGCTGATTAGAAAATATGGGTGTCAACCAGATGTGTTGAATAATGAAACAGTTGCATGTATGTCATCTAATGGTGGTTTTACTAATATTGCTTGGGTGTTATTTAGTAAAATTTATGAGAGAGAAGCTTGGTGTCTATGTGGTGGAGCTGATTTAATTTTTCAACTTAAAATCACCAAAATGGGTTACACATTGATAGTTGATGAAAGTATGCTTGTTATTATCAATTCTGCTTGTCGGATATACGATCCTAGCAAGGTGTTAGATATTGTTAAAAGGTATAATTATTCTGCTAATGCTCATGAATTGTGTGTGTATACCATTAATTCTAAGGAGACTGTTTTTATTGGGTCTCGGAATGTGCTAGAACTGTTATATCAAATCCTTGTTAGAGATATTAATCTCCCTTCAGAAATGAATAAGGTTTGGAAGGGTATGGGCTATGAATGGACGTTCATGGAGTTACTCAAATCACCTAGCTCTATGGGTTGTGGGGGTATGAAATGGTTTTTCATATGGAAAGCGTTATTTGGAAGAATGGGTGAAACCATACTGTGGATTTCTTATTTGAAAGGTTTTGATGCTTCATGTTTGATCTTAATTCATGTTCTCCATAAGTACACTGGAATGATGGATTTAGGGTCAGGTCTTAATTGTGCAAGTAATGGAGAATGTTATTATTGTAGCTTGGGTTTTTCTCAGAGAGTATTTGATCATGGTAAAGATTTTTACGTACTTAGAAGTGGGTATTCAGTATATGAGCTAGATCTGGAACTTGGGCTCTGTTTTGCATTCTTATTCAAGTATCTGAATGTGTTTTTATATGTTATCGTGATGATAGCAAGCTTTTTTATGAAAGGCCGCAACAAGGAAGTATTATTTGGACTGTTTTGAATCGTTTTATACTTCTAGTGACAAGGGTACACGAGTACGGAAATACACCAGCACGAGTACGGAAATACACCAGCAATGTTCAGTCAAGTGCTTGTTAAGGATGACAGTCTTTCTACACAAAGAGAAGAGGCTTGTAAGGAGTTTATAGGGCAGGAAATATTCTGAGCCAACCACACTAGGATACTGGTGAGGATGTTAAACCTTGTACAGCTGAATCTCTGGGTTTTCGTAGCAGATATTGAATTATCCTTACTTTGGAGGCTTTCACATGGATTACCTACTGATATTAAGCTCCTCAATGTTAGTTCAATAAAGACTAATAGTAACACAGGAGAGAAAGGTGATGTATCGAAGATTCTTGTGCGGAGTTTAGGCGGAAATATTGTAATTCTGTCACTAAATACTGTAGCTACGAATTGTGATGAGTTCTCTACAAGGAGGCTTAGAAGTATTCTTCAGCATGTAAAGTTATTTACTGCATCAAATGTGCCAACTAGTGAATTGTTTTCACTAAAGTGGTCGGGAGTGTTAACTTCTGAAGATGAATTGGTTAGACTCCATGACTATTCTCTTATGGCTACCATGTTAGTTGTTGATTGTTATTTTCAGCTTTTGAAGGTGAGTTTCTTCCTCCCTAGTCTCTTTCATACATCTACTGTGAATGATAAGCATAATACTCGAAAGAAATCTATGAAGGCAACTATTGTTCCTGGCTTGTTTGTTTTTAACATCTTTGAGGATACTAGGAGAATTGTTTGGCTTAAGAGAGTGGAATGCTATGAAAGAAGAAGGGAAATCAAGGGAATGATCACAAAGGCTAGTGCTGGTGAAATTAGTAGACATGAATGGTTGGAAGAAATGCTTGTGTGAGTTGATTTTTCTTATACTCAGCTAGGAGTTGCGGTTTTGAAGTTAACTGCCATATTGATATCTCAAATATGCAGTTTTTTAGAAGGTACTGAAGGTGTTTGCAGGGTTCTACTTAGTGCGAGCACATCAGAAAACAAGATAATGCTTGTTGTAATTAAGAATGGTGAGAGTATAACACAAGAGTTGTTGGAAGAACTATGTAAGAAGGCTAATGGTGTTTTTACTCAACAAAAATATGCACATCTGAGATGTTCCTTCATGGTGATTCGAACAAGCATTTACAAAGAAGCTAGTGGAGTCATTGATGTTACTATGCTTGGTAAAGACATTTTTTATGAAGGGCTCAACCATTGGCACAAGGAAGTGGTGGGTGAATAATAGGAAAACTAAAGCATTGGGTGTTTGGTGGTGATGAGGAAGTCATATGCAGGAATTCATGGAAGCCTTATGCCTATATGGAGGTGAACTGGAATGACCGTGATTTAGATATGCAGTTAGAAGTCATCTTGTCCCTTCCGGGTTCATGGAATGTTGGGTATAAGATTTGGATGTTGTATAAATACTTGACATGCATTAAAATTTCAACTCCATGTTCAGTCCAATATCACGTTACCAGGGATACTCTGCTCAAGCTGGTTGCTGTACAGAGTTATCCACCAAAGTGGACGCTTCTCCTCAACAAGTTATTGGTTGCAATGGAACCTTGGTCAATATGGGCACTACAAGTTATGCTTTGTTTAATACCTTCTGGGCAGTGACTTATGTAGATGGTGGGTTGTTTAACCGTAAGGTAATAAGCATCAGTGGCTCGATTTCACAAGAGGAGACCAGTTTCTATGGGATTTGTGCTGAGATTATAAATCACATTTCTTGCAGTCCTAGTACCTGTGAAGAAGCTGCAGCAATAAGGCCTTCTATTAGCTGGACTCAACTCTCAGTCCTTTACAGCCAAACTCATTTCATATCTTCATTCTTGAGGACAAGGATGATTTGGAGAGGTGGGTACTTGTCACGTACCCGTGGTAGGATATAAATGGTAATTGTGGTAGTTTATTATTATCTGGAGGGTAGTTTAGGTATTCATATGTTGAGAGTTGTATCCGGCTATATTATCCAGGAGAGCTGTATTCGTTGGGAATTAGCTAATGAAATGTAAAACTTATCTTATTCGCTAATACCTTCTGCAACTCCTTTCTCTAACAAGCTGTTTCTGGTATGAGCCCAAGTTTTGAACAAGCCGTACATATTTATAAACAAGTATGTGGTATTGATTCTTCACTATGCATTGACGATATTGCCATACCCTCCATGAGTTCCCTGGCAATTAAATACTTTGATGCAGTGATTAAAGATATGCCCTCTCGTTTAGATATGTCGGAACGCTATTTGGCTCTTTGCCATTGTAGCAAAATCAAGCATGGCATTGTAGCTAGGCTTCCAACCAATTTCTTATAATTCTTCCTTTTTATATTCTCGTATCAATTAATTTTTTATTTTATTTTGGTCAATCAACAATTTCAATTTATTCAAATCAAAATGTGATTATTTGATCGCTTTCAAGAATAACAAAAACATCAAAATACAAGATAATAAGAACCCTAATACAAATGAAGATATCAATTAGAGAAAGATCCATATACGGTAAAGATACCAAATTTTTGTAAATGTAGTAGGGAAGGATGAAGGTATAATCCGGAATCGATTCCGACCATTTTATTTTATTTTATTTTCTTCTTCTTCAATAATACTCCTATAAGAAAGGAGTTATTTACCCAAAATCTTGTAAATCCAAACGAACCCGGATGCCTTAAATCCTTTGGATTAAATATGGATTCTAAGAAATACCGTGTTAGATTGTCGACGTTCTTGAATCGAGAATAGGAAGTCACGTACCAGCGATCAAGGTTTAAATAAAGGGATATTTAACGTTTGGTACCCAACAAATGTCCAGCACTTAGCTTTGGTACCCAATATTTGAAATATTAGCGGTTGGTACCTTGACTAGACGTTGACTGTCAAGTTAAACTGATTGACTAATAATTATTTAATTTTTCTAATTATCAATTTAATAAAACATGATTTTACACGTTTACCCTAATTTCAGAAATAATCTTCCTTAACAGTCTCGGCGATGAAGAATACATCACCACCACTGGCTCACTCCTGTTATTCTACTCCTTTACAATAACTGCCGATACAGACTGAATCCATCCATCAGTCGAACATCACCAACAGTTTCCATCTCGTCATCACTTCCCAGTCGAGATAACAAATTTTATTTCACAACTTATTCTTCCTCGTCAAAGGCAGCACGAACATATCTCCCACGTTCTCTTCTCATTTCATCTCGAGCTCTACCTTCTCTGTCTCGTTATCGTTGGATGCAAACACCAGCCCATTATTCTTTCTCTATCTTTAATCATGGCAACAACGACCAACTCCATATCAATCCTATCACCCATGACAGCAACATCATCGAGTCCATCCTTATATCTCGTTATCTCCACCAAAGACTCGAGAAACATCATCATCAATCGCAAAATCGAGCACCACTTCCTTGTTGCCATTAATGGCAGCAACACCACCGTCAATATCTTTTGAATTCAACGTAATACCCAAATCTTCAAATACCCTCAGCAACCCATTAGTTCAATCGAATTAGAAATCCTCTCGAATCAAACTAACTACCATCAAGATGATGATCGTCATCAATTAATCAATGCCGCATATCTGTCATGAAATCGAAGAAGAAAATGGTGGCGCCCTAAATAGAAGCAGGGTCGTAGCAAAGTTTTTAGGGGCCCTAGGCAAACTTACTAAAACGGGCCTTGTATAAGCAACACAATATTTTTCTTCTTGCAATTTGAAATAAAAAAGATATTACTGATTGTCAAACTCAAACGCGACAAATTGCCAAAAAAAAATAATCTAAAAACACAAAGAAAATCATTACTCTCATGATGAAATCCCTTTCCGACGTGAAATCATCAACTATACTATAAATGATAATCTAACATCTGAATCTTAATATTTGTATTAGATGGTGACAATTCTTTCCCCTTTGTCTCTTTATCTTGACCAATCTCATCTGTATTTGGTGGCGACGATTCTTGCCCCTTGGTTCTTCATTTTTCCTATATTTGCATTCTCACATATCACCATTTTTGTTTCTTCACGGCTATCATCATTTAAAATCAAATAATTATACATTGTTGATCGACGAGAACACTTGTTGTCTTTCTTTTAGAAGAACCACTTTTGCATTTTGTCTTTCTAGGAGCCATGATTAGAATTAACATTTGATCACTTCAAGAATCAAAAGATGCAAAACCTACACAAAACATGCCAAATTGGCATGTCCATATCAGTGAACACAAGTTTAACAATCACCATTTGGGAACGATAACAACACAACATAAACTTAGTTTAAAGATTAAAGACTTAATTAAAAAGTTTGAACCAGCAAGTGACCCTTAAATGCTAAAGGCCTAAATCAAAATAAGTAAATAAGAGTAACAATAAGAACTGAAAACAAATGTTAAATCAAGTTTTACGTGGGGAAAAAAATTTGAACTAAAGCGACATTTAGCGCAAAACATAAAATCAGTTGTTCCCCCAAACTGTTAATTGTTAAATCAGAAATTTAGAAGTAGAAACAAGATCAAGAGTTAGATTATCAAATGATGGAATTTACTTGACCTCACTAGTATAATCCTGTTCTTCTTTAATCAGAGATTGGACTAATCTTCGGTGGATCTTGTAATCACCGATTCACAAACCAGGAAACCAATTTTTTCCCGAGGGTCTCAAAGGGTCTCAAACATACATATAGGCTATAGCTATAGCAACAAATACACGATTTGGGGGCCCCTAAGATTTGGGGGCCCTAGGCCGTCGCCTAGCTAGCCTATAGTCAGCGACGGCCCTGAATAGAAGTTTCTGGTTTAACCAAATCAAATACGAGAAACCCATTACAAAACTCACATCAGTCCCAAAAGACACGAATTCTTTGGATTAGGTTAAGTATGTATCTTGACCTAATACCGAGGAAGAGACACATATCCCTACTTTATAGGGTTAAAAAAAAAGGAGGAGGTAGATAAGGGTTACTGATATAATTATAAAACTTTTTTTTTTAAATTAAAATTACTAAAATTTAATAACTGTTAGGTCAAAGTTTGACTTTGACAGTCAACGACTAAT
This sequence comes from Papaver bracteatum, assembly GCA_023529315.1. NCBI lineage: Eukaryota > Viridiplantae > Streptophyta > Magnoliopsida > Ranunculales > Papaveraceae > Papaver > Papaver bracteatum. The sequence continues at coordinate 664,998 of JAJJWX010002200.1, read as the reverse complement.
CTAGGTACCAACCGCTAATATTTCGAATATTGGGTACCAAAGTTAGGTGTTGGACACTTGCTGGGTACCAAACGTTAAATATCCCTTAAATAAATCGCCCTCAAAGCGAAGAAAAACCTGCCCCAAATGGCGAAGAAAAATCGCTCCAAATAACAAAGAAATATGTCAAATGACATAAAAACAAAAGAAAACTACTTTTATTCGATTAAAACTTAAAAAGAAAAAGAAAAAGAAATCTTGCTCGGACCAATCTGAGCAAGAGATTAATGGATTCTAAGATTTTTTTCTTAGGAGATTAATGGAGGCTCACTTTGTTGTTTACAAAGGCACTTTGGCTCTTACTAACTAGCTCTCACTCTTACTCACTCTTTACTCACTTGAGTTTTCGATTCGTATCAATTAATAAAGCAACAAGTCAAATAAAAAATAAAATAAAATAAAATAAAAATAAAATAAAATAAAGAAAATATTAATACAGTGATATATGTCATAATCCTAAGAATTAGAGTAATCTAGTCTTTTCATTATATCTAAACATTCCTTATCCACCTCTTGTGGGATGGGAATCTAAGGGCCATAATTATTTTTCGAGGCCCAATTAAACGAGGTATTTCTAGAAATAAAAAAATAACCGCCTTTTCAATCCGAAAAAAGAAGAACGAGAATATTATTTAAATATCTCTCAAAATTTGCTCCTTAAAATTTACCCTTATTCAATTCTTAAAATACCCTATTGAAAAGTGGAAGCAACTAGCACAGGTTGCTTTCAAAAGTGGAAGTAACTAACACAAGTTGCTTTCAAAAGTGCACGTAACTTTATACAAGTTGTTTTCAAAAAGTAGAAGAATCTTTCTCAAATTTACTCAAAAAATACTAATTTTTACCCCTCAAAAATATTTATGCAAAGTCAGCTAAAATAAAGGGTATTTATAACATTCCGAAGAACATAAGAAAAGTAGCTTAATTGGGGGCCCCGGAAATTAATTAGGGGACCTGCACTACGTGACAAAAAAGGATATGAAATAACAATTTTGGGTACCCCTTATCCAAATAATTTTTTAATGTTTAAATTACCCCTAAATGATTAGTGTTAATAATTAGTTAATTAAGTTAATTAGTATGTTTAAGTTAAAATCAGATTTAAGAGTTAAAACTTGGGGATTTTTTTTTGAATGTTTTTGTGTGTTGAGAAGAAAAAGAGGAGTTTTGGGGAAAAATTAAGGTTTTTAGAAATGTCTCAGTGTAAGGGTCGTCAAAGTCGGGGGTGTATAACCTAACGACTCTCTAATGTCGTCACAGAATTGATACTACCAATGACGACTCAAAGCTGCAACTTTTCCAGGTTATGAAAAATCGTTAGGGTGGTCTGATAAACATTGACGACTCCATATAGCTATCTAGGTCCCTAAGAGTCGTTACTTTGTTTTATTTATACCAAGACGACTCTAAAACCCAAAACTCTCTGTAAATGTAACTCTTAGGGTCGTCATTTGTGTAATCATATATTCATTAACGACACTAACCAACCATTTCATAGGCAGCTTAGAGTCGTCATTACCGCCATCTATAACATTAACGACTATGAAGGAGTCGTTATTCTGCTATATATATAGTTGACGACCCTTAAGCTGCCACATTATATAATATTATCAGCTTCAGAGTCTTATTCATTCTAGCTCACATTTAAACAAAGAACTTCTCAACAACGTTCTAAAATCTTAGGAAAGCAAAATAGTTTCAACAAACCATCCAAACCAAACCCCTAATATCTAATGGACAAAATAGTTGCATCTAAGAAAAGTTAAGAAACATAAGTTCAAGTCAAAAGTAACATAAAACATAAGTTCATTTCGACAGTAACCCCTAGTACCTCCCTGATCGGGTAACTTTCCATCTTCTATTAGAAGGACCCTGAGTTGCACATCCCCATGGGGAACCATCATTTCCGCTATTGTACTGTTCATCAAACGGATGATGGCTATCTTGTCCCTGTTCAACACGTTCTTCTCCGAGTTGGCTGCGTGTTTCCCTAGTCCTCTTACATTCCTTAGTCAACTCAACAAACATTTTCTTTGCATTGGGATTTTCAACGTGTCTGCAGTAATCAGCGTACCGACGTTGTTTGTCAGGATCGAACACTTCCCTTTTGTCGGCCGAGCAACACAGTGCGTTGGCAAAAAGATTCATTTGTTCCCTATATTTGCATTTAAATACAAATTCACATTAACAAACTTATATTTGTATGTAGATGACGATGACAATTACAAAAATAAATACTCACCACAAGCTTAAGAATGGTAGAACCATCCTCTTCATCCTTCTTATCACCAACATCATTACCATCATCATCATCATCCTTATCACCACTACCACCACCATTTCCATCATCCTCCTCATCCTCATCATCATTGCGTTCATCCTCCTCAGCCTCAATCTCCAAATCCTCCTTACCACCACCACCACCATCACCTCGACCAGAACCACCATTACCAGCATGACCATCATCATAAATGAGCCTTCAACACAATTGACGACTTCAATTATACCATGACGATTCTCAAATACATAATGACGACTCTAGTTATTTTCGATAACGCCTTATAATTATTTGGACAGTAAACAGGTTATTTTTAATACAGAGTCGTTAGGTTCTAAAAATGGGTCGTCATAAGGAATCGTTACTGGTTTATATGTTAAAACTAACGACCCTTTAATCAGGTACTTAAAACATCGACGACTCTAACATAGGGTCGTTATCTCCCTCATCATAAACATTAACGATTTTTCATAATATCAACATGCAGATGAAAAATCGTTAGGGTATAAAGTGTTTGACTTTGACGACCCTAGATCTCAGAATCGCAATTTAGAGTTAAAAACCACGATTATATCAAATTAAACGTAAACCCAAGATAGATTAGGGGTTTTAATTCACATACCTTCCGATTGGAGCCATACCTTGGTCCGATTCACTTTTTTGATTTCTTCCTCTGGGTCATTAATGGAGATGGAGTGAATAGAGAGAAGGAGGGGAGGAGGAGAAGAGACTAATTTTTGTTTAGAGATGAAATGAAATTGGGGGCCTAAGGTTAAGGGTAATAGGATTTTTAGATTAGTAATTAGAAAAAGCTAAAATAGTATTTTCAGCACAATTTTGGAAGCACCCAATTTTTTTGGGTGGGAATAAAATTGGCAGGGCCCCTAATTAATTTTCAGGTCCCCCGATTAAACTACTATAAGAATGCATTCGTGCAAATATCCGCCTCTGTTCTTAGTTCCTCGTCTACATAAAACAAAAAAAAAAAACAAATATGTTACGTGCCAGCAAGTGATCCACGATGTCGATGATCGGTGACCGTAAAAAGCGAAGAATGATATGCCAGTCAACACTTGGATTTGACTTTTTTTGGGTTTAACTTCGGGTTTTACAGATGAATCTCCTCAAATGTTTAATTGGAAACATTATCGAATCTCTTTCAATCTTCTTCTTTCTTTTAGTTGAATCTCTTCGGGTTTTATCAATAAGCTTCTCGCCTTCTCCCAGATTGCAGATGTGCATTATTGCTGCCTGAGATTTGTTCGGAGAAATTGCTAAGAGCGTTAATTGGAAACACTACGGAGGCACCTCATGACCTGCATTCTAGAAAGGAAAAAAAAAAGACATTTCTTAATTGAAGTTGGTTAGTGTTTCTATGTCTATCTAACCTTTGGTGCCTTCAGAGGCGCTTCTGGTTAGAACTATGAATACCAACTCGCTTCGAATAAGAATACTAGAAGCTGATGTTTCTGTTTCTGCCGTCTTTCATGTAAGTTTCTCTGTAGCCTTCCCTCATTCTTATTCTATATCTGTGAGAAATTGGGTTCTTGTTAACTGAAATTCTATATGTCTTAGTTGCAATGCTATATGAATAGTTAGGTCACATCAGAGCTGTATACAAGATATGAAACTGACAACTATTCAACCCTAATTAATAATTTGAGTGGTAAATGTTGAAAGAAGATTGTGAAAATCTGGTGTTATTGGTATGTATAAACTCAACTTTGTCTGTGATCCATTTTATATATATATATCAGCTTTTACCTTAAGCAAGATTGCTTCATGATTAAGAGGGGTAATAGTTATGCCGCCAGCCATACTAGGAATTTTGTGATTGCTTTCTGTCTTACAATTCACCTTGTCTATCAGTTTGCAACTACACTACAATGGTATAGATCAGTATTTCAGGTTCATTGGTTCTTTAACAACTGCATTTACACCTTGATGTTATTCCTGTCGCTCAGCCTTACACCAATCACACAGATGCGACTCTCTTGTCCATTAGAATTCCTTAAAAATCCACCTCTGGACTGATTGCATACATATTTATATTCAACTACCCCATCGGTTGCAGCAGACTATATTGTTTCTAATAGCTCTTCTATTATTGAGTAGTGAAATGTTACAGATGCGAATCTATTAGTGAAATTCGTCTAACACATGATTATTTACCTAAGTACCAATTTCTTCCCGTTATCTCTTTCATGCATGACTAATAATGAAGGAGATATATATAGTTCAACTTGGAATTTGCATAAATACCCTGGTGTTAGGGCTTTCGATTAGAGAAAGCGGACCATATATATCAGTCATGATTTATGACTTGTGATTATTTGTATTTGTATGCACCGAAGTTCTATTTACAGGATGATTTCACAAAGTAAACCATGCATGTGATTATCACAATCTAGGGATGAGATCTCAGAATCGTTAAAGAAAACAACCATGCATGGTACCTAGTGATCGATGCTTATCAAACTTGTAGCTGACAAATGCGGATTGAGAATTTAATGGTTCCTTAGATGATACCTACACAAATCAATCTTGGAAGTATGTTAGTGGTCGGCCTGATGATAATTGAAAACAGTCTGACCTATCTGACGTTGTATATGCTTTTTTTATGTAAAAGTAGAATTGTTTGTAATCATCCTCTGGTTGGGGTCCGACATGATCCACTGATTAAGAAAAACGTGCTGCAGCTGGAATGGCGTGAGGTTATGTTTCATTTGGTTGCTTTCCTTTTTCTATAACTCTTGGATTTGCTCTTGGATTTTTTTTGTTAGTCATGTTAAAAGATAGGGAGTTTGGGTTGTGTATTTCAGTTCTAGCATCTTTGTTAAAACTTCGGGAGGTCTTTTAGTAATTCAAAAGAAGTTTGTGTTAGCAGTTTAGGATTGCTCTGAAGAATCTGGTATTGTTTGAGCTGATTTGAGTTAAAGTATTGTTTAAGCCGTGTTAAATATTAATGATGCACTGGATTTGTTTGGTAAAAGATCCGAACCAATGGTATCTCTGTTTAATTGTTTCTTGAGTAATCCCGTGTATCGATCTTTTTCCTTCATCAGATTACTTATGTCTAGATATCCATCTGGTTTAAGGTATCTCAAAGATGAGCAGAAGTACTGTAGACGGCCTTGGTGATGATTGCTTTACAACAAAGGATGCTGAGACAAAGCATGGACAAAACGTAAAGCTTTGAGAATTTGGTTGTGAAAGACTTGAAGGTGTCATGACTTGTCATATGATACCTTTTGCTGCACTGATAGGAAGGAAGTCACACACAAGGTACACGACTTGATTCTCAACCTCAAACTTGCACTTCCTTTCAAGATGGCCTGTAGATTCAAATATAACTCGTACATTAGATAACTCTGCCATAAGTAACATTAAGTTTTGCATTAGAACTAAATCGATGATCAAAGCAGTGCACGGGATTGTAAACCACTGTCTTGTATTCAAGAGGTTTTAGAAATTTCTGGAAGGGAGAATGATTAAAAAAGAACTAGTAGACATGTTAACGATATTATCCTGTAGTACCGATTATGGGTGTCGGGATCGACACTGGGAAGATGATGTTGGGATAACTTGCTTACGGAACTCATTGAACCAAGAATATGAGTTTTTGTCTCTAACAATTTTTCTATCAGTAGGGTTTAGAAAGATATCATAAAGTTTGTTTCACTACTCGCAAATACTAAGTTCATTGACGTTGGTGAGAAAGTTCTTCTATATAAATTAGAACTGCTAACGGAGCTCCCATCGGGTATACAAGAACTATATCGGCATTACCTTTTTGATTGGCTGCAGTTATGATGTTTGAAAATAGGTTTTCGTGACCCCACTTGCAGTCGAACTACTACGTTTGAAATTTCATGCAGTAGTAGTTATGAACGCTTAACTCGATGATTATACATTAGTTAGTTCAACTATTATCTGATTTCAACAAATCTTCCTAGAGGGAACCAGTGTGGTTGCCAACTCATTGTTCAGTTTCCATGTAGAATTTTAGGAACCTTCAAAGAAAGCGTGCGATACCCTGAGACCTCACAACTTGTAAGCTATTTATGTGATTAGGCCTCAACATTAGTAGGCAAGCATTTTCATGAGCACCTAAAAAGAAGAGCACAGATAGATTAGATGAGACCTAGGTTGGTGATTATAAAGATTACTAAAAACTTTACCTTGCATAGACTACTAAAGACTTATTTATTGCTGTTTGAAAAAGACATCTTTTTTTTTTCTAGAGAGAAGTTGTGGTCCTTTTGAATAGGGGATACTCTCCACTACTTTGGCATTTGGCGTTAGCTTTCGGCCTTGACCTTTGACTTGTGTGGTATACTGTTTACCCCATGCTATAGGGTCTTGACTCTTGACTTGGGTCTCATCTTTTTCATTCAATCTTGATTACATTCTGCTAGTTAACTATAGCTGATCATAATTATCTTCTTCTTGATATCATAATTATCAATCTAGTATGGCTTATGATGGAATTATTACTAATGTTGTAACTGAGCTCTTGGAGGTGTTGGCTCCAGCCATAACTCAAAACATTAATCTGGCCTGGGGTTTCAAAGATGAACTGAAAAAACTTGAAAAGACCTTAGTGAAGATTCAAGCAGTAATGGAGGAAGCTGAGAAACAACAAATAACGGATAAGTCTGTGAGAGAATGGTTGAAAGATCTCAGAGACATAGCTTACGACGTTGATGATGCTTTGGATGATTTCTCATATCAAATCATGCGTAAAGATCAAATCAAAGGCTTGGAAAAGAAGTTACGTGATCGCTTTTCAATATCTTTCAATAATCCACTTATATTTCGTTTGAAGACCGCTAGCAAAATCAAAGATATCAATAGAAGGTTAGAAGATATTCTTAAGAATAAAATTATGTTTCAGTTCCCAAATAGTACTACTACCATGGTTTCTAGTACTACTACTGCTTGCTGTCTAAGTACTGACGATATCCGAGAGACCATGAGCTTTGTTGATGATCCATCGAAAATCGTCGGGAGGGATGATGATATGTTAAGAATTGTAGAACTTTTGACAGGCACATCATCTCATTCTGAAAAGCTCCCTGTTGTACCCATAGTTGGTATGGGGGGACTGGGGAAAACCACCCTGGCTCAATTTGTCTGTAAAGATGAGTCAGTCCTTAGCTGCTTTGAGCAAATTATTTGGGTCTGCGTATCTGAAAACTTCGATGTCAAAAACATTGTAAAAGAAATTATTGATCAGGTCATAACTGGATGTAATAAAAAGTGTGATAATTCATCAAGCATACAGGTTATGGTTCGTGAACTACATGCCAATCTGAGTGGCAAGAAGTTCTTGCTAGTATTGGATGATCTCTGGAACGAAGATAAAGACAGGTGGGAGACGCTTACAAGTGTGTTAACAGTCGGCGCTGATGGAAGCAAGATCTTAGTCACCACTCGTAAAGATCAAGTTGTATCAACGGTCCGTGGGACAATTAGTCCCTACTATTTGCAACGACTAACGGTTGATGAATGTTGGTCTATCATCAAGAAAAAAGCATTTGCTGCTGGTGGTGCGAAAGAGACTTCGAGAATGGTTGAAATTGGAAAAGATATAGCGATAAAATGTGGTGGTTTACCACTTGTTGCAAGAACTCTTGGAAGTCTTATGCACACAAAGAGTACAGTAGGAGGCTGGGAGTCAATCAAAGCAAATGAGGTTTTCAAGATGCCAGAAAGTCAAAGTAAAATCATATTGATATTGAAGCTCAGTTATGATAATTTATCAATGCAGTTAAGGCGATGTTTTTCCTATTGTTGTGTGTTTCCTAAGGATTCTGAAATTTCAAGAAATACTTTGATCTATCTATGGATGGCTGAAGGATTCCTTAAAAAATCGGGCGAAGGAAATAAAAATACAATGGAGCATACTGGAAATGAATGTTTCAACCATTTGTTGCAGAGCTCGTTTTTCCAAGATGTAAAAAAGGATAACCATGGAGGAATAGAGACATTTAAGATGCATGATCTAATACATGATCTTGCAAGTACAATGATTGAGAATCACGAATGCTCAGTCTGGAAGACAAGTGAGTTGGAGTATAATTCAAAAGCTTGTCGTATACAGGTGGCTTTTGATGATAAGGAAATCTCTCCACTGTTCCAAAAGTCATTGGCTAATGCACAGAAGTTACGCACAATTATTGCCGTTCAAGGAGACTGCCGTGATATTCAAGTTGAGATGTTCTTAGCTAATAGGCACTTGAGGGTTTTATACGTGATGTTTAGCTCCAATATCCAAAAGTGCCTAGCTTCAGTTTCTAAGTTGAGACATCTAAGATACCTTAACCTTTCAGGCCTGGAAAAAAATCTGATTCTTGATCTGTCTGATAATCAAGCCATCACTGCTCTTTATAGTTTGCAAACATTGGTGCTACAGCATTCCATCAAGAAACTTCCTGAAGACATTGGATCATTAAAAAATTTAAGGCATCTTGATCTATGTCCTAATAGTCAACTTGAAGGACTACCTGAGTCTGTCACTAGTCTTACTAACTTGCAGTCGTTGAATCTCAATTTATGTGGGTTGAAATGCTTACCAAGAGGAATAGGAGGCTTGAAACATTTAAAATGTCTAAATCTCTCTGAAACTAAGATTAAGGCATTACCCGAGTCCATCACAGATTGCCGCCATTTGGAAATGCTGGATCTTCATGGAAATAAGTCTATCGAAGCCCTTCCAAAAAATATTGGTGATTTGAAAAGTCTAAGGTGCCTTGATATGTCTGCCACAAAGATAAGAAAGCTACCTGACTCTGTAACTGGTCTGGATAATTTGAGTGTGTTGATACTTAACTGTTGTTGTAGTCTTGAAGAAATACCGCTAGGCTTTGGAGTTTTAGGTAAACTAACATTCCTTGATTTCTCTCACACTCGAATCAATGAGTTACCAGAGTCCTGTAATAACGGCCTATATAGTTTGGAGACATTGACTATAGGTGGGGATTTTGTGTTTTCTAAACAAGTGAAGAATTGGGTGAATCTGAAACATCTCATATCAGGGGGATCGCCTACACTAAGAGGTATAGGACGCCTTACTAATCTTCAAACCCTATCAAGATATTCCGTGAGGCAGCACACTGGTGATGATGATGATGGTATTGCAGATTTGGGAGAACTCAATCTCCTTGAAGGGAAATTGGAAATTGTAAACTTACAAAATTTGAAATGTGGAACAGAAGAAGCCTGGCGAGCGAATCTAAAACTGAAGCAAAACATTCGCCAGTTGGTGCTACATTGGTCTAATAGATATCTCAAAGAAGTAACTGAGGCAGAGGTAGAGGTGGTGACTGACGAGGATGTGTTGACTGGTCAAATCATTGAGTTAGAGGAAGATGTGTTGACTGATGAAGTCACTGGCGCAGAGGTGGAGGTGTTGCATGATGGAGTCATTAGGGCAGTGGAAGAGGTGTTAAGTGATCAAGTGGTGTTGGAAGGTCTCCAACCTCATCCTAATTTGAGAGAGTTGGTTATTGAAAATTTCTTAGGTAAGAAGCTGCCATCGTGGTTGACAAGTAATGGTGTTTCATTGTCACTGCCATTGCCATGTTTGGCGGGCATCGAGCTTAAACATTGTTTAAGATGTGAACACGTTTTAGGGCTTGGCCTCCTTCCGTGTTTAAAAAAGCTCATTCTATGGGAAATGAAAAATCTGAAAGAATGGATTGAGCCATCGCCACCAGCAACAACTACACTTTCGCAAGGAACTTGTTTTTACCCTTGTCTGGAGGAATTGGAAATTAGTCTCTGTCAAAACTTGAGAGTGATACCATCTTCGATGTTTCCTTCTCTAAAGAAATTGGTTGTTCAGGTCAGCAACGTCACAGGGCTGTGTTCGTTGCTGCGAAACAACTTAATCTCTCTCACCAAGGTTAAGATTGGTAACATTCCAGGGCTTGAGTTTCTACCAGTACAGATTCTGCAACCTGGTCTGGAACTGTTAAAGGTTGAAGGATGTCCTGAATTTCAAGGTTTTCTTTTGAATAAAGTGGATTGCAACTTCTACTTTAGTCGAATGACTTGCCTTCGTAAAGTGGTGATTCATCATTCAGAAAAATGGAAGCCTTTAAAAGATTTTCAATACCTACCCAACCTGGAAGAACTGGAGCTTTGTTGTAATAGTGTTTATGATGATTCATCTTCAGTCTCTGCCTCAACACCAGAATCAACATCATCACCAGCAGAAAATGAAGAAGCAGAGGGTATTCAACACCTCATCTCCCTTCGTAACTTGAAAATTCATGGATGGTCCAATTTTCATTCTCTGCCTCACCAACTTCAATACCTCACAAATCTAAGGGAGTTGAAAATTACGAATTGTGATGGTTTGGTGGAGTTGCCAGAGTGGCTTGGAAACTTTTCATCACTTAAAGAATTGTACATTGCAGAGTGCAAGAATATGATGCAACTGCCTTCTAAGGAAACCATGCAAACACTCACTTCACTTGAAGAACTATCTGTGTATGTTTGCCCTCTATTGGAGGAAAGCTGTGCAGACATAGAAGGTGAAGAGTTTCAAAAGATATCTCATATCAAAACCATGTAAGTATTTAAGTATTTTTTTACATATTTTATACGCTTGGTCCATAGTGATATGCTTACATATTCTATAACCTTATGACTGCCTTCTTACAATGATGGTATCAGTACATAAATAGTAGCAGACATGTTTCTCCTCGATAGAGTGCTACCTACCATTGCCTTCTGATGATGATATGTTTTTATTTCAGCTTTGGCTTGGGTGGATGATATGAGGTGTGAGTATCGTCATTCATGGATTTGCTATTTATGTACGTCTAGATGGTCTGCAGTGTTGTTTATGCTACGTCCTCATTTGCAGAACACCAAAACCGTTGGAATTGGTGGCATTCTGTACTTACATGGACCCTGTAGTCAGTGTCATCGCATCTCAGGTGAATTTCGAGATTCACTAATAGTCTTCCTCGATCGAATATAAACTTCACACCGTACATTGACAACAGAATGGTACTGGTAGATGTCAACCTAATTGATTCACTTTCCTCCAAAAATCCAATAACCAGTTTTTAATTTACTTTGTATCCGATTCTTCATATAATTTCAGGCTGTTACTGAACCTGCCAACATTGGGTGGATTTTATAGTTGGAACTTTTATCTTGGAACAATTGGAGTTTCTGTTCCTGCCTAGTGTTTTCTGTGGCTGATTTCGAATTTTATAATGATAAATATAATACTAATATTTATTCTTTTACTTTATTCATTTTTTGGCTTTTTTTTTTTTTTTTTTTGAAAGAAGGATCAATTTTATTAAGAAAGGATCTCTCTGGGGTACAAGGTCCCTATCGAGTCATTCATTACGATTACATTAAGGAAATTTGGGAATGTGTGATCCCAGATGCTTGTGGACAAGTTAGTGTTGTTGTTATTTCCTATTTGTAACTGTTTCATTGCTGCGTAGTTCGCCAGTCCATCCGCCGCCTGGTATGCTTCTCTGTACGCATGTGTAATCACGTATCGGTCCAGTTGATGTAGATGGTGTTGAATCTCTCCCAGCATCGACTGAATGATCCAAGGGGCTTGTGAGTTGTCCTGATTAATCATCATTACCAGCGCTGTGGAATCCGATTCAAAATGGATCTGCTGCCATTCCTTTGCTATTGCCACTCGAGTGGCCAGTAGGAGGGCCCACGTTTCTGCCACCAAAGCTGAAGTTTTCCCAATTGACGCCGCCATAGCCATGATGACCGCTCCTTGTGAATTACGGCATATCCAACCTGCACCTGCAGTTTCTGTTGTCCTCCTGGTTGGCTTTTACTTGCTCCATCTATATTGATTTTGAACCATCCTGGATTCGGTGCTATCCATCGCACCTAGATAGTTCTCGTGTTTCTTCTCGATTGTCGCTGGGCATGTGGTTGCTGCATGTGTGACTGATTTATCAGTTTATGTTTAACTGCCCATTTGTACTCTTGGTCTAGCAGGATCGAGATGTGGAAGATCTGATTCAGAGTTTGGATTGTGTTGTTGTATACTTTTGCATTTCTTGCTAGCCATATGTTCCATATCACGAAGCAACACGTTGTGAAGTGTTCTTTTGTTGATTTGAGATTCAAAAACTCACTGAAGTTTGATGGTGCTGTCATAGGATTTGGTGCCGGTTGTCCATTGGCACGAGATGGATTTGTTTGGTTTCGATACGGAAGTGATACAGTCACTGCTGGTTGGATCCCGCGGTGTGTACCCAATGAGAGAATGGGATGGTCCTCCTGACCGGTGGTTTAGCAGGGGTGGGTTTAGTGTGGGTTCCTCCTCTCTCTCACTCACACAACCCGTGGGATATAAATTATTTCGGGTTTCAATATGTATCTGTAACATCCCTACTTCGAATTCTAGGTCGGCCGCCCTAAAATCCCAAGTATGGCATACTCATGGACCATTTTACACACTCAAACCGTCATACCAACAAATGGAGATCGGACCATTGTATGGAGCACTTTGACAATAATCCATAAAAAATGAATTTATTCAAAGAAGTTGATAAGGTAAATTATAAATTTAAAATGAATCTTTTAGAAATAAAAATAATCCTCTACTCGCAGGTCGGCCTCCAAAATAAATGCGAATAATTTATTTAAAAGAAACAAAGTATGATCTTTAAAAGAATTCAATAAAACATTTTAGTTAATTAAGCACCTTAAAATTTTGACGAAGTAGCTTTTCGGAACGGAAGTGCAAACTACAAGCTAGGTTGCTCCACGGTAACGGTCTCCTGAAACAAATAGTAAGTTGGGTCAGACCCCAACTTAAAGTAGGCTTTCGCACCCTTATATCCTTTGTGGATAATCTAACAAGTCCGAAAATTCTTGTTAAAAATATTGCAGCAAAGTAAAAGACAGTTTATGAATTAATTTTTTTGTTTGTTTGTAGAAACGTAGTAATGTCGGCTCTTAAAAGTCTAGTACTCCAACAAGTAAATAAATACGTAGTGAAAAGTAAACGGATCGTTTAAATACAAATCAAACCAAGGTTTCCACCCAATGTTCTAAACCTTAGGAATTTAACGCCTCCCCCTCTCAATACTCCTTCTCTGACTGTATTACGAACCAAAATTCCCCTAAGTAGTCCAAATAATTTCCCTACCGTGCGCCGGGAAAATTAAATGTTGTCGTTCCCAATACAAGATAATAAATTCATATTTTTTAGGCGACCCCTCGGTCATCGCCTAATAATCCTGGGGAATCGAGCCAACTACGGGACATCATAACAGCAAACAACACTATTCGTCTACGCATAGAACTCTTGTGGACTGGATTCATACACAGTGAGTTCACAGAAACACGACAGAAACAAACTGCACCCTAAACCCATTAACCAACACTAACGGGGCAACAATTGAAACTAGATTTCTATCCTTACTATTTTACACAGAACTCAAGTGATAAAGACAAAACTAATACACCAAAATCCAAATTAATGGGACGTAGCACAGAGTACATCATGGACATTTGAAAAACCAACACATTTTCATAGTTTGTAGCTGCCAAAAGAATACATTCAGTACTAAGAAGTATATAGCATTTTGGGTATTAATTAACTATAATACTCTATAACAAATAAGACATACAATAATCCATTTAGTTAACTAGTGTCCTATAGCCCACAGTGATCCTCTTCAGGGGCCGATCCACATCTCCGTCCCAGATCCAAGTTCATAAACTCCACATAAAGACAAGCCTAATTAGATAATTACCTATGCCTCGTATGGGTTCACCGGGCATTTTCAAAGGACTATCACACAACGCTGAAAAAGTATCTAGTATATGACTGGCTAGCCTTCCCATATGCGTTAACTATTTACGATTTCGGCTTGTTGATTTCACTAGGTTCGTACATAGTTGAACCAAAGAATATCACCAAGTGATATTTATCAACCCGCTTCGTCCTCCTTGTACCCTAACACAGTAGTTTTTTCGGATGTAAAAATAAAACTTTGAAGCTATCATACACAACAGAACTACATCTTTAAATCTTCTCTTCCATCTCTATAGAAAAAGATCTCATAAAAATCATTTTAGACTTATTAGATCAAACTTAAAGAATATAAGAGTTAGAAAACCTACCTGATTTCGCGGTAAAGGTAATCCTCCAAACCGTAACAGCACCCCTTTACCTTAAATCATTCGTCTTCCTTCTTCTACTTTCTTCACAGAAGCAAGGTTTCCAAGATAAAGAATTTTAGTGCGGCTGTTTTCTTTTTTGAGAGAAGAGGAAACATTAAAACCCTAGTCTTCTTTTCACATTATAAATGTGATTCTTCCCAGCTCAAAATATTTCCAAAACTAGCTAGGTATTTCCAAAACGGTCGAGATTCCCATTAAAAAATACATCTCACAAAAATACTGCTAGCAAGAAAAAAAAATATGGACACCACAAGGCTACTACTACTCAACAGCTTATTTAGGATAAGGGGATTTTACAATATCTCTCTTACATTTTCGCACTCTCTCAGCAAACAAAAACACCGCCTACCCTATTGCCTATTTTTTTCCGGCTTCTCTTAGATGTATCCCATACTTTTATTAATTGGGCCGACCGACCGGAGGGCCTGAAGGGCCCGAAGGGAGGGAGTCCCTTTTATGACCCTTTTTCACTAAATCCAATTACTATAACTCTTTGAAACAAAAACACCGCCTACCCTATTGCCTATTTTTTTTGTGATACCCATTCCTTATGTCCTTTAAAGGAAAAACATACAGAAACAAATTATATTTTGAACTTAAAAACCGGCATTCCTTTTTTTGATATATGTATGCTTCTCTTAGATGTATCCCATACTTTTATTAATTGGGCGTTGTTCAACATCGTGGGAGGACATCGGACAAGGTAACATTCACATTGGCTTGGTGTTCAATGGAAAACGAGAGGGATTACAATTATCATTGGGCATTGCGACAATTGAAATTATTGTTCCCGGAAAATCGTGGTCCGAAGGTCATCATAACCTATCAATTTGACGCACTAATGAATGCCATATCCGACGTTCCCACAAAATTTCCTATGAGGGAATGGTTGGTCAACTTGATGAAGATGTTCGTAATGAGAAACTATCACCCGAAGAAGAAAATGAAAGAGGAGTCCTTTTATGACCACTTTTTTGTAAAATGAAACCTAACAATTTTGATAAAAAGATTGAATTTGATTTCCATGTGGTTTATTTTTGGTTATTTTTTCACTAGACAAGATTATCCCTCCCTTTTAATCCATTTACTATAACTCTTTGTGTATCCTACTTTTTCAGGGGTATAATTGGAAAGCAAACTTTAATATAACATATCTAAAAATCCGTGCTTTAGAATTTTACAAATTTTATCTCGTTGGAAAGGTTATAAAAAAATCTACGCAACGAGTACAAACAACAATATCAAATTTAAAATCCATCTTCAGATTCTTCTTCGGTCGGCCTTTCCACCGTGGCAACGGTTGTACTAGTATTAACTATAGCCCAAAAAAATTAAGCTAAAATGGAAAATCAAAGTTACCAAACATGTCTTAATCTTTTTACTAACAATTTTACTTCTTCCTCAAAATCAAAATATAAATCCTAACTTTTTCTTTTTTAGATCCAAACTAAACATACTTCGATTTATTTCTAATTGTTCTCTCATTATTTTTACAAATTGCCCAATTATAAACCTTAATTTTTATTTTTCTCCCAAAACAAACTAAACCCAACTTTGAACCTTTTCTTTAAAATGATGTTATTTTTCCTAAATCATGATTACAGTGTTATGGATTGAGGTAATATCAATCCAAGCCGATATGAAATCAATTAAGGTTTTGATTTTTTTCCAAAAAATCAATCTTCTAAGTTGATGTTCTTTTCTCCCATTCATGATTACATTAAATTGTGTATTCTTAAAAATCATCAGTTATGCCATAGATCTTACATAACTTTAATTATAAATATTATATAATTAACACTTTTTTATTTATTTAGGGATTTGATAATTTATTTTGGGTTATGTATAAAAACTGTGTATAATTTTATGGGTTATGTTAATAATTATCCTGGCTTGATTGGGGTATACCCAGATTAATTGGGGTATACCTAATGAGACAAAACCTGGATCATTTAGAAGTAAAACAGGCCACCCCTTAACCATGTATTTTCTAAATGACTAATATACCCTTGTTTAATTAACACTAAAAATTCTGATTAGCTTAACTATATGAGTTTAGATTAAAATTTTGAAAATAAGAATTCAGTAGATTAAACCTTTTGTTTGTCTTATGAATTCGATTTCGATCAAAAATTTCGGTTCTCAAAATGTGAAAAGTCGGCAAGGTCGAAGATTGAATAAGGTGCCGACTAACTTTGGTTGGCAAGGTCGATGTTTGAATAAGGTGCCGACTAAGTATAGCCGGCATGGTCTTCGGATGAAGAAAATGCCCGACTATTTCTAGTCGGAATGGTCTATGAATGAAGAATATGCCGACTATCTTGGGCCATCTATCTTATGGTCGGCATATAAATATTTCCTACAATGCCGGCTATCATATAGTCGGCATGCAAATAATTTTTAACATTATCGTCTGACTTATAGTCGGCATGCAAATAATTTCTAACATTACCGGCTGCTGAAAAGTCGGCAATGTTACCTTTCCGACCTTTAGTTATACCCAACATAAATTATAATAAGGGTTCACTCCAGAAAAGTCAGATGCCTTGAAAAACGTTCTTGGATCAACCTCCTCCTCTTCTTCCTCCTCTGATGATGTGCATTCATCATAGTTGAGGGGATTGCTATGACTCTCCATAAACCTTAGAAATTCCTCAGGATCTTTCTTACCCATCAAAAGTAACTTTCTTACAGGGCAATTCTCTCCAGTTTCATCTTTAGGATCTTCTAAAGAAGGATAAATCTTGTCAATAAATTGCAATAGCTCCGCTGCATTGCTAACAAGACAAGGGATATCTTCTATTTTTTCTTCTGGGAACCTAAACAACACACAAATAAAGATATGAAAATTATACACAATAAAACATGGTTCTGGTAAGACAGTCGGAGGGTTGTAATCATCTACCACGCCGACTAACACACAATTGGTATGGTCCTATTCAAGAAAGATACCGACTATTAACTCAGGAAAATCAAGTTTCTGTGACCTAAAGTCAGAACGGTACAAGTCTAAGAAAATGCCGACTAGAGATAAGTCGGCAAGGTTGGTTATTAAATACCTTGCCGGCCCTGGTTATTGTTTAATAGTCGCCATGTCTGTTATGAAAGGTCGGCATGATCTTCATGTTATGACCTTGTCAACTACTAAGGCTGCACATAGTCTGGTACAGCTCGGTTCTCTTATGGAACCGGTCCCTGTAGTTGGTGTTGACCGGTACCTCCTTTTGAGGACCGATACATGTACTTGTACCTGTACCTCCGGTACTGGTACTGGGTTTTTCCCTGATTCAACAATATTCATCTAACAAGTAATAACATACGCAGGCGAAAAACACAACCAACAAAAGTTTAAGGGCAATTCAGTCCATATTCGGGCCCAAGGACGGACCCAGGAATTAGTGTTGGGTAGGGCTAAATCTATGCATAAATATTTTTTTTGTTCAACAACATACTGAAAGTTCTACAAAAGGAATTATTAAGCAGTACCTCTTTCGTGATGCAAATATACCATATGTCGCTTGTCCAATAACCAAATCCCGATCATTTCCTAAGCTTTATAGCAATCAATGGACTATATATCATCTCACCTGCAAGGCTGCAACATAAATCGCCAAAAATCTTAAAATACTCCAAGCGGTTAGCTCCATAAAATAAAATAAAACCTTTAACAACCAAAAACCCGTTCACTTTGTAGCAAAAAGTTATATTCCATTAAGATTGCATAAGTAGTTAAGTACAAAAGATTACATATTTTATAACAAAAAAGTTGTTATACATCAAGATTTATAAGTGGGTATCTACAGGTATAACATTTGAACCATAACATAAGAAGATTTTATGTCCGACGATCTATATATACTAACTGAATTGGATCTTTCGTGGTCCCACTAAAATAAATTCATCTATGATAGAATCACATGACACTTTTTCTGCAATTTCTCTTTCAGCGTAGACTACCATACTATCTCCAAGAAACTCGTTACCCATCTTGTTACGTGGTACCGTTTTCACAATATTCATACATGAAAATACCCTTTCTGCACTTGCAGTTGAAACGGGAAGAGTCAAGACAAGACGAATTAATATATCTATCATATTATAGACAGTTGACTTACCAGTTTCAACCAACCGCTGACATAATTCAGCCACAGTTGTCATGTTCCCAAAATCTGGATTGTCGACAACGTCACATTTATAATTTTGTAGTTGGCTTTTTAAAATACATACCTCTTGGTCCGTGAAGTATTCAAGGTAAAACCTTTCAGCAAGACGGCAAAGAGAATCAATGTCAAAAGATTTGTAATTTTCATCAGGACTGAAAGCTGAACAAAGCACAAGTAGCTCCATTGATTCCTCAGTAAATCGATTGTCTAGCTCCATTAGGTGAAAATCTATGACAACATTATATATATCAACACGGTAATGATGTTCAACCGCAATATGATCTTTCTGCTGACAAGCACGACTCGTTCCCATCATATATCGATCTGAAAATTCAGGAAGGACAATGTCATGTTCATCACAAAAGACTTTAACACTTCCAAAAAAAGTAACCCAATTCTTGTCTCTCAATTCTTGAAGAAGCACTTTCGTAGTCCTGACCAGATTCATGGCATTGACAATATCTTGAGTTTTCTGTTGTAGAGCTTGACATAGCACTTCGGTTATCTCCATAACACTTTTCACCAAGTGTAAGATGAATACAAACTCAAAAGATCTGATAGCAAGATACGCACCCTTAGCTATCCCCCTTATCTTAATGGTATTTCCGTCTTTCATAACATTTTGAAGAACTATACAAGCTGAATTATACATATGAATCAAACTGAAAACTGAACCAAAATGTGAGCTCCAACGAGTATCTGCAGGCCATTTCAAAGTATGTGTTTGATTGGATCCCGAATCAGTCTCAAGTTCACCATTAGCTAACTTTGTGGCAATCTCCAATACTGCTGCAGATTCAACTGACTGCGTCGCTTAGGAGAAGCCCCAACAAGCTTGACAATAACCTTTAACTTCTCAAAAAATAGATAAACATCTTGCTCATATGTAGCTGCTTCTACTAATGCTAGTTGTAAACTGTGAGCAAAGCAATGGACATAATAAGCATATGGACAATCTCTTAGAAACAATGCCTGCAACCCATTCCATGCTCCTCTCATATTACTAGCACCATCATATCCCTGACCCCGAATATTTTCTATTAAAAGACCATATGAACTAAGAGACTCTGAAATCCCACTCTTTAAAGTTAATGCTGTGGTGTCTTCAACACATTTAACTGCAAAGAACCGCTCTTTAATAAAACCATCACTATCAACAAATCTTAAAACAATAGCCATTTGTTCCTAGATTGAAGAATCTTGTGCTTCATCTACAAGAATAAAATTTTTAGCATCTCCTACTTCTGTACGAATTGTATCTCTGACCTTGTTAGCGAGAATATGTAAAATTTGCTTCTGTATCTTCGGTGAAGTATACATTGCATTTCCAGGTGCATTTTGTAAAACAACTTCAGCAATGTTATCATTCAAAATAGCTGCATACTTCATTAAACCAACAAACTTTCCACGATTGTTCGACTTTAGTGACTCATCATTACCTCTAAAAGGTAGTGCATGAATACCAAGCACTCGAACTGTCTCAATTGATGTCTTTATTCGTAGCCTGTTCTTCGCTATCTTATCCTTACTTATTTTCTTAATAACTCTACCAATATGATGTGATGGCCTCCGCAGATTTTCGCAAGCTTCAACGGCTGTCATGTGAAAAGATTCGTGATCTCCGACATGTTTAACAAATGAACATGCAGATACCGACTTCTTGGAACCAATCCTCTTGAAATCGGAGAAACCTTCTAATGTAAATGCAGCACGCTTTGGTGGATATGTTTCAAATATAAAGCAAGGGAAGCAATATGCTTTGTTCTTTTTGATTGAGTACTCTAGCCATGAATGCAATCTCAGCCAACTATATTGGAAATAACGATCCTGTTTTCCGTCCCAAGTAGGGGGATATTTGGAGAGTTTAGGTTTAAAAGGACCTTGTTTTAAATAAGCCCGACGTACCTCATCTCTTTGATTCACAGGATATTCATAAATTTGACGTCGCAAACCTGGATCACGCTCATAAGAAACACCATTGGATTCCATACAGACTGCATCTACATTTGCTTGACCTGAAATTTCTTTGGCTTTACTAGATATAGTTAGTTGAGCATATGAAGGGTTCTTTTGCTGCTGAGAAGTACCAGGTTGATGGTGAATTGATCTAGGAATGTCAACTTTGGCAGGAGAAGGAATCAGTCCTCTTGATTTATCACCCCCCTTTGGCTTGAAAAACGACTCTATCGTTTTTAATTTCTTAGCTGGTGGACAAAGATGGTCGAGTGACATTGTAACACTGAAAAAAGTATCAAAGTATTGAGGTGGTATTAGTATATAACACTGAATGGAGTATTCAACTTTTACTTTCCCCTGCCAAGTATGAAGTATCGAACTAATAACACTATAATTAACAGAAGAATCAAATTAAAAATCCCCAATCAAGCTAAACTAACAAAATCCCTAATTTCAAAGCATAGTAAGAGAATCCTAGCAATTTCATTTTCTACTAAATCATCAATCAAGATAAAAAAAAAACTAGAATGAATAACTAAATTGAAATTGAATCCCTAAATTATTTGTTTGTAAAATATCTCCCTTGCTCCAATCTCACCTACAATACAAAACTGAAAACCCTAGATTGATAAGCTAATACGAAAGTACACAGTATAAATACCTTGAAATTCCAATCGAGAATCACCGCATCACCCCAATCACTTTACAAACTCAAAATAAAATGAACAGAATTCAATCGAATAAAACCCTAGATTGATAAGCTAATACGAAAAGTACACAGTATAAATACCTTGAAATTCCAATCGAGAATCACCGCATCACCACAATCACTTTACAAACTCAAAATCAACTGAACAGAATTCAATCGAATAGTTATTACCACTATCAGGAAGTTTCCTTTCCACTCTTCGACCAAGTAAAAAAAAAAAAAGTAAAGAAAATAAAATAAAACAAATATCTTCTCTGCTTAATACTTTAGAGTTCCTACTAGTGATGTGGTCGCGTGGGAACTTATATCTCACACGTACAAAATCCTAAATGTTGGCAGTGGGCTAAAATTAGGCTACAATCTATTTAGTACTGGGCTAAGTCTATTTAGCACTGGGCTAAGTTTAAAAATAAGAAAAATTTGTACACATAACAAATTGTTTTTCAAATTTAGGGACGGGCTATAGCCCGGGTTAGCCCCTTGCTAGGCCCGTCCCTGTTCGGGCCTATTTTTCTTTATTTTTTCATTGCATTTCACACATTTAGATCCTAAGATACATATAAGAAATTTAAATCATTCAACAACATCATCTTATACTTGCAATCACATAAACTTAGCCTTCCAATCACCTGATTCACCACCATATCTCCTTTTTCCACTTAAACCATGAACATTAGGACCATTCTTCTCTGGTTCTTTCATTCTTTATTGCAGAAATATCACCACCACAATCCAACTTTATCTCATCCGAATCTTCTATACCAAATTAACCCATGTAATTTATTATCTCTATATTCACCAATTATAGCAACAACAACAATATCTCATCGATTAAACCCACCATCTTCTTTGATGATTCTCAATCTAACTCAATCCCAATCTAAATTTCATCTCAGGGACACTAATTTCACTTTTAGTTCATCAATCAACTTAAATCTCAACAGCAGCAACTTCGTATTCTCCATGCAAATTGAAACCCTAATTCCTTCTCTCTTAAGTTCCTTAATTACTCATCATCATCAAGACACTTAAACCATCTGCAAAGAGTTTATAACATAATTCTATCTATCTATTATCACTAGATCTATTTTTTTATTTTCATTCAAAATCTCAAACTACAACTACAGATTCATCTTCTTCCATTTCTCTCAGATTTCGAACCCCAAAACTCCAACCAACTTCTCAATTCTTCGATTCATATCGAACCCCTAACCTGCTTCATAATTTCATCTCTCATTTCTAATTTAATCAAACATATTTGAAGTTACCCAAAAATTAGTGAATGAATTACCGATAGTGAAATTGTTGTTAGTAATTGATGGTACTGGAGGTGGTGGCGGAGAAGAAGATGGTGGTGGTGGAGAAGAAGGTGGTGGTGGTGGTGAATCTGATAGAGACTCACTGTCAGGGATGGTGAAGAAGAAGAAGAAGAAGTGAACCATGGTTTTCAGTTATGAGAAAATAAGAAGAATACTAGTTGTTTACTCGATAGATAAGATGAGTATATACCTAGCATCTATGGCCACGATTACTTCTAACTAAAATATCTAACGTCTATTATTCACCCGTACTTTCAAGCCGGTACATACCGATACTTCCCCCAGAACCGGTCCATGTATCTGGTGTTGACCGGGACTGAAATTTGAGAACTGTTCCATGTACCGTTTACTCCGGTTCCGGTACTGTTCCAGTTCGGTTATTTCTGTTCCAAGACGGTACATGGACTCTAGACCGGTTCTTGTGCAGCCTTACCGACTACCATTAAAATCTTAAGGCCGGCATCTAAAATTTCAAAAAACCCTGCCGACTAAAAACCCTGAAAATCAAAGTTTTAGATTTCTAACCTAATATAACAATCAAAAAACACAAAACAATAATGAGTTTGAGTTTAGAAATCACTTACAGTCTTCTTTTCGCTGGTGGATGGTTCTTTTCAACATTCTCAAGGATTGGATTTTCGGGTTTACTAGTTCCAACTTTTTCCTTAACTTTTTTATCTGATTTGAATCCTTTGATATGTCATGTTGAATCTGTGTTGCTTCTTGATCGTTTGGAGTCAACCATTTTTCAGGAAAATCAAATTGGATGATTTACAGAGATTTGTTTCTATGATTTTGATGGAAGATGTAGAAGAAGAAGAAGAAGAAGAAGAAGAAGAGAAGATGAAGAGAAGATTAACAGTTCTTTAGGTTGTTAATTTTAGGGTTATTTGATTAAGTAATACGGTTAATTAGTGTAGGGGTAATAAAGTAACTTCACCCATTTTTGACCTCCCCTTAGTAAGGGCACTATGTCCACATAAATCTGGGTATACCCCAATCAAGCCAGGATAATTATAAGAATCCGTTTGGTTAGATTAGTGACTTATTTTATATGGAGTATAGTTAATAAAATCATGGTCTACATTTAAGAGAAGTCTTCTTTTCAGTACAAGTTCAGATCTATTCAAGCCATGTTTACGTAAGCATGCCCAAAGTTTCGAATATCGGTGGATTTTAAAGTAAAAATGTTTTACCGGATCTTCATAACAATTAAAAAACAATGACACTAATTTAGAGAATTTCCACTCATTTTATTATTGATTTAATGCAACATAAAAGAGTACAGTTTCCCTCCAATACACTTTGGGCCATATGTTTGGAAAAGGAGATCTTTGTAATTTGATTTTTAGATTTGTATATACTTAAAGATTTGCATGAATTTTCTTTTCGGGTTCTATGTACTCACATTAGTGTGCTTGCACTTGGACTCAATTTTTTTTTTTTAATAGAAATAGAAAAAGTGATTACTCTTGGATCATGGAAGCATCATTTCAATGTTCTTTTTTCCTTTTATGAACCTTCCTATTCGATTTTACGCGCAAATGAAACGTGCTAAACTTCTGAATTTAATCAAATTCCATGGATGAAGAATGTCAATTTGGATAAACTGTGTTAGTCTCTGCTTTACCAAGAAGAGCACATCTCTCAAGTCTCAACCCATCAGTACCCATAAAGTGACATTTCACATTTGACTCTTAGTTTCTATGATTTTGTCATTTTTTTAGTATGCTATTTTTTTTTGAAATTACGTAAAATAAGAAAACAAATTACGGATGCGTAGGGTTTCCCAGAGTGTTCCCTTATCTCATGATTGCAATCAGAGAGCATATTGTTAATCCTGGGAAAAAGAAAAGAGGAAATAATTGAACTACAAAACTAAAAATCTAAGTTGATAGCAGGAGTAAGGAATGTTGGCATTTAATTCCATTGTTGTTTACGGATTTCTATTTTCCTTGCTTCTTTAGCCAAAAAATCTGCTACTCCGTCGTATCTTCTGTATTTGAATATAATATCGAAGAAATTATAGCTAGACTATATGATCTTCATCGCTTCTTCTAATATAGCCTTATTCCTCCAGAAAATGTTGCTTTCTTTGGTATGAGCATGTAAAATTACCCTTTTTTTTGTAATGGAAATGGAAATGTATTAACAAGAAACCAGAGGCTTAAAAACCTGGGGAAGGCTCTCCCCATAACATCATCAAGCAAAAAAGGAGACATAAAGTCAGGGGATTCTGAGACCAGTTTTCAGTATACATATCATTTGCAACTTTTTTAGCCAAAAAAATCTGCTGCATAGTTACTTTACATGTACCGATGTTGAAACCTAATAATCTCAAAAAAGGAGGACAAATATCTAATGTCTGAGAGTAAAACATCAAAAAACTAAGAGCTCTCAGTAACTTGATTACACAAATTTATAATAATTTGAGAGTCACTTTCAACCTGAAGTTTATTTATACCTAGGTCCATAGCAAGATTTATACCATCTCTAACTTTCCAAAGTTCTACCATATTATTGTTGTTATGATAGATATTCTTGTAAAAAGCGGCCATAAAGCTCTCATCATCCCTGAGAAAAACCCCAGCACAGCCTGCACTTCCCTAGTCATTTGAGGAAACATCTACATTCAATTTTATAAAGCCATCAGAAGGAGGAGACCAATTAATATGAATAACTTGTTTATGGATTTTTCTATGATTGGTAGCAGTAGCTTGAATATACTCCAGAACAGAGTTATAAGAATTCTCAACAAGATTCTTCCAATCAAATTGAGGCCCTGTAAACACTATCTTATTTCTTGCCCACCAAATGCTTCACAAAATAAAAGGAATTATGATATCCCAGCTGACAATATCTTCCTTTGCATTGGAGTGAATGACATTAAGAAGCCAATCTAAAGTAATATCATCCTCATGCATAACAACATCATAAGCTTGGCTAATTGTATTCCAGATGGGCATAACCTTGTCACAACTGTAAAAAATACGGGATATAGTTTTCGTCTCCTTTAAACAGAGAGGATATTGATCAGTAATATCAAGACCTCTTTTCACAAGATTAGCTCTAATAAGAGTCTTCTGATGATCCACGATCCATGAGCCAAATAAAATGTTTTATATGAGGTGGAAAATGAATTTTCCAAAAAGAAGACCATTTCTTATTGAAGTATAAGAACTATTAAGTTATGATTCACAGAGCATGTTATAAAAACTTTTCACCGTTACCTTCCCATTACTAGAGTAAGGCCAAATTATCCTATCCTCTGAGGTACCTGCGCAAGATATTGGATAGCCTTTATCTTTTCTTGTATGTCCAAAGGAATAATGTTTTCAATTGAATTCAAATTCAGGATCTAGAGGGGGTATGCATGATATCAAAAACTTTAAGATGTTCAAGGTGTTGAATGTTGTTGGTAGTCAAATTGGAGATAGGTTTATCCCCATAATGATTATCATACCAGACATTCACTTTATCACCTTTCCCAATCCTCCAATTTAGACTGCTTACAATGAGTTCTTTCCCTTTAAGAATACTCCTCCAGCACCATGAGGATCTATTTGGATTGCAAGCATCCCAGAAAGACTTACCATAATGGTATTTAGCCATAAATAAGGAAGAGACTGTGGAAGAAGGATTAAAAGCAATTCTCCATGCAGCCTTTGCAAGGAATGAAAAATTATGGAACTCCAAATCTATAATACCCAGTCCACCATACCAGACAGGACAACAAACCTCATCCCAAGAAATAGGATGTATCCCTTTGGTTTCAGTTTTCTTTTGCCACAAAAAATTTCCTTCTAAGCTTGTCCACCTTATCAAGGATGAACTTTGGAATTCTTAAGGCACACATAATGTGGTTTAAAGAAGGATCCAAAACTTCTTTGATAAGAACATCTCTACAAGCAAAATTAAGGGCTTTGTTCTTTCATCCAGATAATTTATCCGCAAGTTTTAAAAGAACTTCCGTAAATCATCCCATTTAAGTCGCCCCCATTGAATATTGATTCCAAGATATTTCCCTGGCTTATCACTAAGTTTTATTTGGATACTTCGACTTAGATTGCTAGCTAGTCTCTTAGGAAAATTCTCAGAAAACACTGCAACTAATTTTGAAGCATTAAAGGATAGCCCAGACCAATTAGAAAAGGTTTCCAAAATATTTATGATACCTTTAACATTACTAAGAGTAGCTTTTAAGAAAATCAAGGTATCATCCGCATAAAAAATGTGAGACACCAACGGAGCACCTTTGCAGATTTTAAAACCAGTAATATCTTTGATAATGAGACCTTTGTTAATCATTCTACTGAGAACCTCTAGGCAGGTGATGAAAATATAAGGGGACAAAGGGTCCCCATGTCTAATACCTTTATAAGGATGGAAATGATCACTAGGAGCGCTATTATAAAGCACTTGAAAGGAAACAGAGGAAATACATAGTCTAATCCAATTGATCCAAATGTCATCAAACCCCAAAGATTTGAAAACCTTATAAATGAAGTTCCACTCAAGACAATCAAAAGCTTTTTCAAAATCTATCTTTAAGGCCATCCAAGCCTTTAAACCCTCTTTATGTTGAAAAGAATGAAAGATATCATTTGTAATCAAAATGGAGTCAAATATGGATTTATCCTTGACGAAAGCATTTTGATTAGGGGATATGAATCTGGGCAAAAATCTTTTCAGCATATTAGCCAAAATTTTAGAAATACAGTAGAACCTCTGTAAATTAATACTCGCTAAAATAATAAAATTTCTTAGTCCCTTCTTGGGCCTGTATTGCTAAAATAATAATTTCGACAATATAATAATTTAATACATTTCAAAAATCTCCCTTAAGTATTTATAAGTCCAAAAAATTATATAAATTAATAATTACTAATAAGAAAATTAAAAAGTTTTTTATACATATCAAACTTTAAAAGCTTTAATTAGGGTTATTGACCAAGAATTTCCAATGGATGAATATTTGCCTAATTTTATATAGGCAATAGTCAATAGTCAATAGTAGAGTACTTCAAATTCCTAATCCTTCAAATTAAATGAGTCAAATTCAATTTATTGACCTTAGAAGGATTAATTGGGGGATATGAATAATATTGTTACTGTTCATACCGGCATGTAATTTTTTTATTTCCATCGTTGAAAAACCATGTCAGTATGAACAGTAACATTACTATTTCATATCCCCCAATTGCATGTTCCTTATTAATAGGAAATATTCTTTAAAATAAAAAAATTATTAATTTATCGATAATTTAATATCTCTTTAAATTAATAAAATTTAGTGGTCCCAACGCTATTAAATTATAAAGGTTTAACTATAATCTTATAGCTGAAATTGCAGAGGCTAATGGGACGAAATTTTTTGATGTGGGAAGGGTTACTGATCTTAGGCAATAAGGTTAAAAATGTTTTATTGATATCAGGATGAAGGATACCATTGTCAAAAAACATTTAAACCATACTGACAACTGAGGGTCCAATAATATCCCAAAAGGTCTTTGTAAAAAATGCCTTGAATCCCATCTGGACCCAGGGGATTTTAAAAGACCCATCTGGAGAATAGTATTGACATTATCATCTTCAGAAATAACATTAGGAAGCAAGCCACATAAATCATCTGGAATCGAAGGGAATTTAAAAGTATAGATATTCTTGAAGTAATCATTAATGAGTTATTCAATTCCCCCCTTCATTATCCACCCAGTTTCCGGAATCATCTTTAAGACAGCTGATTTTATTTCGATGTCTACGAATGATAGTTGACAAGTGAAAAAATCTGGTATTAAGATTACCACATTTTAACCATTGGACTCGAAACTTCTGGGCATATAAAATCTCTTTAAGATTAATCTTATCAATGTAGTCCTTTAGACAAGTAGCCTCATTGGCTTTGTTCTGTAGAGAAGGATTATAGGCAAACTGGTCTTGGGCTTGACATAATCGCATTCTAGCATTAGCTACACTCTTATGAAGACAACCGAAGACATCTTTATTCCAAATTTTAGCCTCAGTGGCAAGGATGTTAAACTTATCAATAAGAGGAATATCAGAATTGTCTCTATCATGCTGAGCCCAAATTTCATTAACAAGTTGTCTAAACCTAACGTCTTGTAACCATATAGATTCCAACCTAAAAGGTCTAGGACGAAATCTTGTTTTAGGGTTTGTATCAACCATTAACACACGATGATCTGAATTGTCAAAATGTAAATGAGATACAATTGGGATGTAAAATTACCCTTTGATAGTCCCCTTACACCATTTTTTTCCCTTCATGTCCATACTTTTTACCCAATAGGCTTCCAGTAGGCTCAAAGCTTCCACTTCTTCTGCATTGGATAACACAATGTGGTAAGCGATGATGTGAATCAATAATGTTGTAGTAAAAAGGTTCGTGAGACTTGTGAAAGCAATGAATTTTAGATTTAATAAAACTTAAAAGTAAAGAAAACTTAGATCAAAATTGATTTCAAGATAAGAGAGAATAACCAAGACACTGATTCCACTATTACACATGAATAAATTGTGGTAAAAAACCCAAAACTCTAATTATCTTTTAAGTCCTTTGTTTCTTAATTCACAAATAATCAGGCAAATTCGCAACAATTAATTGTATCCCCTAAGCATAGATTATCCAAACAAAGCATAACCTATCTAATTGAATCACAACTAATGAAGAAAATTTTGCAAACAATTAAACACTCTGCAAAAGCAGTGATCGAGTGAATTATAAATTATAATTAATTAGAGAAAATAAATTAATTACCAATTATCCATGCATAAATAGCTTCCTCATTGCCTTGATTGTGGAAGAATTAGCCGCTCATCATGTTGGAAACACGCTCAAAATTTATTATTATTGCTCAAATGGTGTTTACAAAGATGAAAATGGGAGAATTATAATGAAAACCGGGTTTGTAACAATTATAAGTGTTACAAACCGAGCTGTTACAAAGAACGACAAAGGCTTCCTGTCACTGTTACTGTTGGTTTAAGTCTGTCTCCAAAATACGACTCTCGATTGTGAGTCGTAAACTCTGTAGCATGAACGACTGCTCTTAGGCGTGCAATGTTCTTCGTGTTCTTCAATGGAAGCAGCAGCAGCAGGTTTCTCGGGTGATCGATTTTCGCCTCTGTGATGCTCTATAATCTCCCAAACTCTCCATCCCTTCCATAAAACAACCCAGTACCCATTTTATACTCTTAAGGATAAAAAAATCATGCGCAGTAACTCACGCTAATCTTCTTTCCTTTCACGGGAATAATGTCCTGTTTTGCATCTTCCTTCGATTCTCACGCTATTTTCTCCATCCAGCACACTCCGACATGTGAGAAATAATTCCTTCCTCGGAAAGTTTCTTAATCCAGCACACAAAAATCTCCGTAGGTTACACAGCAGCCACAAGAAGGAGTATGAAAATCCGATATTTCCATGCAACCCTGATTCTTCTCATGCGTCTTCTCTGACCTGTCAAATCTTCCTATTTAATACTGACAGGATATTCCCAAACTAATTCAGCGAGAAAATCTCGTCAAATTTCTTCACAGAATAATACGCATGCACTGAGTATTTGTTTTCCCGCCAAAAGTATATCTTCAAATCATGAAGAAGGTCAGCCCTTATCCCAACAGCTGGGTGCCGAATAACCAGTGGGTGCTAAGAATGAATTTCGGATATACATAGCCGTGGGTGCCCCTTAGCAAAAGTGGGGATCCGTATAGAAAATTCCTCCGGGGTGCTCCGAGCAACTTTTCGAGCCGAATTTTCCAACAATATTTATTTCCAAAAAATACCTACAAACACACAAAACACCATAATAAGGACAAAAATGAGTACTAATAATACGAAACATTGAGGACAAAATAGACACATAAATGCGTCTATCAAATACCCCCAAACTTATTATTTTCTAGTCCCGAGCAAATCTAATAAAATAACTACACTTAGCACGTGCAACAAGCCGTTAAACCGCTAGGTGGCCCTAGTGGCGGAGTGTCGCCTCCGGAGGGTTTACCAGAGGTGTACCCACAAAACATGTACTTCTAATTGGTCACAAGTATCCAAAGATCTATGAGGACATAAAAATTCTCGACCTATCTCCAAGTGACTAGAATGCCAGAGAAATTAAAAGTGACAGCTCTAAAGCTGACTGAAGAAAAGGGGAGACACATCCGCAACACTGCTAGATAAAGAGATATCTGCTACACATCTAGATAAACATTGCAAGATACGTCCTCTGATTTACAGCTGTATAAGATTAGGATAGGGATAAAAATGAGAGGGACATCTGCTACACAGCTGGACTAATTACGTGTGATGAGTTGAACCAGTGCTGGAAAGGTCTTGTGTCAGATTGAAAGCGGACTAACAAAGCAACCAAATGTATCTTTCTTTGACTCTTTCATAGTGCTCAGTAGAAACAACGTCTTCTTCGGTCTTCAACTGTTGATGATAAACTCCCGAACCTCATAGAACCTTGACAATTAACTCTTCTCTTCGATTTCTTGCTTGACTTAAAAATTTCTACTTCCCTAAGGCCTTATTGAACAAAATTTAAAATTTAAACTTTATATATATATATATATATTTTGAGTAATATCAAGACAAAAATTTACATGGCCAGAAGGAACTTAACACTTGGATCTTCGCAACTTATAATGTCTTAGTATCATGAACTTCAACAACTTATATCAGTTGCTCTTATAACTTCTTGTAACTAAGTCTTCAACTTTGATTTTTGAATTATTATTTTCTATTGTTGCTTCTAAACCTTAAACGTCTTCAACTTTCTTCATAGATTTTGATGTCGCTCCGTTTGTTAATGATGATAAGTTTCTACTGAGAGAGAGTTGTAATCCAGTAACTAAGACTACATTATGAGGTTGCTTTGTCTTTCTGGAATTTCCTGACCTACTTGCCTTTCCATCATGGATGGTTAGGTCCATCACGGTTACCCTCTGAAAGGAACAAGTTCTCTCCTGAATTTCAAGGATCTCAATGTCTTTTTCTCTAATGTCTCAATAGGTTGTTATCCCTAGCATTCTAATTTCTAACTTTTTGGTGAGAAAAAGTATGTAAACTTAGCTAACCGGATACCATGTGACGTTAGAAGTTTCAAAAGTGCCACTAAAAAGTTCTTCCCCACCCCCAAACTTAAATCTAACATTGTCCTCAATGTTTCTAATGAAAGAGCAATAACAAAAGTAAAATAACACGAGGAGAAGTTGTAGAGATAATACATGGGTGAAGAGAGAGAGAAAATCAAAACTAATGTACAACATACAACTGCCTTGATGGTCAATCAAGGGTAAACAGGGTCCTCAAGAGGGACCTCCTCAACATCACCTGTAGGAAATGGCTCTAAAAAGGGTTTCAATCTCTGACCGTTAACCTTCGAAGAACTACTACCATCTGGTGTCTCGATCTCAACATCTCCATGAGGAAAAACAGTGCGAACAATAAAAAGGACCCGTCTACCGAGAACGTAACTTCCCAGGGAAAAGATGCAAGCGGGTATCATACAGAAGAACTTTTTGACCTGTAGAAAATGACTTCCGTAAAATATTTCTATCATGCACAAGTTTCATTTTGTTCTTATACTCCTTCGCACTATCGTAAGCATCTATAAGAATCTCGTCCAACTCATTGAGCTGGAGTTTCCTATGGGCTCTTGCCTTGTCAAGTGAAAAATTTAGCTGCTTAACAACCCAATAAGCTCTATGCTCTAACTCAACAGGTAAATGACATTCCTTGCCATAAACAAGCCGATAAGGCGACATTCCAATGGGGGTTTTAAACGCAGTACGATAAGCCCATAAGGCATCAGTGAGCCTCGACGACCAGTCTTTCCGATTAGGATTATCTGTTTTCTCTAATATACGTTTTATCTCCCTATTGGAAACCTCTACCTAACCACTCGTCTGCGGATGATATGGGGTAGCTACCTTATGTGTAATACCATATTTCTTCATCAAAAACTTAAAAGGTCCATTACAAAAGTGCGACCCTCCATCACTAATTATAGCTCGCGGCGTACCAAAACGTGTAAGAATATTATTTTTCAAGAACTCAAGCACAAAACTATGGTCATTGGTTTTACACGCAACCGCCTCAATCCACTAAGAGACATAGTCTACGGCGACAAGGATGTATTGGTTACCAAAAGAATTAGGAAATCGACCCATAAAGTCAATACCCCACACATCAAAGACCTCCACAATTAAAATCGGGTTCAAGGGCATCATATTCCTACGGGAAATGGTTCCTAATTTCTGGAAACGTTCACAAGTAACACAGTAACTATGGGAGTCTTTAAACAAAGAAGGCCAATAGAATCCACGCTGCAATATCTTAGCATCAGTCTTCTTAGCACTAAAGTGACCCCCACAAGCATGATCATGACAAAAGGAGATAATACTGGACTGGTCACTCTCAGGTATACATCTCCTGATAATCTAGTCTAGACAACATTTAAATAAATAAGGATCATCCCAAAAGAAGTGCTTAACCTCGACTAAAAACCTAGAACGATCTTGTTTACCCCAATGTTGGGGCATTCGACCAGTAACAAGATAGTTCACTATATTCGCATACCAAGGTGATTGGGAAACAGAGAACAATTGTTCATTAGGAAAGCTGTCCCTTATATGAAGGGAATCATCAGGGGAACTAACAATTATCCTAGACAAGTGGTCTGCTACTACATTTTCTGCACCCTTTTTGTCTCTAATGTCTATACAAAATTCTTGTAATAAAAGGATCCACCTAATCAATCTAGGTTTGGTATCCTTCTTAGACAAAAGGTATTTCAATGCAGAATGATCAGTATAGATTACGATCTTAGAACCTAAGAGGTAGGATCTAAACTTGTCTAAGGCAAACACAATGGCTAACAGTTCCTTCTCGGTAGTGGTATAGTTTATCTGGGCTTCATTCAGAGTTTTGCTAGCATAGTAAATCACATGAAGTAATTTTTTTTCTCGCTGACCTAGCACAACACCAATAGCATAATCTGAAGCATTGCACATGATCTCAAAGGGTAGGTTCCAGTTGGGTTCCTGGACTATGGGGGCGGTAGTGAGTAAAGACTTAAGCTTCTCAAAAACCTCTAAACAAGCATCATCAAAGACAAACTTAGCATCTTTTGCAAGCAAATTGCAAAGAGGTCTAGAAATTAAGCTAAAATCCTTAATGAATCGACGATAAAAACCTGCATGCCCTAAGAACGACCTAATATCTTTTAAGGTTTTTGGTACCGGTAAAGTTTTAATAAGGTCAACTTTGGCTCTATCTACCTCTATACCCTTCGAAGATACGATATGCCCTAGAACAATTCCTGAACGAACCATGAAGTGACATTTC
The DNA here is from genome assembly GCA_023529315.1 of Papaver bracteatum. NCBI lineage: Eukaryota > Viridiplantae > Streptophyta > Magnoliopsida > Ranunculales > Papaveraceae > Papaver > Papaver bracteatum. The sequence goes on along the minus strand of JAJJWX010002200.1, from coordinate 630,962 downwards.
TCCCAATTAAGCACTAAATTCTTTTCCTTACACCTAGTCAAAACTAATGACAAATGATGCAAGCACTCATCTAAAGACGAACCAAACACTGAAAAATCATCCATAAAGACCTCTAAGAACCGTTCTACCATGTCAGAAAATATGCTCAACATACAACTCTGAAAGGTCGCAGGGTCATTACATAGCCCGAAAGGCATGCGTCTATACGCAAAGGTACCAAAGGGACAGGTAAAAGTGGTTTTCTCTTGGTCTTCTGGGGCAATAGGAACCTGATTATAGCCGCAGAATCCATCTAAAAAGCAAAAATGGCTACGTCCAGCTAATCTTTCTAGCATTTGGTCGATGAAGGAAAGGGGAAAGTGGTCCTTCCTAGTGACCTTGTTCAATTTTCTATAGTCAATACAGACACGCCAACCCGTGGTCATTCGGGTTGGGATTAACTCATTATTATCATTTTGGACTACAGTAATACCGGATTTCTTGGGAACAACCTGAACGGGGCTGACCCACTTACTGTATGAAATGGGGTAAATAATGCTTGCATCTAACAACTTAAGAACCTCGGTTCGAACTACTTCTTTCATATTAGGGTTCATTCGACGTTGCATCTCCCTAGAAGGTTTGGTATCTTCCTCTAAATAGATCTGATGCATACAAACAGTAGTACTTATACCCTTAATGTATGCTATGGTCCACCCTAAAGCTTCCTTGTTATTCTTAAGGATGGTTACTAGCCTATTTTCCTGATCACTATCCAAGTCGGATGCTATAATCACATGTAAAGTTTCATATGGGCCTAAAAACACATACTTCAAGGTATCTGGTAATGGTTTAATGTCCAATTTAGGAGGCTTTTCCAACGAAGGAACTGGGGTAGACTCAGAAATGGGTAGAGTTTCGAACTTAGGTTTCCATCCATTACTAGTGTCTATCAAAGGGGTTGAATCTAACAATGTATTCACCTCATTAATCACATAATCATCATCAAAATCAATTCCAAAGTGAGCTAGGCATTTCTCTAATGGATCTTCCATCAAAGTGTTTGGTAATGACTCCTCGACTAATGTTCCTATCATTTTCACCTCTTCTATGCTCGAGTCATCTAGTTCAGAGGGTAGCTTACTAATATGAAAGACGTTTAGCTCAATAGTCATATTACCAAAAGACATATTCATAATACCAGTTCGACAGTTAATGATCGCATTGGATGTAGCTAAAAACGGGAGACCTAAAATTACCGGTATCTGGTTCTCTGGGTCAGGGACAGGTTGGGTATCTAGGATAACAAAATCCACTGGATAAATAAACTTGTCTACCTCTATGAGAACATCCTCGATCACACCCCGAGGAATTTTAACGGACCTATCAGCTAACTGAAGAGTCATCTGGGTAGGTTTCATCTCACCAAGTCCTAGCTTAAGGTACACATGGTATGGAAATAAGTTCACACTGGCTCCCAAGTCAAGCAACGCTTTCTCAACACGGTATTTACCTATTTTGCAAGCAATGGTAGGGGACCCTGGGTCTTTATACTTAGGAGTAGTGGTATTCTGAATAATAAAACTCACATGACTATCTAGGAAGGCTTTCTTTTGAACACTAAGCTTACGCTTTTGTGTACACAAGTCCTTGAGAAACTTGGCATAAGCGGGAATCTGCTTAATCGCATCTAACAATGGTAGGTTGATAGTTACCTGCTTAAAAACATCCAAAATATCTTTAAAGTTGGACTCGCTCTTAGTTGGAATGAGCATCTGGGGGAACGGGGCTCTGGGAACAAAGTCGGGCTCAACATGACCCATATTGGTCTCTTTAGAGACTCTATCAGTCTCCTCGGTTTCTGGTTCAGTAGGGTGAACTACATCATGTTCACTTTCAGGCATGGCGACCTTATTGTCAACTTTCTTTCCACTCCTAAGGGCTGTAACAGAATTCACATGATTGTACGGTTTCTCTCCTTTAGGGTTAGGATCAGTATGACTAGGGAACCTTCCTTCTTCTCTTTTACTAATAAACTTAGATATTTGGCCGACTTGAAGTTCTAATTTAGCAAGAGTCTGGGAATTATTCTTCAAATTTTGTCTGGTTTCTTATTGAAATCTAAGGTGGTTAGCTGATAACATATCATGGTTCTTTGCTAACAAAGCAAGAGTTTCTTCTAAGGTAGAGATCTTTTTCTCAGAAGTGTTCTGAAACTGGGTTTGACCGGAAGGGTTCTTAGCATAACTAAAACCTGGGGGAGGCTGAGAATTACTAGGCTAGCCTTGATTCTTGCCCTTAGACCAAGAAAAATTAGGGTGGTTTCTCCAACCAGGGTTGTAGGTCTCTGAGTATGGGTCAAACTTCTGACGGTTCTCAAACCTAGCATTGTTATAGACATCATGGGCCTGTTCTTCACTAACATGACCTTCCCAAAATGAGTTATCGGGCTCTATTCCACAACTAGAGACTTGAGAGGTTCTATTAGGTTCAACAAGGGACCTATTTTTAGACTGACCCATTTCCAAAGCTTCTAACCTTTTAGACAAAGCAGCAAACTTAGCATCTGACTAGAAGCTTGTATTTACCACATTGGTGCTACTTCTATTGACCAAGAGTCTTTTAGGGGGTTCAACACAAGGCTCCCACTATTGGGATTTTTCAGCGATAGTTCCTAAGAAGGTAAAAGCATCATCAACAGTTTTATTAGTGAACTCACCCGCGCACATAGACTCGACCATGGATTTAGTTGAATAGTCTAAACCATTATAAATAATTTCTACAAGTTTCATCTTATCAAATCCATGGTGAGGACACTGGGATAGGAGATCATTGAATCTCTCTAAAAACCTATAAAGAGACTCTCCCTCTTGTTGCACACTAGCACTAATTTTCTGCCTAACAGCTGCAGTTTTATGCTTAGGATAGAATTTCATATAGAAAGCCGCAATCGGTTCCTGCCATGTTTCAATGGATTCAGATGGTAGGTTGTTCAGCCAGGTCTTGGCTTTATCTCTCAAGGAAAAGGGAAACATCTTAAGTTTCAAGACTTCATCAGTAAGGTCTTTTATTTTAACTGTCCCACAAATTTCCTCAAAGTCCCTAATATGAAAATAAGGGTTCTCATCATCTTTTCATAAGAATATAGGGATCATCTGAAGAATACTAGGTTTTATCTCGAAATTAGCCGTATTGGCTGGCAATTTAATGCACGAAGCTCGGTTGGCCCTAGTTGGGAACATGTAATCTTTAAAAGTAGTCATTGCTGGCACATCTGACGTACTAGGGGTACTTTCCTCACAAAGAGACATATTCTCAAAACTGAAGTTTCCGAAAACGGGGCTCTCAAAAGAAGAGTCTTCGAGCTCCCCGCCTTCACAAGAAGAACTACTAGGTTTGTCACTAATCAAACGACCTAGAGTGTTTCTTTTCCAATCCCGTTCTATAATGACCTCGGGCATACACTAGAAAAACAAAATAAAAAGGAAAATAAAAATCCTAAAAGGAAGGGAGGTTCTAAGCAAACACAAAGCAGGCTGACTCCACCAAAGCAAACCTAAAATTTTCTAGCAGACAAAAAGCATGATGGCTCCACTTAGATTGTTTCTAGACCAGCTTCTATTCTTTCAAAAAGGAATTCATTACAATCTGAGCAGACCACTCTGGAATCAATCTGTGTTTAAGTAAGTTGAATAGAGGCGAGGGAAGATGCTGGAGCTTTGATACCCAAGGCCTCACCGCATTACAGGGTGGCGCAGTCACACATTCAACTCACATAAACAATCATGAACTTCGAAGAATGCTCAAAAGAGTAACCAATATTTTTCGAACGAGTTTCCTATTAAGCTCGTTACCCTATCGGTCTCGTTTTATTCCAAATTTTAAGGCTTAGGTTCGCGTTAAGTTTCGTTTTTCTAAGGCGGGAAAGAAGGGAACGGTGATGAAATCCGAACCCTTATCTTATATGGCCAGGCCTTGCCCTTTACTAGGAATTTAAAACAGCCGTATTCAGTTCCTCAACATATATGCAAACGAAGGAATACAGTAACTCGCTGACAGGGGATTCGCGAGTGTTTCGACAAACTTACCTCCCGTTCCATACGGGGGATGAACCGCTGAAGTCGACCCGGGCCACGACTCCTATGTCGTGTACGAACCCGAGGGGCCGAGGTGATATCGTAATCACCTTCCTTCTCTGCAAACAGTTTAATATTTAAACTACCCTTCCGTAGGGTTTAAAAATAAAAGAATGTCCAAATGTCCAAGTCCAAAGTCCAAAAAGTAAAGTGCAAAATAAAAAGAAAATTACAAGAATAAAGAAATCCTAATACAATCTACAGAAATAAACTCTTTTTTTTCTCTCTTTTATATAAATAAATAAAAAAAAAAAATCTTCTTCTTTCGCTTCTCCTTTTACTTTGTCTTTAACTCCAAATCTTTAAGTATTCACCAAAAGTTTTGGCAAATTTTTCTTTCGCTCCAAATTCCAAAATCTGTAGTAAAAAGACAAAAACAAAAACGTAAAGAAGAACAAATAGACTAAAAAAAAAAAAACCTAAAAAAAAAAAAAAATCTAAAAACTCTAGCCTAAAGACAAGCTCCGTGTCGACGACGCCAAATATTGATGTGAATCAATAATGTTGTAGTAAAAAGGTTCGCGAGACTTGTGAAAGCAATGAATTTTAGATTTAATAAAACTTAAAAGTAAAGAAAACTTAGATCAAAATTGATTTCAAGATAAGAGAGAATAACCAAGACACTGATTCCACTATTACACATGAATAAATTGTGGTAAATAACCCAAAACTCTAATTATCTTTTAAGTCCTTTGTTTCTTAATTCACAAATAATTATCTAAAAAAGCATAAAAATTGAATCACAACAATTAATTGTATCCCCTAAGCATAGATTATCTAAAAAAAGCATAACCTATCTAATTGAATCACAACTAATGAAGAAAATTTTGCAAACAATTAAACACTCTGCAAAAGCAGTGATCGAGTAAATTATAAATTATAATTAATTAGAGAAAATAAATTAATTTTCAATTATCCATGCATAAATAGCTTTCTCATTGCCTTGGTTGTGGGAGAATTAGCCGCTCATCATGTTGGAAACACGCTCAAAATTCATTATTATTGCTCAAAGGGTGTTTACAAAGATGAAAATGAGAGAATTATAATGAAAACCGGGTTTGTAACAGTTATAAGTGTTACAAACCGAGCTGTTACAAAGAACGACAAAAGCTTCCTGTCACTGTTACCATTGGTTTAAGACTGTCTCCAAAATACGACCCTCGATTGTGAGTCGTAAACTCTGTAGCATGAACGACTGCTCTTAGGCGTGCAATGTTCTTCGTGTTCTTCAATGGCAGCAGCAGCAGCAGGTTTCTCTGGTGATCGATTTTCGCCTCTGTGATGCTCTGTAATCTCCCAAACTCTCCGTCACTTCCATAAAACAACCAAATACCCTTTTTATAATCTTCAGGATAAGAAAATCATGCGCAGTAACTCACGCTAATCTTCTTTCCTTTCACGGGAATAATGTCATGTTTTGCATCTTCCTTCGATTCTCACGCTATTTTCTCTGTCCAGCACACTCCGACATGTGAGAAATAATTCCTACCTCGGAAAGTTTCTTAATCCAGCACACACCAATCTCCATAGGTTACACATCATCCACATGAAGGAGTATGAAAATCCGATATTTCCATGCAACCCTGATTCTTCTCACGCGTCTTCTCTGACCTGTCAAATCTTCCTATTTAATACTGACAGGATATTCCCAAACTAATTCAGCGAGAAAATCTCGTCAAATTTCTTCACAGAATAATACGCATGCACTGAGTATTTGTTTTCCCGCCAAAAGTATATCTTCAAACCGTGAATAAGGTCATCCCTTATCCCAACAGCTGGGTGCCGAATAACCAGTGGGTGCTAAGAATGAATTTCGGCTATACATAGCCGTGTGTGCCCCTTAGAAAAAGTGGGGATCCGTATAGCAAATTCCTCCGGGGTGCTCCGAGCAACTTTTCGAGCCGAATTTTCCAACAATATTTATTTCCAAAAATACCTACAAACACACAAAACACCATAATAAGGACAAAAACGAGTACTAACAATGCGAAACATTGAGGACAAAATAGACACATAAATGCGTCTATCAAGCGACCCATCGACCATTATCTCCCATAATGGATAACACAATATGGTGGACATAGTTTGACACCGTGTAATTAAAGGGTATAATATAATTAAAATAGTAGCTATGGATTGCATTCAAATGCTAGATTTTTGATATGGATGCAATTACACAACATAACAACTCTATGTAATTCCTACTACCTTAAAAAGCTCTATAAAACACTTATATCTTGAGATGTGCATTGAATGTGGCCTATATCATGTCCAAACTAAATATTGACCGCTTATTTTATTTATATAATCAAATACTATTTTTTTTTTCTCTTCAAAATATCTATTTTGCTTATTAAACGTTAAATTTTAATTCTTTTATTATATATTTGGTTTCTTTTGTTATTGTTTTAGTTTTCTTATTTAATATTTTGTCATTATTTGTTTCCCATTTCATAATTTTTTCTACATCTTAATTTTTTAAAAATATTTTTATAAAATATATTCTTCCAGTTTATTTATTTATAAATATTTTTAACTAGACTTTAAAGTTAGAGTTATGTTTTTGTATTACTTACATTTTATTTTCATGTCAAATACTAAATATTGAATAATATGTAGTTCAAATGTATGTCGTTGCTACTATATGTAATAAGTACTCCAGGAATAACACTATTAGATTTACATTTCCTACATGAAAGGAGAGGATACTAAGTACACCACCAATTTTTTTGTTTGGCAATCTGTATGGACAAAACCTAATACAATTACAAGTAGGTCAACAATTAAGACTTTTATGTAAGATTGTATATAGAGTTTTTCTTTTTCTCTTCCAAAATCAATATGTATAGATAAAAGGTATGTGTACCTGATTGTGTAAAAGATTTCTTGGACGATCTGAAAAATCAATATCCAAGATATGTACCCAAGTTGTACAAGATCCGAATTCCAACAAGCACGAGACTTATAATTTATATTTCAAGAAACGAATTCAACAAAATGAGTCTTCTAGGATCTTAATCAAATTAGGGGTTGAAGATTATCTAGATTGATTATGTACTACTTGTGGTATTCTTATTATAAAGAAAAACAATACAATACTTGCTATGTAACTCTTTAATTATTACTTTTTTTATTAATAAAATATCCTAATATAATACAAAAAAGAAAATAATACAAGATATCAGAATTTTGTTAACGAGAAAAACTGTAGATACCGAAAAATCCCAGCTTCTAGTCCAGTTTGAACACCGCACTATATAAAACCGCTAAAGACCACTAGCATACTATCAGACTTCAGACTGGAACGTAGTTGAGACCGAATTCACCCTCCAAGGAAGTCAGCTTCAATTGTGCTCTTATATGTATCTTGAATATTGCAAGATCATACCCACTTGATTCCCGTAGATGATATCATTTACAGCTAAGGAGTTGCTTCTTCCCCGACGAAGACTTTTGATACTTATCTGCATCTAACAGAAAATCTATTGATTTCCTTTTTGATGTGTTTCAATCAAGGTTTGGAAATATGTTTGTAGTAGACAAGTCTAGCAAACCTTATGGATCCAGAATACTTACATTCTCGAAGAAAAGCCTAGATCGATCACTACCACATTACAAGAACAATCCAAATAAATCGATGAAAATTTTAGCTATCAATCTTGTGGAATAACAAAGTCTGGGACGAAGAAAACTTTGTGATTTTTATCTATCTTGTTCCTGATCTAAATTTTGTGAAATTGAATAACTAGTAGAAAAATATATGGATACAAGAACTATCAGATAAAAGATAGTCTGACCGGGTATTTGAATCTCCAAGTGAAGTCTTCAAAGTGGTAACCTAATATAGTTTTGTAAAGAAACCTAGGTTAAAGAGGACGACTCTATCTTTGCAACTAAGACACCATAACGCCAGGAAATGAGAAATCCATCTGCAAGAGACTCTCTACTTATAGGTTTTCAAGGATACAGGTAGCTTTGATTTCAAGCTAAGGTTTCTTAGAGTCCAAGATAACACTTTATCACTTTATATGAAATTCTAAGTTAGAAATTCATGTAAGCATGTGAAAAGGTTTCCTTGAAATTATACAGAAGAATATGCATTATAGTCCGGATAGTAATGAAACCGTGCACAATAATATTTCATAAGGACTAAGCAAGTTCGTGAACGTCCATGCAATAATGATGTTCATGAACACTCAAGACTAAACAATAATCCACATGCCCAACAAGAAATTTCAAATAAAGTTATCTTAAAAGTTCTTATGAGAGATATAAAAAAAGTGCAAGGATCTCTCAATAATTAGTATACAAAATTACAATGGCTCCTTAGCAAATTATATCTGTTTGATTTCTCAAAAACTATAGAAAAATTGTCAAAAGTGACATAACATGTATACGGGATTTACATACCCTTGAACAATTCATAACCTTTTTCCTTTGTCAAAGACAAGGTATACATACCTTAGGATGTTCATGAAACTTTGCTTTTATTAGAAAGTTACTGAATACCATGTCAAAATTGACATGGTATATACACTTGGTTTACATACACTTGGCGGTTCATGTACGTTTCTTTTAAAAACTGAAGGCTACAAAAATATTCCTAAAACAACAAGGTATATATACTAAGTATACATTTCCCAAGTAGTTCGCGTATCCTTTGGATCTCATTTTCAAATTTAGAAACATTTCCAATAGCCATAGGTATGCGTACCCTAAACAGTTCGTATATTGTTTGCTTGAGAAATTTTCTAAAGATCAATTTATTTATTTTTTAAAAAGTTTGTGAACACTAAATTGTCTAAACTAAGATTGCTAAATATCTTTGAACTTTCATTTCTCGAATCATATATCGAGAGTTTATACAAGAAGACAAGCTTGAACTCGAAATGTCTTCTTTGTAATATTAAATCTACTAAATTTATACAACATAGTCTCATAAGATAGAATGGTAGATACGATGAGTAAATATGATAAATTAGTATTCACATACCTCTTGTTGATGAAGTTATCACAAATTCCTTTGTTTGTTCTTCAGTCTTCAATCTTCGAGGGTATTCGGTATAATATGATACTCAACTGCCATGCTCTTATCCTAGTCAGAGATTTGTCTTTAGTAGACTATAAATTAAGATATAGCTTTATAAATCTAACATCAACAAAGCTTGAGATAGAAAAACTTGTGAATTCGACCAAGCGATACTCTAACACTACCAGGGATACCTTGCTCTTCAGGAGATGATATTTCATTTGACCAAGAAAGGTTATTGGAATAAGATAGATATAAATTTAAAATTCCGTTGTCTTTCCTGTAACAACGAAGCGGGATCACATGAACTTACAAGGTGATGGTATTCTTAATTCCGCTTTAAAGGCATCTGTATACCACAAATTAGCAATAAAGACCCTAATTCGAGTACATATGACCATGCCGTAGGTATGGAATTGCCAAGGTATTTATTTTATGGTTACTTGGTCCATGTTTTTTCCCCCAACTCAAGCAACGGTGCTTGAGTAGTATGGCTAGAGATGATGAAATATATGAAGGTTCCTGCCATTTATTATTGAGGGTCATATATATATCTTAATTGATTTGTACATTTATCTTAATATCGCATCATTGGGTTTGTCAAATGTCAAGGGTCTATGGTGGCATTGTTGAGGTAAATATGACAATATTCTTTGGCTTTATATATATTTAAAAAGGAATTTAGCAAGTAACTAATTATATCATGTTTACTTTCAGCCTTGGTGGTATACATATTTTTACATTGGTGTATCAACACTTTTAGACTACACCGAAAACTATTTCCCAATTACAACAAGGTATGAAGGCGGTAGTTGGCATAAAAAGCAAAACAATATAAGGATAAATAATTTGTACGTGTGGAGATGCCAACGCATTATATGGAACACATGTAATGTTACTTGGATGTTGTACGAGAATTTTTAGGATATAACATGTGAGGTTTCTTGAAGGATCAACGATTTTTAACTTTAGCGCATTGTGCTCTACAGCCTTGTCAGGGATCCCGGTGTTTATTATTTGGGAAAAAGATGTGTTACATAATTAATTGGTGTAGTTAGAAAACCAAACAAGCCTCGATCCATATCCATCGTCCTTGGATAGGAATACACAAGTCTGGAGATAGAAAATTAGAAAATATATGAGACATTATTTACCTATTGCGAGGAAGACTAATACGACATATGGTTCAAGTCGGTTGTAGAGATGATAATTGGTCAAAAACGTTTTACACATTGATGGGCTGGGATTCTGACGCAGTAGTAACGATAACTAAAACCTTGAATCCACAAGGTGTGTTGTGAATCCACAAAACACGGTTCTGAATCCACAAAACAAAGTATAAATCAAGATACTTGTATCATGAATGTTATAGCATTGCTCGGTCGAACTCATAAGTGTTGCTATATCAAGCTTGTTGTCAAATTTAGTTGTCAAAATTGTATTTTGATTTCTAAAATTAGTTGAGTCTCGGTCTAGGATAGTGGAGTTGAGAAAAGAGCAAGTCATCATCTGTGTTCTACCGTTTGAAGGTGAAGATCAACCGAAGCTTTTGGAGAACTTCATCAACAAAAGGTAAGTGAAGACTGAACCACCTATTTCTCAAGTTATATTCACTTTTCTATCCTTGAGACGATTGTCATATAACTAATTAAACTAGCCTACATAGACAAGAATTTCGAGTCGAGAACTAATTAATTAGTTTACGAATTTCTCGAAATATAATGACTAAGCTTAATGAACATTTGTTCATACTTGATCAATTTTGGTGGAGAACAATTCATTGTTCGAAACCAAATCATGATTCAAGTTTATCATTTGAAAATAGCCTGGAACAGTGATATGTGTCATTGTTATTATTCAGGAATGTTTTGAATTGATTTAGAGAAACATATGACTACTATATTTGGAATACAAGATAGTGTTATCAGTCTTATAAACTAAGAAAACTGTTATATGTCTGAAACCATAATACATGTACTTATACAGTAACAAAGTAGCTATATATCGACTTTCATATTTGTGTGATAATAATACTCATATGCATATCATGGGAAAATATAATTTTTTCGTGATCCGGATAGGTATGTATATTTGTATACAAACCATTTTGGAACTATGGTAAGGGAACCGAGTTAAAGTATCAAAGAGGTATGCTAGCCAATAGAGTTTTACGTCCTAGAACTAGTTTAAAACTCAAACCGGTATGCAAACTGAGATGTTATGTGAACTCCAGAACCATTAAAAGTATTTAGTTTGCAAACCGGTACGTGAACTGAAAAGTTTTGTAGATTCCATAAATTTGAGTTGAATCAAAGTTTGTAAACCGGTACATGAATTGAGAAGTTATGTAGCCTCCATAACTCGGTAATTTCTTACAGTTTGCAAACCGGTCCGTGTACTGTGACTCAACCGACTCACAAACGATTCAAGTATTTGTACCTTGCATATTTACAAACTATGTTGATTTTGATTCAGTTGCGATTAAATTATTTCTATGAGATGATTTGCATTTAATCAATTCTCTAATTAACACAAGATTCATTTGATCACATAATCGTGACTCAAGATTAATGTCTTTATGAACATGAAAATGAATGTTAAGCTTTTAAGTTCAAATCATCTAGTTTCGGCTAACCATGTTGAACATAGTCTTTATACATGGTTATGTTAGGTTTACCTAACCATAGTGTATATCTTGTATATGTGAATAAGATTCAAAGCGTTCATCTAAACGTAAATATTGTTTGCTAGGTTCCAAAGATATCTTAGCTTAAACCTAAAGCAACCTAGGTTTTGAAGTATATATAAGGGCAACTCTTGGCAAAAGGGATCTTTGAATCTTGACACTACTTTTTGGTATGTCCTAGTTGTATCTAGAGTCATCATATCCAGAAAACCTTTCAGGGTTTAGCGACTACAAATACTTCATTAGTATTCCTGAAGCCAAGTCCAGTTACATTTTATCCTGATAACTCGAGTATCCTAATCTTGATTGTTTGTAGAGCCTTGCTCCATCAATCAAGATAGATAGTAATCACAAAATTCTCTCCGTCTTAAACTTTGTGATTCTGCAAGTTTTATACTTGTGAGGTAAATAATAATCTTGTCATGGACCTACATGAGGCAGACCATCCTAGTTATGGGCAAGGTTCTCTTAGTAATGCTAGATATATTTAATCATGTGAGTGGCACATGATGTGCACGATGATAGTGTGTCTTCTAGCCTTATATCTTGACTTTTATACTCCTTTGAAAATCAGCTAATGAAAAATATGAAAATCTATCTTCTTCTTAATTGCTTCTGTAATTTATTTCTCTATCAATAACTTCATATTACTCCCCTAATTCGTCTAGTTCGTCCCCTAATCCTCTAATTTCTTCTACCTATCCCAAATCATCCCTATCCTTAGAGATTCACTCTATTCTTGATAAACCAAATTGTGGTGAGTTCACTATAATTGGTATTAGAGCAGTCGATTCTCCGACTGCTTCCATGGACAACAACGATGCGTTTGATGAACTGAACCAACAAATTGATGAGTTAACTAGAACTCAAAAGGAATCCCACCAAAGACAGGGCGAGATGGCTCTTAAACAAGAAAATCTACTCAGGAAGGTTGATCAACACCATGAACAAGGTATTTACAATCTATCCGAGAGTTAATTCGTGAATGCCATAATGAACATGATAGAGTTTTTGCTGGTCAAGGTCCTACACCGAAAACTTCTAATGGAGTTTTAGATTCTACTGCAACAATAATAATTTGTGATTCTAATTCTCAAACTCCAATTCCATATGATGTTGGATCTCAAATGTTCGAATCAATTTCCAGGGGTATGGAGAGGAATTCTCGATTTCGAAGTGGTTCCATCATTTTTATTTGAGGAAAAAGAAGATTCGGTGAATTCAAAACCACAAGAAGAAAAATCCCTCACTACTAGGAGTAGTTCGATTGGTGTTTTGCATTTTCAAGGTGAAGGCATTGAGAGTAAAGTGGTAAGGAACTTCATCGATCGAAACCAGAGTACAATTGATAAACAATATTGTCAATACTTGAAGGAGTTGTTCTGTCACCACAACAAGTTTATCTGTAGGGATTGTTTTTACTTCCAACTTGATGTTTCTCGCTTATTATTTGATCGAGGTAAATGTGTTGCTAATTCATCAAATTCTTATGGTAAATTCATTATTCAGTTAATTATTAGCCCGGGGTATACTTCAGATTTGAGACATCTCAGTTCGATTGCTCTTGTATGTGCTAATTTTGTTAATACTCATAGTGAGAGGAAGGGTGTTTATTCAAATATCAGAGAGAGACACAATTTTGTTGGATAAAATTCTTGAGACTGTATTATGGAGTGGAAGGGTGGAGTTATTTGTTTCTATCCTTGTCTTGTTTATACTTGTCACGTATTTGACCCTGGAAAAGTAAATGAAACTCATCAGGTGTTTACTCATCTTGTGGATGATTTTAAATCATGTTTTCTGAATTCGTTGACTCTTAGAATTGTCTATGTTACTGAAATTAGTGGTGATTGGAAGTTGGTTGCTGAATTATTAGAGAGGAATAGATTTCTATTTTCCGTATTGGCTAGAGTGGTGCACTTTAACATGGCACATAAACGGTATGCTCAACTGCCTTGCTTGACAGGAGTAGAATTTTATTTATTACAACTCAAATGTGAGTTGCTTGAGCACGGTAAGCCTCACTGGCCGAGGTTGATTCTTCAAGTGATAGGAAAAAGTGCAGATGGTATTGCAAGGGAATTATTTGATCAACTACATCACAGTAGAAGGTGGGATTTTTGTGGTTCTTTCATCTTACAGTTAGGCAGTGGTTTGATGGCTGGGAATTGGAATTTATTGAGTGGTGAATTAGTGCCGACAATTTTGTGGAGTGTGGGATTTATTTTAACCAAACTGCGGTACTTGTGGTTCTTACCAGCAATGCATTCTAGCGGGGAAATGTCTATTGTGACAGGAGTAAACTTGCTTGTTTGGACTGATGCTCATGCCTTGATGAATTTTCTTAAATATGTGGTTTATGAGAGATTTTCAAATTGTGCAAGAGTTGCATATTATGTGGGAAAGCATTGCAAAACAAGAAGTCAAGATTTCAAGAATGATTACTTTTATATGCTTCTTAGACAATTTCCTTCCCGCGCAATCGATTTCACCAAGGTAAATTTCTTCATATACGTAAGACTGATTACTTCTATATATGCTAGTTTACCAACTACTAAGTATACTCGACTCATATTTAATCGTGGTAAAGAAATTGAACATGTTGGGAGGGGTTATTCTTATGATAGCAATATTTCCAAATTTTGCATTACTTCTTGTTTGTTTATTTGTAATGGGTTGATTTTGATGAATCCTTGTGATGGAAAATCTAACCTTGAGCTGAATTTGTATCTTGGGTACCAATTAGTTTTGTTGTTTGGAATCTCGAATGTGTATGAGTTTGCTATCAAGGGTAACAAGTGTGATGCTAGTAAGATGGTTAAGAAAATTCCGCAACAATATTATATTTTCTAGTCTACTTTAATAATACAAATGGCAAGGAAAATTGAGTTTGGTAGTGCATCAGAACTTCATGGTCGGTTACTTATCACAGTTACTAATATTGCTCAAATGATAAGAGCTGAAGAGGAATTCATGAAGATAGAAATAACCACCAAAGTCAGTGCTATGTCTTTTGTATAAAAGATGATCAATCTAAGGAATATAAACCTTTTTGTTTTCCCATATGAGTTTGAGTTTACTGTTTTCTCTTTCGGACTATGGAGTATGGAAGGTGCTAGTAATTATGTATTCACCGAGTTCAAACTGGGAGAACCTAGCTCGATTAGCTGTGATGATGTTAGATTGTTCAGTTCAGGTTTTTATATGGTCGTTAAAAAAAAGCTGGAAGAGATCAAGGTTCAGGTTCATACAACAACATTGTTACAAGATGTGCATACTTCAAATTCTGAATATTACTTCTCCCTATAACATGACAGTTATGAAAATACAAATCAATAGAGTTGCTGCAGATGGAACTTGTTCTACTAAACGCAGCATCTTAGTTCTTATTTGAACCAAGCTGGAATCCTGCAGTTCTGGTGATGAGAGTGGGAAAATATCAGCTTGTGCTTCAGGTTTGGTCACAGATTCTTCCTTGGCGGGTTGGTTAAGCAATAAAGTCACTTTAAACAAACGTAAAAGGGAAAATGAGTTAAGCAAACAAACCATTGAGAACCTATATCCTCACCTATATTAATTCATGTGTATGTTACTATATAATATACAAAATTACATACTCAACAAAGTAGATTTAACATTTGGCACACCCTATCTCATACTCTGATACCACCACCGACTCCAAATCCTCTTCCAAAACCTACACCTACACCACCACAAATATAAAAATTCCAAGATTCGCTTGCAGAGTAACCAAAAAATTGTCTGTGGGTCATCGAAAATGAAGTGCCTAACCATAAACAAATAACTCAGTCACATCCAATGAGAAACAAATAAGGATTTTACCACAAGACCAAAACATTGGCAGCATTTCAAGAAATCAAGATAATAACCATGCATATAACTAGTGAACTAAGAGTTACACATGCATGTGTAACTTGGCTGGGAATCTTTCTAGTGTAATTGGTAGTTACACATTAATTTCCCTACTGTAACTAAGAGTTACACATGCATTTTCCCAATGTAACTAAGAGTTACAGATGCACACAAAATGTTGAGAATTTAGAAGACAATCAGAGAACACCTGATTCAACAGGGTATAGATACGAACCTTGTGCTAGCATATCCCAAAAAGAACACCTCATTCAGCAACGTATTGTCATATAGTTCCTGCAACTTTCCTTGTAGGCTAAGCAAGAGGAATGCAAGTAGCCGAAAACCCTGCAATCTTATGCTGATTTCGGTACCTTCAAGTATGGTAACCAAAGTTACGATCAGCGAGAAAACCCAACAATAGTATCAAATTTCATTAAAAAAAGTAGACAAATAGATCTTTAAATTCCCATTTTAGCAATAACACTGACCTGGAGTATATTGGCTTTCCAGAATTACTCAAAACATAGTAGTGCTTCTTAAGTTTCCTCCAAGACATTAAGCCATCATCATGCACTTCGAAAATAAACCCCATGATATCATTTTTGCTTGTCTAATGCCTGATATGTAATACTTATATATCCTCATTTCATGTCATACAAGTTTCGCAGAAACCTACATAACAAACTTCCAAAAGAATGTACTTGCACGAAGCTATGGGACTGAACAAAGGATAAAACCATCTAGAAAGTGGAAGAATCATAAACTCCATATTGCAAGTTTTCTTGGGTAATATATGTGGTTTTACCAACATATATAAGTATGTGTAACTAGCAGTTACACATCCATATAGCTTATGTAACTAGTAGTTACACATCCATATAACTACTGAAATACATTTAGCAAGAAAGTGAAATTATGAGTTCTAACTTTCATACTATCTGGATAATGCTCAACAATCCTCAGAATAAACTTAATACGAAACCCTTCATAGTTCCCGAAGTATAAAAATCACAACCACCCCAATCTCAGCAAGACCACGGACAAGACAAAAAAACTAAGTATTACAACACTATGAAAACAACCCATGTAATCTGGAAACACTCAAAGCTACTACCTATCCAACCAACATAAACTTAAACAAGAAAGTTTTTGTTGCTACATTTATTACAACACTATGAAAACACACAAACTATAAGACTACTCTTGTGTTTTTAGAGTAACCAAGATACTAAACAAATTTACTTGTTATTACCGAGCTTCATACACTATATAACTCCATAAAACATCATGACTAATATATATCAACTAGGCAGAGCAAAGAGCAGAAGACTTGTAATTACATTACATGAAAACCAAGGACTATGAAGAAAATAAATGATGAGTAGCTAACAATGCTTACAGAGTACACACAATAGCTTGTCTAAATGGCAGTTACACATCCATATAGCTTGTGTAACCTGAAATTACACATCCATAAGCTTGTGTAATCTGCAGTTACACATCCATATGACTTGTGTACTCAAAGCATATATGTTATCTTCATTAGCGCTGCAAACAGGGCCATCGGATAAAGCTACTTGCGATTCTTAAACAGAAAATTTACTCAATAAATAAGATCAACTAGCACTTAATCAACTGAAAATGCAACATACAAATTTGAAAGGTATATAATTGGCAGCTTCTAGTGTAACTTCTTTTAACAGTCTACGCAACCAATAAATAAAGTTCTTATGCATACCAAAATATTTTTAAATTACTCTTTAGCCTCATCGACTCCCGCAACATCATCAAATTTGATGTTTCAATGTGTTCATCAACTTTCGCTCCACCAAAAACCCCTATTTTCAACAGTAAAAACTAATCATACACATGGGATGCTAACATATTAACTTTATCAGAACAAGTTCACCCTAATCACAAAACAAAAAATAAACATTTAAGAAAGAGGAAAACCTTGTGCCACATTACTACAAAGTTACAGATTCTACAAATAGATTCAACAATCGACAATTAAATAACTGAAATCAGCTAATTACCTGTGACCACTAGCACCAGCAGTAGAAACTTAAAATAGTTAATCCTCTTTCTTCTCATCATCTATTTTAATTCATCAATTCTGAAAAACACCACCATTGACTTCAAAATCCTCCAAATCTGCTCCAATACCACCACAGCCTCCTCCTCCTCCTCCTCCTCCTCTAGAACCTACATCTCCACCACCAACACCACCATAGATTCTTTGATCAAACTCAACATGTGTAGGCAAGATAAGAAAAATAAAAAACACAACAAGAGCCAACAACTAGCTCCATTAGAATTACGAGAGATCTGCTGATTGAATTCAACCAGTGTTATTAATAAAAATAACAATAATTAAACATACCTAGATTCAAAACCTGTTGAATCAAGAAAAATCATGTTGTTTTGCTCCGATCTGAATAAAGTCAAAAAAAAAAAATCATAAACTAATCAAAATAAGAAAATAAAACTACTAAATGAGGAAAACCTATTGAATCAAATCGAAAACATTACCAGAAGTAGCTTTGAAACAACAAATTAGAGTCAATTGATTGATTAGAACTTATAGATTGATGATCAGTTGTTAAACATATTTGAATAAAATCGATTGAAAACTATAATAATTCAATCAGTACATGATCTATCTTCGAACCAACTGAGAAATACAGAGATTCATATGTAACCGATAGAGAAAAAAGAAAACCCTAGAAAATTGTTGCAGTTCTGATTTGAGATTTAATCTGAAAACTAAAAATGAATAATTGATTTTGTTCTTCAGTTTGTAATAGGTGAACATCATAAGCAGAGATCGATAGAGCTAAAATCGCTTTCTTGCTCTCTGTAATAGTTCTTTTCGGTTTGATCTGAAAACCAAAATATTCTTCAGAGTAGAGACGAGAGACAAAAGAGAGAGAAAGTGAAAATGAAAATGAAATCTTATTGTTAGTTTCATTGCATATAAATACTAAAAGGTAGTCTTGGTATTATTAAAATTCGTAATAATTAATTATGGGCCAGATTTGAAGAAAATTTGATTTTTTGGGCCTAGCAATATCATTTCCTAATGTATGGAGTTGACAATGAATGATCCATTTAGTGGGGCTTCTATATGTTGAACCCATATAGTAGGGGGGGGGGGGATTATGCTAAGGCCCGCCCCATGGATAACCCATAATATGAAACCCTTAATTAAAAGAAGTTTAAATCTAGGCTCCGAGTTATTAAAAGACATCCATACCCTTTTATATATTGTCAATCCCTTAATTAAATAAAATTTAAATTTAGGCCCAAAATTATTAAATCTAGGCCCAAAATTATTAAAGTACAGTGTGAATGTGTAAACAGAAGTTATGGCATGTGTATCCAGAAGTTACACATCCTTATTCCATGCGTAATGCAAAGTTACACATCAAAAAGAACGCATACAAAAAATACATGTATTACTTTAACATTCATTTACAATAATTTCTTAGAATGTGCGCCTCTGTCTAGTGTAATTGAGAGTTACATATGCATCTATCTAGTGTAATTGAGAGTTACACATGCATCTGATTTGTGTATTCAACGTCAACTCCAATTCCAACGAGACCATTACCACATTTAAGCAATTAGCTTTTATGAAGTTATCTGAACCTGAAATATAACAAGAAGCAATCAGAAGTGCTTTCATCTGAAAATCTCAAACAACTCGATCTATAAAAAAATAAATATTATAGAACAATTGTAAGGCAAAATTATAGAATAAAGATCACAGAAAATACACATGATAACCTATGTTAGCATGTATAACTGGGAGTTACACATGCATCCATCACGTGTAATTGATAGTTACACATGCATATGACTTGGATACCTAGCATGCGGAATTTTTTTGTTACAAGTTTGTTCATTTAAGCATGTGTAACTAGGAGTTACAAATGCACCTGTCTAGTGTAAAGAGGAGTTACACATGCATATATCATGTGTAACTAGGAGTTACACCTACGTATGACTTGTGTACTCAGCTTCATGACTTTACTTGTGATATTCACAGTTGTAACGCATATGTTACAACTAAGAACCAATTAGTTCTTTTGCTAATTCTGATTTATTGGCAGACAAGGTTTCAAACATGAAATAAATTCGCAGAACACATATTCAATGCCTGGAGCCCAACTACATAAAACTAAAGTACATCATAAAATAAACAAATTTTCAAGATGATGATTCCTTAATAGGAATGTTTAGGCAAGTGTTGGACTTAAAGAATTTAAATAGTAGATAACATTTGTGGGTAAGAAGTACCTGCAATTTCTTTTGTTTGTTCAGCACAATAGTCAATTTGTGCCCCTCCTCTCATTATTCAAGAGTCTCACTGACACCATAAATCACCTTAAATCCTTGAGAAATTGCATATGCAACTTTCTTTCCAAAGAACTACATAACCATATTTCAAAAGCATCCAATCAATGTTACGAAATTATATATATATATATATATAAGAACTAACCATTCTCGAATTGCTTGGCTGAGTAACATACCATTAACAAGAAAAAGACAAAACCATTCACAAATTATATTGGATCAACCTTCTAGTTTAGCTATATAAGTCTGAGACACATGCTTATCACAACACAAAAATATGATAACTTCTCAACTCCTAAAAACACACTATAAAAAATACATAATTAAGTCGGCGCACAAACCCAAGAGACGTCACAATAACGACCAAGGCCTGGATAAGGGTGAATGTCACTAATAGACACATTATGGTCAATACATAAATCTATGTACCTAGAAAAATTAGCCTAAAGCCGGAACATGAAAAACATTACTAGCGAACTCGTAAGATATAATGAAAATGAAGCTAGTTCAATTGTAAGGCATGTGTAGTTGCAGGAAATCTTACACTACACCCATGATAAGAATTTATTGTAATTAAGACATATTTGAAGATTAAAAACAACACTTTATTATTTTATTCTCAGAAATGTTTATAAGAAAATGGAAGAAATCAAGAATACAACCACTCTCTTAAATTTTCTCTTTCCTCAAGACTTCCTCAACACTCAAAAAATACATCTCTCTTCTCTGAATTTACTGGGTCTCTTTATATAGGATAGTTACATAGTGGATGACAACTAATCTGTCCTTTAATTTAGGATCTGACTCGTGATCTTATCGCAGTATTTACAATATCCATTCTCGCAAGCGTTGTGACCATCTCATGATAATCACGCTCTTCCCGTGTTTCTTCATTCGTCAGTTATTACGTCATTCTTCAGATCATTCTGTGACACTCGTGAAGTGTTGTTGAAGAACTCGCGATAATGTTCGTTGTTAATCTCGCAAGAATAGTATCATGGCGATATTCTGGTCCTACATCTTGCCTCTTCTCATGTCTTTTATGCGAAGGAAGAAAGATCATCAGAATATAATGCCGCAGCTGTTTATCTTTTTGCACTCTTCTGCTTTGACACGTTTCTATATTCTTCGCCAGCTGTTTTCACGTATTTTTCTTCCATTCAATTTTTGACACGTCCTTTTCAACCGCTGCGATATGACCATTCAAGTCCTTTCTTTGTTTTAATTGCATTCATCTTCTCGAGAACTTTCTTCTTCTATAAATACTTCTTTCATTCTTCTTTTTCCCTCTTTTTACTTTCTTTTTTCTATCTCTCTGCAATTTTGTTGTTATTCCGTAAATTGCGCATCTGTTACTGTTGCATCCTTTCCTTCAATCTTCTATCATTTTCTTCATTCCCATACTTATTTTACTAAAAATGGCTCCCGCTGGTCGTAAATATATGACTGCCTTTGAGGAAATCCAGAAGAAGTTTAAGGATCAAGGTTTCTCTTTATCCACTTTCCATGATCAAAACCCTAAAGCTGAACTTTCCGTTAAACTATTTTCTGAGCATCCAAGTTCTCGCGAGAAAATTATAGTCTCGCTAGGTCAACTTGAAGCTGGTCTTCCTATTCCTCTTTACAATCCTGAACTTCCTTTGTTCTATGAGATACTTTCTCATCCAAAATTTTCACGAGCCATATATCAACTGGGTGGGGATTGCATCCGTCTACTGGTGGAGTATGCTACTCGCGGTGCTAATAAAAAATCTCACTACCCTGTCACTGCGAAGAATCCTAAATTGAAGGATGTTCCAATTATTCCCGCCATGTATACTGTAGATAATGTTTTCATAAACTATGACATAATACCCATGAAGAGGGATAGCACCTGCTGGGGTGTCCGCTTGCAAAAGAAAGATGATGTCTCGAAAGATAAAATGCTTATGTTGGATATCGATTGGCATACTAGTACTAATCAAGGTCCGCGACATTCTAGAGATGACAAATGGTTCATATTCCCTCTAATTTTAGAGGGTTCATATATCTCTGGTACCCATACTTTACCTTCGAATCTCGCAGAATACCAGCCGTGGGTATTCAGCTGGCCTGAGAGAAATAAAGAAGTATGTTTTCTTATTTTTTTGTATAATAAATTATCATTATTATTTTCTTCATGTCTTTAGATTCTCGCTGACTATTTCCTTTTTATCAGATTGAAAGGTTGAAATCCAGCTATGATAAGCTAGGGAAACCTGCTACTTTTTAGCTCTCAAATCTCTCACAGATGAAGTAAGAAATATTTCTTTATAACTTTTTACAATATATTGTCGCCTCTATTTCATATCTTTATCTGTGTTCGCAGGAAATTGAAGAAAGAGCGCATGTGAAACCTGCGAGAACTAAAGAGAAATCCATAGTTGGTCGCAAGGGTAAATCTACTTCCCCTCTCAAAGAGAATTCTGTTTCTCCTCGCAAAGAGAAATCTGATGCTCCTCCCTTAAAGAGAAGAAAAACCCAACTCTCTTCTTCTTCAATGCCTCAATCTAATGAAGAAAACCCAAGTAGCGATGATGATGATGATGATGATGATGATGATGATGATGAACACGAAGATAATAATTACATCTCTCCTATGAAGGATTCCTCTTCTCCTGAATCTCCTATGACCCAATTATCTAAGATTTTTGGCGATGTCACGCATGGTATTTCAAATGATTATGGATATGAAGATATGAATGAAGTATCTCAAGCTTTCGCAAAGGTTTGCGATGCTTCCCTATTGGTTGACAATGATTCTTTCCAAGGAATCTCAAGATCGCTGACTCCCAGTCTTTTGAATTCACTCAGCATTTTGGTATGTTTTCACTTCTTTGCCTCTTATTTGTACCTTAGATTTTAAACTATATTTGTCTTAGCGATTTTTACATTTCTTCGCAGGCTGGAAGAGCTTCTTTTATCGCTGCCTCAGATTTGGAGAAAAGACGTGCCGACCTTCGCAACAAGAATGAAAATTTAAAGTCTAAATCTGCTGATCTTCGCAAGCAAAAGGAACAGTTGGAATCTGAAGCTATTGATCTTCGCAAGAGTAAAGGATAACTAGAAGCTGAGGTTGCTGAGCTTCGCAAGAAGAATAAGCAACTAGAAATTGATGCTTCAAGTGATAAACAAAAGATTTCTGATCTTGAAAAAGCTAACCAGCAACTCTATGGTATAAATTTTTCCTTCTTTTCTTTTAATTCTTTTGCCTTATTTTGGCTCATTCAAGTAACCATTTTTGCAGATATTTATGACCTTACTGATGAGGCTACAATCTTCCGATCTTTCCCTGAACCTGTAGATGAGGATACACTTCTTTCTCATCTTAATAATTCTTTAAGTAGTTTCTCAGATGATCAAATTAGATCTCTTTCCATAGATGAGCTTAAATCCAAACTTCATCTCTTAAAAATTGAGCACAAATTCAACTTGGTCTAAACCAATAAGTTTAAGCGTCTATATCTTGATTCGAAAGAAGAAATTAATAGATTGAGAAGTAAGAATAGTGATCTTATTGATGAGAAATGTCTTATTATTAAAAATGGTGCTCAAGCCCTAGCAGATTTCCATAAAATTCTTACTGATGTTAAAATTAAGAGGGATAGACTTATCGGCGAAAATAGAGATTTTCTTGTGAGAGAGGACCAAGTTCACTCTTGTCTTCTTATCAGCAATGATGAAGAATTTGCTTGGGATGCGAAAGTTCTTGACAATGCCATAAATAATCTAGGTGTAGATGTTAGTCTTCATACTGAACAAGCAGCCTTGATTAGAGACATGATTTCTGAAAGAGAAGGTTGCTAATTATTCATTCTCATTGGTCCTTCGTCTTTTATATTTTGTTACTAAATTTCTGATTTTCCATTCTATACTCGTAGGAGTTGATAAGAGATACTCTGTCAGAGTTAAATAACTTGAAGATGAAAAGGGAGTGCTCGCAAAATCTCTAGCTTCTCGCAACTAAAAGTATTCAAAACTGAAGGAACGGTAAGAAATTATGAGAAGAAATTTTAGTAACACACTTGTTGGTGTTCGCAATGACTCTATTAAATTGGTATGCGATGACCATCAAATTCCTCATTCTGAGTATCCTGACATTTTGCATGAAGTTCCACAAAATATCCCTGATCTTGTCATTTCTGACAGCGAAGCTGAAGATTCTGAAGAAGATGAAGATCATGATGAAGGTGGTGGGGATGAAGAAAAGAAATCTGACGAAGACAACGATGGATCTAATTAGATTTTTTATATTCTTCCTGTAATATATATACACTTATCCTTTTCTCTTTGTAATATATTTGCTGCGAATTTCACCAGCTTCTAATGTTTTCTAGTGTATGAACTTCTTCTTATCTTTTCCTGCATATATTAAAAGACAATTTCTTTTGTGCAATATGGTTAAGTAATATATTTATAAGTTTTTGGCTATCCATTTGTAAATCTATTATATAAATATGCGTAAATCTGTTATATAAAGATGAATAACAATATTATCGTTCTGTTAATTCCCATACTTGCCTATGTTATTCGTCTACAATATAAAAGATTGAGCATATTAGATTCTTAATAAAATTGTGCAAAAATCGCAACCATAATCTCGCAGTATTGTGTTAATCTCTTGTGGTCTTAGTTTGCCTTCCTAATTAAAGGTCTTATTTTGCCACATTTATTTCTGCGACAAAATCGCAGGACGTCTTTACATTCGTATGTAAAGACCCATTGATCTTGCCTTATCCATATGTTTTCAATTGTCTGCGACTATATGATAGGCATAAATTCCCTTGCGAGAACAAAGCCCCATGACATAGCCGTCTTAAGACACTTATCATCTCCCTAATGGAGGGTGCCGCCCTTACTCCCCCCTGGTTGCCCCTTCAAGGATGGCACATCGGCCATACAAGACTAGATCCTCCTATCCAGTCTTAACAACAACCAGTTATTTTCGCAGCCTCTTATCCTTTATGCCTATATGGCTTATAGTTACGAGCCTGCACCCTAAGTGGGGTTTTCTTGAGGCCGAGTGCATCATATCCAAGATTTACCAAAAATGGCCAGGGTAGGTTCGTCCATCCTAGGAACTCTTGGATCAACCGTGTACCTCGGCGCCTTGGTCATACTCTGTACCCTTAGAAGAGACCCTCGGTCGTCCAACCAGGGTATAACATTATATAGTTGTAAATCCAAAGTATCTCTCCTGGATAGGTATCTCAAAGAGATGGACCCCAGTCTCCGTGACTCAGGTTCCAGCAGCAGTATAAACTTATCCACGAGCCACGTAAAGAGATAACCCCTTATATGATGCACTTTAGGTCTTACATTTACCTCTTACTAAATTGTATCCGCGAACTAGGGTGTACGCCATATAGGTTCGTCCCATTATTATGTCTCTGCGAAATTTTATTCACGTTTCTTGCGAGTATCGCAACTCTGATGAAATTTATTTTCTTTGATCTTCTCTTTATTTGTATTTCACTCTTGTATAACTTCTCAATTTCATTTCTTTCATTCAAACAAAATATCTTTTTAAAATATTTTCTTCAACAAATCATTCCCATACTTCTTAAATTTCATCATTTTACCTTTCTACTTACTACCTTCTGCTTCTCCCTTTTTGTTGCATTTTTTTGTTTTCTTTCCATCTGCGAGATGCTCGCCGCATACAGTTTCCAACTCATGTTGATTTTGAAGTATTCCCTCCTCTCGCCGCTCTATTGTATCAACCATCAGTTTATCACCTCTTTGTTTTTGCTTGATGTTTCGTTTCCAATTTCTGCTCTTTACTGCCCTTTTCTCGCAAGATTCCATATCAATTTCATAGCATTTCTTCCCATCATCCCGGTCTACCTTTATTATTCCAACACCATTAGGATGAGGAAATTTGATACATTGGTGGAAAGTTGACTTCATACCTAATATACCATGTAGCCAAGGTCGGCCAATCAGGGCATTATAAGGTGATTCAATATCCACAACGCAGAATGGAATCTTAGAAGATAACCCCTTTAATGTAATTCGCATTGTAATTTCCCCTTTGGGTTTATTGGCAGTGCCATTGAAACCATAGATTTTATAGGTTGATGGTATCAAATCCTCGTCTTTTCCACCCATAGTTCTGTAAGTATGATAAAATAAGATATCAAATGAACTTCTAGTATCTATTAGAACTCTGTTAATGGCCCAGGAGTCCTCAGTTTTATCATCATTTTTTTACTTCATCTTCTTCTTCTATTTTATAACCTTACTACCAATGGGTTGTCATGCATCTCTCCAGGCTCTGGTACTTCTTGCGCAGTGAAGGAAATAGTTTGCTTTTGCCACTCCTCTAATGGAGAGACTCTCGCAATATTGATTATCTCTCTTCCATTTGTGTCTCTCGCAAAGACTTTGCTTAGAACAGTGTCGTGGAAATCCTTAATATTTTTGTATGAATGTACAATGGAATTACAGAACAAATTATTCGCCTTGGTTCCAACCTCTATCACAAATGTTTATGCTCCTTTTACAGTATTCACTCTGCGAATATCTGGTGCTGGTGGTAGCTGCTGAGATTGCGGATGTCCTATTAGAAAATGATTTAACTTTCTCTGATCAATCATCCTCAAAATTATTCTTTTTAAATTCCTGCAATCGTTTATTGAATGTCCATGAAAATGATGATAAGGACAAAATTCTTGATTTCGATTATTTTGATGTGGCTCTTTTCCCATATTCCATGGAAATGGTATATTTTCCATCAAAATGATAGCTTCCCAAATTTTTTCTATGCTAGCATTCAGGGGCGGCATCTTAATTTATTCCCATATTACTCTTTGATTCCCTTGTCCTCTGAAATTATTTTGCCTCTGTCCACCATAAGTCTCTTGCGGCTGATCAAGTCTTTGAATTTTATTATTTCCACCACGATTGTAATAATTCTTTTCTCTTTCATACTCCTCTTGATCTCGACTTCCCATGGCTACTAACTTCTGCTGGTTTTCAATTACCACTTTCTCTTGTTGTGGATGCGAGGTGCTCGCAACATTGTTAATCATTTTAGGAAGTAAACTTCCGTTCGCCGCTGTTGATCTGGTGTTTGCGACTGGATATGATTCCATCTCATTATGTTTTTCCTCCAAAGCAATGTATTCTTCTTGTAGTTATCGTAGCTCAGTCATTGTGATTGTATTTTTGATTCTGAAAATTTGTATGTACAGTAGATTAGTTGCAAATATTGCATTAATGAAAGATAAAATGAGGTATCTCTCATCTACTCTTCCTGCTATTTCACTTCACATTATCTTCCATCTCATGGTTAGGTGTTTCAGACTCTCGCCAATACTTTTTTTTAATCAAAACACATCTTCAATACCGGGCCACGATTTTTTTTTGCTTATATATGCTCCCAGAAATGTAGCTTGCAAATGGTCGAAAGAAGTTATTATGTTTTTAGGTAAGCCTTCAAACCATTTTAACGCCTCGCCAGTTAAACTAGATGCAAAGTATTTGCATAACACATCATCATGATTTTCCAATTGTAGCATACACCTAACATAAGCCTTGACATGTTGAACATCACACTTAGTCTCATCGAAGATACTGGTTAATGATGGTAAATTGCATTTTGGATGGATTCCTCCTAATTGTACTTCTTGAGTAAATGGAGTTCTCGCAGCTTCTTCAATGACTTCATCAAGTTTCCTTCTGCCTCCTTCTCTTCTGTTATTCAACATTCCCCTCATCTCTGCTAACTCTCTTAAAATTTGTTCATTCCCCGCTGAATTTTTCTCAATTGGTCTTTTCAGTGCAACTTCTCTTCTTCTGCATTCGTGTCTTTCTTGTCCTGCGAGATTTTATGCTTCTTCTTCAGCATCTTCATTCTGCCTTCTCCTGCGATTTTCCTATTCACCTCCTTCTTGAATTCGCAACTGATTATGCCTTCTAATTTTTCTCTGCGAGTTTCTTCATTCCTCATCATTTATCTTCGCCGTCTTTCTATTCTCCTTTGTATTCTGTCATATTCCTCATTGATATTATTGCTATGGCGATTTTGTGTGCGTCTCCTTTCTCGATTGTCATGATTATTCTGCCATATTGCTTCTTGAAATTCTTGTTCTTCCACTTCTACTCTTAATCTCTCTCTCTCTCTCTCGCAAGCTAGACGTGTTTGTTCAACATAATGCCTCTTAATTTCCTCCTCAATGATTCTTTGATTTATTTGGATTTCTCGCCCATGTAATATTCTTATACCTTCTTCTCGATTTTCTTCACCATCTTGGTTATCTCCAAGCTCTTGATTTCCATTATCATGTCTATCATTCACAGTTTCACCGTGTGGAACGTAACGACCATCAATCATCTCTTCTTCTCCCTGATGCTGCTCTTCATTTGGATCTTGCATTTCCTCTCGGATATTTGCTCCAGCATTTCTCATAAGGGAATTTCTCCTTAATTCTTCTCTAAATGATCTTGAACTTGATCTAGCAGTACTTCTTGATCTCCTACTTTGTAATCTCATATTTTCCATTCTTAACTCATGATTTTTTCTTGTTAGATTCGCACGTTCTTCCGCCTCTAACCTCCTCTCCTCTTGTATTCTTTGTATTAAAGCCTCTACCTTTCATTTCCGTCATCTCCATGTATTAATCCTTCATTTACTTCTCGATTTCTTTCTTCTCTTCTTTCATTTCTTAATTGTCGATCTTCTGCTTCTTCTATCGAATCTGATCGCCAAGTATGCACACTCACTCTGTCGTAATCCACAGATCTATCTTGTATTGGTGTTTGTTTATTCGGCTATTGAATTTGATTTTCTCCTTCATTTCTTGTTCTATTTCTTCTTATTCTGAACCTTGAAGATTCTCATATTTCACTTGTCTCACCTCATGCAAGTTTTTTACTTCTCCTTACGGTTGTTGGTGGTTCTGATGTATTTCTTCTTCTAGCCATTAATCTTCAAGAGTTGTTGGAAATTGCGTAAAAATCCTTCACTATCTACTCCAAATTCTTCTCAATCACAATCACAATGTCAATTCTTATCTTTTTCTTCAGGAAGTCAATAATTCAGTCCCTGAGAAATCCTACACTACACCCATGATAAGAATTTACTGTAATTAAGACATATTTGAAGATTAAAAACAACACTTTATTATTTGATTCTCAGAAATGTTTATAAGAAAATGGAAGAAATCAAGAATACATCCGCTCTTTTAAATTTTCTCTCTCCTCAAGACTTCCTCAACACTCAAAAAATACATCTCTCTTCTCTGAATTTATTGGGTCTCTTTATATAGGATATTTACATAGTGGATGACAGTTAATCTATCCTTTAATTTCGGATCTGACTCGCGATCTTATCGCAGTAGTTACAATATCCATTCTCGCAAGCGTTGTGACCATCGTAGGATAATCACGCTCTTCCCGTGTTTCTTCATTCATCAGCTATTACGTCATTCTTCAGATCATTCTATGACACTCGTGAAGTGTTGTTAAAGAACTCGCGATGATGTTCGTTGTTAATCTCGTAAGAATAGTATCATGGCGATATTATGGTCCTACAACATGCATAAGGGTAAAATCAGTTTCACATTCATCTAAAAATAACATAATTAGAAGTTACACATGAATTTTGATAGTGTAACTAGAAATTACACATGCATCTGACTAGTGTAACTTAGAGTTACACATGTATATGAGTTACATGCTTATGGGAATATGCCATTTTTCATAAACTTGGAAGCCTAGGAGTTACACATGCATCTTCCATGTGTAAAGTAACAAGAACAACTGCAAGGAAAAATTACAGAACAAAGATCACAAAAAAGGAACTTGACAACTTATCTTAGCATGTGTAATTTGTTGTTACACATGCATCCATCTAGTGTAACTGGGAGTCACACATGCATATATCATGTGTAATCGACATCTACACATGCATATGACTTGGATACCTAGCATGTGTAATTTTTTGGTTGTAAGGTTTGTTCATTTTAGCATGTGTAACAAGGAGTTACACATGCATCTAACTAGTGTAAACAGAAGTTACACATGCATATAGCATGTGTAATTAGGGATTACACATTCATATTATTTGTGTACTCAACAATTACTAAGTCTAATTGGGTACCTCTACCAAAAAAATTCATCAAAGTATCAAATTAACAAGGTTCAAAGACCTCAATGTCAACTAATATAGCAGTCACCATTCAAAATTTTAAGGAATGATTTTCATGTGTACTTATATCATTATCACTATCAAGTTAAAGCATATTATATACTTACAATAAGAAGCCGTTTGTGAAGATTGACTATGTACTCTCAAGTAAGAACGTCCTCCTTTCTGCTCTCACTATTTTCAACCATCTTCATAATCTCCTCATCCTCTCAAAGAGAAATTCTATAAAAATTACAAACTTTGATTTGGTGAAAATCTAAATTATGCAAAATCTACATCTGATGTGTCTCATCCAAATTTGGAAACCAATGTGCATCAACCAAAACCAAACAGAAAACAGAGAATACCTGAGCATTGATTTTCACACCATGGGGTGCTCTGAGTTCTGTGTGATGCAGATACGCACCCTGAGATAATAAATCATGCATTAATATGGAAAAAAAATGACATATTGAAGATTATACAATACGAATACAGCTGTAAGTTAATTAAGGATATCTAGTCGTAACATAAAACAAGATAAGCAAGGTAAGCATTTTTTTAATCGTGTGAAGGTAGTACAATTCAAATACAGAGATTTTCATTATCCATACACTCTTGACTCACATAAACATTTAACATCCAACATCCAACATTAAATTTCCATGTAAAGTAAACCACAAGTGGGGAATGAACAAAATAATTGGAACCAGAGTATTAACCTTTATCCATAAATCTTTCACTGGA